>JAEQBA010003284.1:0-442500 GCA_019434445.1 Phalangium opilio
CCAGACTTTCATAAAATAGTTTTTTCAAATTATATTTAGGAAACTTTCTTCCATCTTTTACTAATGTTGATCAGATAATGTGTGGAATTTGGCGAATATTTCGAGTACTTCTGTATCGCGGCCTAAATGATATATTGGATATAAGACAACCTAACAAGAAGTGGACCTAAAATTAGAAATAAATCTTTCCGTTGGATAAATTCAAAATTTTTACGGTAATATGTCGAACATTCCTATTTCAACTTTAAATCTAAATTCTATTCTTCCTACCAGTAATTCTTCAACTTGGAATCTTTTGACGGACATTTCTTGGGGTTTTCTGGTTGAATTAAAGCAAAGGGCGGCTCCGTTGATGCCCCTGAAAGATGCCTTTTCTGCTACACGTTGGCTAAGCTTGGCAAAGGCTAGTTAAACCAAAGGCAGGAACCAATGGGACCTAGTACATTAGGTCTGATTGGTTCCTGCCTTTGGCAAGGTAAAATTCGTGTCCAGAAGATTAACCAGCATGCTAGGGGTGATAATGGAGCCGCCGGTTACTTTAAAGGGGGAGGTGTAGACACCGTCACCCATGACGTCATGCATAATGCATTTGAACTTGGAAACCACGTGATACTAACGAAACTGCCATAAAGTAAGTAATACTGATTGAAAAGTGTTAAAGGACACGGGGTCTAAAACATTTATTTTCGGAGGTACGGGCCCCCAAACATTAATAATAATAATAATCTAGGCTTTGTCTATGAAGGGATTTCCTCATTAAGCCTGTGGCTTGTTTACAGGGGGGTCCCTTTACATTGCATAGAGGGGTGGTGGCTAGCCCCTATGCCACAGCTAACCTACAGCGCCCTATACTAACTATTACCGTTAACCTCTGCAAGTTTTTGAAGGAACATTGGCCCCTATAACAAGGGAATTTAGCCCAAATGCCAGAGTAAGACATATCAGAGTACCCATCTTGTTTAGACAATTTCAATAGGCTCCAATCTAAGAACGTTAAGGAGCCTTTGTACTTTTAAAGGTAGAAGTGTGCCTAAGCTGTTAGTGTAAAAGTTGTTCTAATCGTAAGCACACCCTTCAATTTATGGCAGACCTATCAGAAAGACACTGTATATGAAATAGCCAATGAAACGCTAGGAAGGAGGCACGGGAGGTTTTTCGAAGTTTTAAGCCCTTCCCCTTAATTTCAATCAGATATTAGCATGGGGTCTATGGCCTCTTAAAGATTCCAAGTCGAAGAAATCTATATATTCCTGGTATGATAGAATGTTATTTGCATTAACATCGAGATAAAATCTAGGGTAGAGCTAGAGCTCTTCTTCTTGAGAAATCGAGTTGTTACGTACAGAGTTTGTTTAAGGAGTGTTTGATGAATTTTAAGAGCGACTGCCAAGCTCAAGGCGGAATTTTTCTTGACGTATAGCCAACGCATTTCTGTTTCTATTTATTGCGAACCGTGAGTGTTGCTAGGCAAGTTTGGACTTTATAAGAAACTAGACAATTTAAGAAACTTAACGAAAACCGAGTAATCACATTGTAATTATAGTGAGTTAGGTTATGGTGATGTTAGGTTACGGTTCAGGTTACCGTCTTCTAGCCGAAAACGTGCAAATTTTCAAAGTTTTATAACGAATAGAGGTTTTCCAAAAAATTCATTAAAATTATGTTTGTGCATAATCACAACCTATTTGGTAAGCTAGGGATACTATACGAAATTAACTATTAGTTTTAAAACTTTGAAACTTTGCACCATAATTTAAAACTCTTCAATATACCTTTCACTAAAATTTCAAGAGATTTGAACCAAGTGAAATCGAAACCCCTTTGGTTTTAATTTTTATCCAAAAAACTATGAGAAAGAAACTTTTGAAACTTTGCACAAAATTGAAAAACCTCATTTTGCAGATCTCATTAAAATTTCAGGAGATTTTAACCAGTGTTTTCAGAATTAGAGTCAAAAAACGGCCTGAGTCCTTTGGTTTTTCGAGCAAAAACTTCGAAATTCCACGATACACAGGAACAGGGATAGATTTAATTTTATAAGTAGGAATGGAGAACAGAGTAATCTGGGCGCGCGTCATAGTCCCGGACCCCCTTCAACGGGACGGGAGTATGAAAGAAGAGGCGGGTCATAGCAACAGAGGTAAAAGGAATGACGTATTTTTCGCCGTCCCCCTCCGTAGCGTCATCGAAACGTAGTTTAAGTGAGCCAATAAGATAATTTAAACTTTTCGTTACGTGTTGGAGGGAGGGGATCTATACTGGGCTATGAGTCGCACTGAAGTAAATACTAACCGTTCTCCATTCCTACTTATAAAATTAAATCTATCCCTAGTAGGAACTTCTATAGCCCGAGCAGTCGTGCTTAAACTCTCGAATGTAATCATCGCCGACAGAAGGACAATCATATTCCCTATAAAAAGGTTTTAAGTGTTTACACTATCAAACTTGAACTTAACGAAAATAAAGTATTAGATCTCTCGAAATAGCTTGAATTAATGATGTTGGTAGATTTCAGTCTAGTGCATATTCTGAACTATAAAGATTAATGTTTTTATAATAGAAAAGCCTTCCACTTTGGTTTCCACCACACGAGAACGCCTATCAATAACAAATTTATCGACTGAATCAATTCACACCATCAGTCAACCTCGCTTTAGACAAAAACACCGATCTCATAATTCAATAACCACTAAAGTCTATGCAGAAATATATTAACTTAAAGTTAGCCTATTAAGTACTAGCTGTTACCCGCGGCGTTGCTCGCGTGTAATAAGAACTTCCATGAAAATGATGTAAAGAATGGGTAGATTTTACTGATGACTAATATTTTAGTAGCACCCTGTGAGCGAAGGCACTCGGCGTTGCCCGTCAGCCCGTCGGGACATTTTTTATTACTTTTCGTGCGGACATTATTCCATAAAGAAGGTGTTTTTAATTTCTGACCGCCATTTAAAAAGATGGCAACAAATCGAACCCGAAAGACCATTCAATTGTTGTATTTTATCTTATTGCTTGAAAATTTCTGTTTTAATTTACCTCTGGGGACCATATCCATTATAACATTTTAAGAGGTTTCGGATGGTAAACATCGCCATAAAAGCCGTGTGAACACATCACCTGTCAAACGGGTTAAGCCTAAATTAATAGTGGTAACGAAAACAGTTAAAAATATCCCACCATAAACGAACACAGTAAAAAGCCAAACTGCGAAGTTCTCGCTCGGACACAACGCACAAGAAATCAAGACTTTATAAAATGTCGACACGATTAGACAACAATCCGTATCGCAAACACAGCCGAAATTCAAATGGAATGACTCGTAATACGACTTCAAGTCGTACTGAGGCATCTCCAGGAAAAATCAAACAATGGAACCAATTTTAAGTCATTTCCGCGTACTTGGACTATGGAAAGACATAACACAAGAGCAAACGGAAGCCATCTACCGCAAGCTAAAACCAAGAGGAATTGTACTACTATTTTATCTACTACTTGGTATCGCCATAAAACTTATTTGCAGCGTATGGTTTACGTTACAAATCTACGGTATGTCCAAAATTACAGGCGCCGTAAGTGACATATTTGAAATGGTCGTGGCATACGGTACAATTGGACATTTTCTGTACAATCGAGATCGTATTGTTAATGCCTTTCAACTGAGTTGGAATTCCGTCGAAAACTTTTCAAATTTGGAGATTATGGGTATCAGACGACGTAATGTTCTTTTGTGCATATTGCCCTGGTTTTACCTTACATCATTATGCGGCTATTCAATATGCAGCCTGAATTTAATTGACGACTCGATGGTAACTAAAACCGTCAGTTATTTTACTGGAAAAGATGTTAAGTCGGTTAAAATTGCCATAAGGGTCGTGATGTTTTTAGCGTATAATCTAACCAGATTTCTTTGCGTATTGTCTATGGTATTTTACGTATCGTTGTGTTTGCAAATGAACGTCAAATTGAAAAAATTGAGTAAGCTTTACAAAGACGTTTCGGACGTAGGCCATATCAAACCAGAAACTATGAAGTACTTGGTATCATTGTGGGACGGATTCTGCACGGTTGTAACTGAAGCGGACGATATTTACTCAGGGGTTGTTGCTTTGTGGTACGCCGATTTGATGCATAGAATGATTTTCTACACTTTACAAGCTTTGGAATATTTATCAGGGAATCAAACGACCAAAAATTTGATGTTTGGAACTATTTATTTGATATTGGTGTGTTTTTATCTTGTTTTGATGACGGTGATTACGTTGTCGGCTGCTGGTATATCTGATATGGTTGATAACTTACAACATAGCGTACGCTCTTTATGTTGCAGGTTGCCATTTCAAGCTGATAATTTAGTTTACAATAATGCCATAATATTAATTTCTAGTTTTAATAATCCTAATATACACTTAACTGGTTGGAATTGTTTTATAATTAGAAGATACATTTTGTTGACAGCTTTGGGGATGGCTCTCAGTTATATGATGATAATTAAGCAAATACTTAAGTAATTAAATTTAATTTAGTACTGCTAATGAATTGACTTTGCAATTTAACAAATAATTAATTAGGTATCGTACTAAATAAATAGCAATTTGTAAAACTTAGCCATTGCTGTTGTATTGTAACATTTTTCTCAAATTAAGTAAGTGTACTTCAAAATTTAAGTGAAACGAAGGTGGTGAAAAGTAAAGGTTTAGTAAACTTTAAGCATTTAGAACTAATGTTTTGAGTAGAAATATAACGTTTGTGAAAAATTTGCAATCTTCTTTATTTCCCATTTAAACACCTACCAAATTAAAAACCAAATGGTGTTTCTCATAAATTTGCCATAAATTAAAGGGTTAGACTGAGTGAAAAGTGTCACAGAACATTAGGTCTAAAAATATTTAGTTTTGAAAGTACGGGCTCCCAAACATTGGCCCCTAAAACAAGGAGTGGCACACATGTGGAGAGTAAGATATATCAGAGTGCCCATCTTCTTTAGACAATTTCAATAGCTTCCAACCGAAGAACGTTAATGAGCCTTTATTTAGCAGATATGTAAGTTTAAATTTGGAAGTGTGCCTATGCTGGTAATGTAAAGTAGTTCAAAGTGTAATAACACAAGAGTGAACATTTGAACAATACATTTAAATAACGATGTTAAATTTGTACGAATAAAAGATACATCAACTTCAAACTCTTGTGCTATGACACTTTGAACTACTTTACATTACCGGCTTAGGCACACTTCTGCCTTTAAACGTACACTTCTATTAGATAAAGGCTCAATACCGTTCTTAGATTGGAGGCTACTGAAATTGTCTAAACAAGATGGGCACTCTGATATGTCTTACTCTCCACATGCGTGCCAATTTCCTTGTTAATTTTAGGAGTCAATGTTTTGGGGGCCTGTACTTTTGAAACTAAATGCCTTTAAATTATGGCAGACTTCTTAGAAACAACCTGTATATTTCATATGTTTGACACGGCTTACAAAGATTTGAACAAGGAATGACATATGAGAAACGTAATAAATTAAACTGTCGCCTGAAGAGACGCTAGTGTGTTTCTGTTTAACAATCTCATTCCGCTACATAATGCAAATTTATGTTCCTGTTAATGTAAATAAAAATATATTGTAGCCAAAAATAGACGCACTTTTGATTTCATTACACCAACACACGATATACAAACATAAACATCGATTGAACAATAATGTTTTTCAAGGTAAATAAATATGCGTGTGACAACCAAAACATTGTCTTTGTATGTATAAATCTATTGTTTCAAAGCTGTATTTTCTATAGGCTATCGGATAGGCCTACCACGTGCTCGGCGCGTGATGTGAAAAGTGACATGTGTTTAAGGTATTTTTCATAATGGACCTTTGGAAGGTGTAGTTAGACTTATCGATTAGTTTTTGCCACTTTATAAGGAAAATGCCTGTATCAACGACATTGAATTCAAAATTAACTTTGTTTCTTTTTTGAATCCCAGTACAGAGCGTCTCTTTCGATAGGGACTCTTGAGTCTTTTCTGTGTGTCGATGGAACAAGATATGTACGATATAATGGAAAGGCTAGTGCCCCCTAAACCAAGCGATCTTACCACGACAAGTAGGAGAGCGTCCTTGGTACCTAAAATGGCCAGTTTAACTGGAACCCAACTGATGAAACCATTTTCGTCTCAGTTTAAAATTATTGGATTGTGGAAGGTCAGAAAGTCAGAGGAGGGGAAGTTCAATTTTAAAGGTAGGATTTAATCAACAATTAAATTGTTATTTTGAAATATGGGTTTAGGTTCCGATAATGGAATCTAGAATAATATGTCACTATGTTGTGTTTGTAGATTTTTATTTCCAATAATAGCAAATTTAGTTAATGGATAAGTTAAATCAGAAGTATATAATACTTCTCTTCGAGAGAAGTGTACCACAAAGCGGGGTAGTCGTAACATGATTCTTCCCAACATCAGAACATTTGAAGAAAGGTTACTAAACCGAATCACATACGAGATAAATAGTTCCCTCATTACTCTATTAGCGCTTAACTATTTGCCAAGGCGCACTTTTGGATTTTTATTGCTCGTCAAGACAAGGTTTGTGGGTTGATTGATGAGGATTTGGAAATAAACAGTTATAGAATTCACCCTGACACGGTGCGATGCCCTTCTGAAGTTTTATGAGAGAGAGCAAACAAAAAGGGTTGGCCTGGGAAGAATCATATTACATAACTTAAGTATTAAAAGGATACAGAGTGTCATCCTTCTTCTATTATCCCCTTCTGGTTACATCAAAATGGTCTATATGACACAGGAGCAAAAATGCTTGCGCCGTGTACATTGACATCCTCAATTGTCACGATGGAGATCAGTTTTGAAGCTCCTTTTCAAAAATTGACAAAGGGCTCTTTGACCTCGCAACCGGTTGCTGTCGTCGCGCCTTGCTAATGATACTTAAAACAGCGCATATTTTTTTTTAATTTAGGCATCCCATTTCGTTGTTTCGCACTTCTGCTAATCATCTACTCGGGTCTAACCTACAAGATGCTCGTATCCCTTTCCAAAGCGATTTTTGAAGGCATCAGTAAAGTTCCCATCGCTATCAGCGACGTTTTCGAACTACTAACGGGAATCGCAACTTCAATCAACTTTCTAAAACACCAATTCCAAATTGAAAAGTTGTTTCTTGTCAACTGGAACATTTTACAACCATTCAATTCTGAAGAATGTCAACGAGTGACGCGACGCGTTAGATACTTAACAGCCCTTTCTTTAACTTACGTTACTATTCTTACCGTCCATTGTACGCTAGGTATCACTTCTGTTTTACCAACCCAAATCCGTTTGCAAAAAGTATTTGGAATAGACTGGTCTAATTATTCTTGGGTGATTGTCTACGGTTTGCGAGTACTAGTCTCTGTGTCTTACGTCATCACTAGATTTATCTGCGCGGTTTCTATGATGTTATACGTCTTACTTTGTCACCAAATGAACGTCAAAATTAACCAAATGGTACGAAAGTTTAAAGAATGGTCCAGTGAAACTGAAATTAACTCCGATACCGTCATGAAAATGATGATAGCTTGGGAAAATTTCGCGTCGCTTGTTCGAAAAGTTGATTTGACATACGCGCCAATTGTTTTTTATTGGTTTGGTGATATGGTTCATAGGTTAGTATTGTATTTCCCCGTTGCGATACAAAACATAACGCAAGGTCATTCGTACGAAGCGGGAGCTATTTATTTGGTTGTGGGAACCATCTACTGCGTCTTTTTTATTTCGATGGCATCAGGAGCATCAGCTGTTAATGACGCTTGCGAAGAAATGCAAAGAGTTGTTCAAAGTTTCTCGTACCGACTCAAAACCGCGGATAAGTTGGTGCATCAAAATACTATATTGTTTTTGTCGAGTTTGAATTGCGCTAATGTTAATTTGACCGGTTATAATGTTTTCGTCATTAAGAGGAACATTATTTTGACGGTAGGCGGAATGGTTTTCACTTATATTGTGTTGTTGGATCAAATTACCCAGAGATAATCTAATTTTCATTTAATTATCATTAAATACGAATTATATACATTAATAATAGCTTAAATTCGAGCTTTAATCTTTCACAAGCGGTCGCAAAAGCTTTATAAGTTCGGCGATATCAATTATAGCGATTTCCACTGACTGCTCCAAAGAGTGCTCTCAGGGTTAGGATGACGTAACTGCCCTCAGCGAGTTTTGGAGAGAATAGTTTCGTCAGTGGAACACGATCGAGAGGTCCGAGCGCGCTCTGAATAATCAAAATTGGCGCCGGAGACGAAATTGTAATAAAGTGTGTATATCTTGACGCAAATGGGCTGAAACCAATTAATAGATTTAACATTCCAATTAATTTACAAAAAAAAATCTATTTTGAGTAATGATCGGCAACGTCTCTGATATAATTATTGGTTTTAGGATGAGGCGTAATATCTTTAAAGTAATGATAAAACCTCGTATTCTTCATCTTCAGAACTTTCAGAAGATGATTCCAGAAATAAATAAGCATAAGCGAGAGCCTGTCTTCTATGAGATACCGCGTGGTTCGCCATTTTAATTTTATTACGTCATACTCGAGCACCGTCGCTCCGTCGAATTTTTCAGAGCACCAAAGAGCAATTCTCGGGCAGTTTTTGGGGTCAGTGGAAAACGCGATTCTGGGCGAGTGTTGCACTCGTGTTCCCAGTGGCGGACGAAAACGCGCCGAGAGTGCACTTAGAGTGCTCTAGTGCAGTCAGTGGAAATCGCTATAACTTTCTCTTTTTTGAATGTTCGAAAAGCCCGCCAACATCTTCGCGCCAATTTCAAAGCCCTTATCTGTTATCCCGTTTAAGAGGAACCCATATAAGAAATCGGAACGCTCAGGAACAATTGTCAGAAACTACGATTTTTATACGAGTTTAGAAGATCATAGTGCTGTAATATCAGTTTCGCCGAACCCCACTATTTGCGGTTATATTATATCAAAACCATAATATTTAAAAGCAAAAAATAACGGAAAAACCAGCCGAAAAAAAGGCCAGCTCATACGTTCTTATGCCGTTTATGGGTTCTTGATCTTACGTCAAAAAAGTGACGTAATAATCAGTACTCGTGTACTTTTGCTTCTAGCAGAAGCCACGAACTTTTTCCGGGTTTGACTTATTTTTTAAATTGTTTATTGCAATCTCAGAAGGAATATTTGTCATCAATAAAATCCTAAATAGATGTAAACAAAACATCGTAAGTTTGACCGTTGGATAAATTTACTTTCAGTTATTTATCTGAATTTAGCGCTAGCCGGTAGTTAAGCCTTGGCTTTTTTTTTAACTTGACATGTGGATTGTGGTGCATAGAATGATTTAATATTTGCAATACATTGCGTGTATTTTTAACTGCTTGTATTTTATGATAAGATCTCCTTACTTTGCATTAAATTAATAAAAATATATGCGATAATAATAAGAGGTGCAGCTTTTATCTCTGGTCTGATGTTTGCAGTAATATTTTACTTTCACTTTTTACGTTTCCTTCGTTGATAAGTATCAAACATGGCATACCAAGTTCCCGAGAATATAAACTTTCCGCAAGAGGAAGAGAAAATCATACAACTATGGAAAGAAATTGACGCGTTTAAAACAAGTTTAAAGCTTTCTAAAGGTCGTCCCAAGTAAGATTTAACATTAATTTGAATCTAACGTTACGTTAAGTTCATAATATTTCTAAATATTAAATAACCACCGTATTGTAGATTTACATTTTACGATGGGCCCCCTTTTGCCACGGGTTTACCCCATTATGGGCATATTTTGGCAGGAACTATTAAAGATATAGTAACAAGATACGCCCATCAGTCTGGTTTTCACGTTGAAAGACGTTTTGGGTGGGATTGCCACGGGTTACCAGTTGTATGTTTCAAAATTAATGTTGTTTCACGTACAGAGGTGTTTAATATTCATTTAAATACTCTTATCACTTAGGAATATGAAATTGATAAAACTTTAAACATTAAATCACCCGATGATGTTAAAAAAATGGGGATTAAAGCTTACAACGATGAATGCCGTAAAATTGTCATGAGATACGCGGGGGAATGGGAGGTACGTTTAATTTAATAAAAGCAAGAAGCGATATCTAGTTTACTAGGGAGAAGGTATAAATTCGCCCCTACATTTATAATCTAGCTTTATCTCCAGTCCAAATTAACGTATAGTAGGTCCGGAGTTAATCCCCGCCTCTTAATTACAACCAGCAGTCATCTCATTGGTTCTTGAAAACTCACGTCAGCGCCACGCGAATGACAACGAAAATTACAGTCATATTTTCCGACTGAGGAGAGGCCACGAAATAGCCCGGTCTCCTCCTTTTACATCCCCCCTCTTGTATTTTGAAAGGGGGACTGTGGCGCGCGAATAGAGTGCTGTCAGAAGCGCCGGTGTGACGTCACCCATGGTGTTTTCCCATAAAGAAAAAACGGTAACTGTCATGGCCGCCCATTGCTAAAGGCAGACTCGTGACGTTTAACCTTGGATCTGACGTCACAACTGACAGCACTCTATACTTAGGCATCTTATACCTTCTCCCTAGTAAATTAGATATCGCTTCTTGATAAAAGTTTTCAAATCTCTATAATATTTTAATGAGGGGAAATTATTGTTAAAAGGAAATAATTGGACGCATGGGTCGTTGGATAGATTTCAAAAATGATTACAAAACTCTTTATCCGTGGTTTATGGAAACCATTTGGTGGGTTTTCAAGCAACTTTATAATAAGGGGTTGGTTTATAAAGGCGTCAAAGTAATGCCTTATTCCACAACGTGCAATACCCCTTTGTCTAATTTCGAATCGGGACAGAACTATAAAGAAGTTGTGGACCCTTCTGGTATCAATTATAATCTCATCTCCTTTAAAGCAAAGCGCGGGTCCAGCGGATCCCCTACAAGTTGACTCTCCTTACGAACTCCAGTTTTGGCTTGGCGAAGGCAGGAGACATTTGTGGGCGGGATTTATAAGTGCACTTGTAAATCCCGCCCACTAGCCTTTGCCAAGCCAAAACTGGAGTACAGGGGGAAAGTCGCGTTGTAGGGGACCCGCTGGACCCGCGCTTTGCTTTAAGCCCATGTTAATGCTAACTCTACATTAAATTTTATTACAGTTATTGTCAATTTTCCATTGGATGAAAACCCAAAAGTATCGCTATTAGCTTGGACTACAACACCATGGACTTTACCGAGCAATTTAGCACTTTGTGTCAATCCTAATTCAGATTATGTCAAAGTTAAAGGTATATTATTTTAGTATTATTGTTGTATTAGTAAATGACGTCACCATCACAAAGGTTGATTAGGATGACGACCCCCAATGTTAATATCTTATTCACTATAATCAGGAATACAGCCCCCATATCTCCCATGTTCCGGTAACAAAACATTATACCTTAAAAGAATGATTGACCTTTTTTCTAAATATAAAAGGAATTAAATATTAAAACAAATAAATGATCTCTTATTACAATATGATAATTAGCATTTAAATTTAATTAGTCGTAAAAAACAATCAAGGACTACTACACCATCCGCCATTGCTTTAGTAGCGGCCGTCTGCTAAATCGAACCTCACACCCCTTAACTCTGTCAGCCAGTGAGAATTCAACCAATCCCGTTCAGTCTGGGAAATAGTACACTTCCTCTGGTCCAAAACCAGTTTATTAATTGCTTGGACTAGTTTTTTAATTCAAGAAGTGGGGGTTACTGATCCTGAGGACCAGTTTATTAATTGCAAATCTATAGTAGAACAAAGGTGGGGACCAGTCCTGAGACCAGTTTTCTTATTTAGGACTCGAGGGGGTCACTGGTCCCAAGGACTAGTTTTAAAAATATCCTTATTTTCTTATGATCATGGAGCCGCCTGTTACTTTAAAGGAAAGCACGGCTCCATTATCACCCTAGCATTCTGGCTAATCTTCTGGACACAAATTTTACCTTGCCAAAGGCAGGAACCAATCAGACCTAATGCACTAGTTCCCATTCATTGGTTCCTGCCTTTGGCTTAACTAGCCTTAACCAAGCTTAACCACTGTGTAGTAGAAATGCCATCTTTAAGGGCATCAACGGAGCCGCGCTTTGCTTTAAGTGAATTAATTTAATTATGGTTTTGTAATTGGAATAAAGATAACGCTACGGAGAATATCTACATCATGATGGAAGCTAGGCTTGAAGCGCTGTTTAAAAAAGCAACTGACTACACCGTCATCGATAAGTTTAAGGGGGAAACCCTTAAAGGCAAAGGATACTCTCCGTTATTCCCATATTACTCATCGGTTCGCATGCATTTTAATCCTACGGAAAAGTTATTTATTTTCTTACATAGAAGGTTTTAAATGGATAGTAGCTTTTTTAATATTTCAAAGTGTAAAATAATATAGTTACAATACAAAACCCACTGTGAGACTACCACGAACTTTCTGGTGACGTCACACTCTCCTATCTCTTATCTTGGTTTTTTTCGACCATTTTGGAGGTCGTCAGATCAGGCCATACACTTTAGACTAAGTACCAATATCGACGACGACACGTCCGCGTAGCTCCTCCCCTATTAGTACCACTATGACGTCATAACGGTGTCGCCATCTGGTTTTAAATATGCGAAAATCCAAATAGTGTGTTAAAAGTTAGTTTTGTAATTCTGTATTCGAAAATGACTCCCAAATCTATATCTATATAAATCAAAGTCCTGACTGACTGACTGACTGATAATCAACACGCAGCACAAACCACTTGCCCTAGAAGGCTTAAAATTTGCAGGGACGTTACTCATAAGTAGTAGTCGCGTACTAAGAAAGATTTTTCCAATCCGCCGCCATCTTAATAAATGGCGCCCAGAAATATAAAAAATCTTCTCTATGCAAAAAAGTCCGCGCGTTTCAACCGATTTCGCAAATATTTAGTACACTGGTTTCCTTTAACCTATAGACGGGCTCAATGGTCTTTCGGGTTCAATTTGTTGCTATCTTTTTAAATGGCGGCCAAAAACTTAAAAACCCTTCTTTATGGAATAATGTCCGCGTGAAAAGTAGTAAAAAATGTCCCGACGGGCTGACGGGCAACGCCGAGTGCCTTCGCTCCTACGGTGCTAAACCTATAGACGGGCTGAAGGGTCTTTTGGGCTCGATTTGTTGCCATCTTTTTAAATGGCGGCCAAAAACTTAAAAACCCTTCTTTATGGAATAATGTCCGCGTGAAAAGTAGTAAAAAATGTCCTGACGGGCTGACGGGCAACGCCGAGTGCCTTCGCTCCTAGGGTGCTACAAAAATATTAGTCATCAGTCAAATCTACCCATTCTTTATATCATTTTGATGGAAGTTCTTAACAGCTAGTTAGTTATTAAAATAAGGTAGACACAGAGTCCGCCATTTGTCTGGCTTATGACGTCATGTAGTGTCGTCATGGTAAAGAGCTTCCTTTATACACTACTATCCATTTAAAGGAAATAAATAACATCTGGCTAATTAATATCGATATTAAGTCATTAACGACTTAATATCTAATTGGCCCATTAACTTTAGATGAAATCTAAAGGAGCATTTCACGTATATTGTGACACCTACGTCACTGAGGAGTCTGGTACCGGTATTGTACATCAAGCTCCATATTTCGGCGAGGTACTTCATCCCTAGACGTTCTTTTTTTTCATGGGAAATTTCAAATTTGATTATTTAATTACATTTTGTGTCATAGGACGATTACCGAGTTTGTCTTAACAACAAAGTTATAACCAAAGACCAAGATATGGTTTGTCCAGTAGACCCGAGTGGTCGTTTCACAGACCCTGTTAAGGATTTTAAAGGCGAATATATCAAAGATGCGGACAAAAATATTATCAAATATCTGAAATCTGCCGGTAGATTAGTTCAAAGTAGTAGTACCAAGCATAGTTATCCATTTTGTTGGCGTTCCGATACCCCTTTGATTTATCGGGCTATTCCATCTTGGTTTGTACGTGTCGAACAAATGTCAAATCAGTTGTTGGAAAATAATCAAGCAACCTATTGGTAAGTAAACTATATTGCGTTATTGTTAGTTCGATTATATTGGAAAGGGGGGGATTTTAGTGATGGGGCAGGGCTCAAGAACTCTATCAAGTAATTGAAAATTGGACTCCATACTTGGCGAGTCCAGTTTTCTGTTACTCGAATTGGACTCGATACTTGGCGAGTCCGGTTCTCTGTTTACTCGAATTGGACTCGATACTTGAGGAGTCCGGTTTTGTTTACTCGAATTGGACTCGATACTTGGCGAGTCCGGTTTTATGTTTACTCGAATCGGACTCGATACTTGGCGAGTCCGGTTTTATGTTTACTCGAATCGGACTCGATACTTGGCGAGTCCGGTTTTATGTTTACTCGAATCGGACTCGATACTTGGCGAGTCCGGTTTTATGTTTACTCGAATCGGACTCGATACTTGGCGAGTCCGGTTTTATGTTTACTCGAATTGGACTCGATACTTGGCGAGTCCGGTTTTCTGTTTACTCGAATTGGACTCGATACTTGGCGAGTCCGGTTTTATGTTTACTCGAATTGGACTCGATACTTGGCGAGTCCGGTTTTATGTTTACTCGAATTGGACTCGATACTTGGCGAGTCCAGTTTTCTGTTACTGGAATCGGATTCGATACTTGGCGAGTCCAGTTTTCTGTTACTCGAATTGGACTCGATACTTGGCGAGTCCGGTTTTATGTTTACTCGAATTGGACTCGATACTTGGCGAGTCCGGTTTTATGTTTACTCGAATTGGACTCGATACTTGGCGAGTCCGGTTTTATGTTTACTCGAATTGGACTCGATACTTGGCGAGTCCGGTTTTCTGTTACTCGAATTGTACTCGATACTTGGCGAGTCCGGTTTTCTGTTACTCGAATTGGACTCGATACTTGGCGAGTCCGGTTTTCTGTTACTCGAATTGGACTCGATCCTTGGCGAGTCCGATTTTCTGTTACTGGAATTGGACTCGATCCTTGGCGAGTCGTGTTTTCTGTTACTCGAATTGGACTCGATCCTTGGCGAGTCGTGTTTTCTGTTACTCGAATTGGACTCGATACTTGGCGAGTCGTGTTTTCTGTTTACTCAAATTGGACTCGATCCTTGGCGGTCCGATTTTCTGTTACTTGAGGAGTCCGGTTTAATGTTTACTCGAATTGGACTCGATCCTTGGCGGTCCGATTTTCCCTTACTCGAATCGGACTCTATAGTCCAATTTTCTGTTACTGGAATCGGACACGATACTTGGCGAGTCCGGTTTTCTGTTACTGGAATTGGGCTCGATACTTGGCGAGTCCGGTTTTATGTTTACTCGAATTGGACTCGATTCTTGGCGGTCCAGTTTTCTGTTACTGGAATCGGACTCGATACTTGGCGAGTCCGGTTTTCTGTTACTGGAATCGGACTCGATACTTGGCGAGTCCAGTTTTCTCTTACTGGAATTGGACTCGCACAGCCCTGATTCCGTGCTATATTTTATTTCTCTTTGTCTAATGTTTCGAAAAATTAGGGAAATATTAGCTTATTCATTTACATTAAAATTATATCATTAGGGTTCCTGAGTTTGTTAAGGAAAAGAGGTTCGCGAATTGGCTACGAGACGCTCGCGATTGGGCAATTAGTCGAAACCGATATTGGGGAACACCCATACCCATGTGGGTTAGCGATGATGGAGAGGAAGTAGTTTGCGTCGGTTCTATTCAAGAACTTGAAAAATTAACTGGCCAAAAAATCACGGACCTTCATCGGGAAAAGTAGGATTAAATGTTTTTAGTTTTGAACTGTTTGAATTAATCTTACGATAAATGTTTAGCGTTGATAACCTGACTATCCCATCCCAAACTGGGCGTGGCGTATTGAAACGTATACCGGAAGTGTTTGATTGTTGGTTTGAAAGTGGTAGTATGCCTTACGCTCAAGCTCATTATCCGTTTGAGAATCGAAAAGATTTCGAGGATGCCTTTCCCGCTGATTTTATCGCGGAAGGAGTTGATCAAACGAGGGGATGGTTTTACACCTTGTTAGTTTTATCAACGGCGTTGTTTGGAAAACCTCCGTTTAAGAATTTGATCGTAAATGGATTAGTTTTGGCTGGGTAAGTTTGTAATATACACTTAACGTTTGTATGCAAAGCGCATGCAATTAAGGCTGCTAGTTTTAGACAAATCTGCATGTTACTTAGTTTTAATTGAGTAAGACTTGATTCCTTCACGAAAAAATAATCAGGGTTCATACAAACCTGCATGGAAAACCGGGAAAACCTGGAAAAATCAGGGAAATAAATAGTTGACAAAAACCTCAGGGAAAATTCAGGGAAATTTAGAATTTTTAGTAAAAATCAGGGAAATTTGCGTCAAACAGGGGCCGAGTAATTAAGCAAAATGTTCGTGAACATACCCTCCATAGGATTAACATTACACTATACTTTGGAGGCTCGTAACTCTGGTTATATTAGAGATACGGGGGATGTCCTTTGAGGATGTTATAGTCCAATTTGTCCCCCATCCAACCATACTAAAAACTTAGGGCTACGACAAACAGGGGCCGAGTAATTAAGCAAAACGTAAAGAAACAACCCTTTCCATAGGATTAACATTACACCCAACTTTGGAGGCTCATAACTCTGGTTCTACTAGAGATACGGGGATGTCCTTTGAGTATGTTATAGTCCAATTTGTCCCCCATCCAACCATACTAAAAACTTAGCGCTACGACAAACAGGGGCTGAGTAATTAAGCAAAACGTAAACAAACAACCCCCTCCATAGGAATAGCATTACACTCAACTTTGGAGGCTCGTAACTCTGGAAAATTCAGGGAAGTATGTGGGGAAAAACCTGGAAATCTCAGGGAAATTTTCTTTCCAAAAGTGGTATGAACCATGATAATGAAACGCGATCGATAATGACCTATTTTTAGTCAATTGTGACTTTTTATCACTTTTTAACAAATGTCTCATAAGTATTTTAAAGAAAAGCTTGGCTGTAGACCCCCTTGTATTTTGAAAGGGGACTGGGACTATGGCGCGCGAATACTTAGGCAACTTCTCCCTAATAAACTAGATATCACTTCTTGGCGGGAATTATAGTACGGTTCTAAATCGCTAACCAATTTCAGGGATGGTCAAAAAATGAGTAAAAGAAAGAAAAACTATCCCGATACAATGGAAATTGTGAATAAGTTCGGCGCTGACGCTTTGAGATTATATTTGATCAATTCCCCGGTTGTCCGAGGCGATACGTTGAGGTTTAAAGAAGAGGGAGTTCGTGATGTTCTAAAGGATGTATTCCTGCCGTGGTACAACGCCTACCGATTCCTAATGCAAAGCATCGGAGTTTACGAAAAGGAATCTAACAATCGTTTCCAAGTTAAAGATAACGTGGCCAAATTGTCCGAGAATATCATGGATCGTTGGATCATGTCTTTCACCCAAAGTTTGGTGCTCTTCGTTAAGAAGGAAATGGCGGGTAAGCTAAGTATTCGGGCTTTAATGTTTCGGATAGTGGCTAGACAGATAAAGTCCATTTCTTGTTCCAACGTGACCGCACAAGATACCGTTTTAATCTCTAAAACGTTTCAGCATACAGATTGTATACCGTGGTACCTAGACTTGTGAAGTTTGTCGATCACCTAACTAATTGGTATGTTAGAATGAATCGGAAAAGATTAAAGGTAATTAACATAAATTAAACGGTGCATGGGTGGAAAAGTTTGAAGTACATTATTCCGCGAGTTATGCGGGAAAGGGGATACAGGGTTCATATAAACCTGGAAAACCTGGAAAAATCAGGGAAATAAATAGTTGACAAAAACCTCAGGGAAATTTAGAATTTTTAGTAAAATTCAGGGAAATCAGGGAAATTTGCGTCAAACAGGGGCCGAGTAATTAAGCAAAATGTTCGTGAACATTCCCTCCATAGGATTAACATTACACTATAGTTTGAAGGCTCATAACTCTGGTTCTACTAAAGATACGGGGATGCCCTTTGAGTATGTTATAGTCCTATTTTCCCCCCATCTAACCATACTAAAAACTTAGGGCTACGACAAACAGGGGCCGAGTAATTAAGCAAAATGTAAACAAACATACCCTCCATAGGATTAACATTACACTATACTCAGGGTTCATACAAACCTGGAAAATCAAGGAAATAAATAGTTGACAAAAACCTCAGGGAAAATTCAGGGATATTACGAATTTTTAGTAAAATTCAGGGAAATCAGGGAAATTTGCGTCAAACAGGGGCCGATTAATTAAGCAAAATATTCATAAACATGCCCTCCATAGGATTAACATTACACCATAGAGAGCTTTCAGTCTGAAATACATTACTCCGCGAGTTATGCGGGAAAGGGGATACAATTAAGGTTCGTACAAACCGGGAAAACCTGGAAAAATCAGGGAAATAAATAGTTGACAAAAACCTCAGGGAAATTTCGAATTTTGAGTAAAATTCAGGGAAATTTGCGTCAAACAGGGGCCGAGTAATTAAGCAAAATGTTCACTAACATACCCTTCAAAGGATTAACATTACACCATAGAGAGCTTTCAGTCTGAAATACATTACTCCGAGAGTTATGCGGGAAAGGGGATACAGGGTTCGTACAAACTTGGAAAAAACAGGGAAATAAATAGTTGACAAAACCTCAGGGAAATTTCGAATTTTTAGTAAGATTCAGGGAAGCCAGGGAAATTTGCGTCAAACAGGGGCCGAGTAATTAAGCAAAATGTTCATAAACATACTCTCCATAGGATTAACATTACACTATGGAGAGCTTTCAGTTGGGGGAGGAGCTGAGTCTCGTGACATAATTTACGATGCCATATTGGTGGGTTTAAAGCAGGAATGAAGCTGAGACCACCACCCAATATGGCTACCAGAACAGCGGTAAGACTTGGAAGGGTGTGACGTGCTGCTATCTCATCTGACAGCTCTCTATACTTTGGAGGCTCATAACTCTGGTTATATTTGAGATACAGGGATGTCCTTTGAGTATGTTGTAGTCCAATTCGCCCCTCTCCTTCGTTAACATTTGCTCCATAGGATACTCCATATACGGGAAAAACCAGGAAAACTCAGGGAAGTATATGGGGAAAAACCTGGAAAACTCAGGGAAGTATATGGGGAAAAACCTGGAAAATTCAGGGAAGTATGTGGGGAAAAACCTGGAAATCTCAGGGAAGTATATGGGGAAAAACCTGGAAATCTCAGGGAAGTATATGGGGAAAAACCAGGTAAACTCAGGGAAGTATATGGGGAAAAACCTGGAAAACTCAGGGAAGTATATGGGGAAAAACCTGGTAAACTCAGGGAAGTATATGGGGAAAAACCTGGTAAACTCAGGGAAGTATATGGGGAAAAACCTGGAAACTCAGGGAAGTATGTGGGGAAAAACCTGAAAATTTAGGGAAGTATGTGGGGAAAAACCTGAAAAATTTAGGGAAGTATATGGGGAAAAAACCTGGAAATCTCTCAAGGAAATTTGTTTTCCAAAAGTTGTATGAACCCTGGCCCGATACTAAACTTTCAATTGTCCTTAGAGGTGCGATTTTCATGACCTCCTTTCATTCCCAAGACACCATAGGCGATGATGTATTTAAAACTTTTCGTTGCACCCCCACTTCGACTATTTAGTATTTACCGTTCATTTAATTTTGTAATCCTAATATTAAATCTCTACAGGGTGAGGGAGGTGAATCAGACTGGAAAAATGCCTTAGAAACTTTGTTCAATGTTCTTTACACCATGAACCGAGTCATGGCACCATTTACCCCCTTTCTGACAGAGTTAATGTACCAAAATCTGCGAAATGTCCTAGAAAACAACCAAGATCGCGAAGACAATAAAAGCATCCATTATCTGATGCTCCCTCAACCCAGGGAAGATCTCATTCAAGAGGATGTTGAACGAAAAGTTAGTCGAATGCAAACCGTCATCGAGATGGGACGTCTCATGAGAGACAGAAGAACCTTACCAATCAAGGTGCGTAAGTTAGCGTAACAGCAATTTTCATTTCTTTCAAAGGGCTTAAAGAGATTCAAATAACTGACGAGCGTATCGCTCTACAATAAATCGGGGATATGGGTGTTTAATTTTGGACTAAGGGCGCAATTAGAGCCTTGCGGGCGCGGTAGCTTTGCAACATGGATTAACTAACGCTAGGGATTGTTCGTTCCCCCTAAAAGATTAAGCATGCGTGTTCTAAACACCCCCTAGCAGCAGCTACTATTAATAACCGGAAGTTATAAGAAAATTGGACCAAATATCACGTGTCGTATTAAAAATTGGGCGCCGCCATCTTTAAAATCCGCAAAAACGATTTATTTTGCCTAGAGATGGCGCCATATCTACATCCGTTTTGGTCCAATAAATTGGGGGAATGAAGAGGGGAGTCAAGGAATAATTCGGAACATGTAGTTGGCGATAGAAATAGATGGGAAACACAGTTAGTGAACAATCCCTAGCGTTAGTTAATCCCAATGAGATAGATAGAGTTCCAATTCAAATCGGCTTACCGCGATACACATTTTTTTTATCAAGCAAGTTTATCAAAACATGACAGCGCCACCTGTGAGCCTCTAGCGGAACTAATTACAACTTTTACTCGCTTATTTTCTATCAGAAACATCGTTATGATTTTTATTTCATCTATTTATTAGATTAAAAAGGACTAGAGTTTTTATTATTTAACTTGCTTATTTTATTTAACACGTTTAAAAAACTATTTTGACAGCAGACGGTAACAAAAAAGTTCTTCAAGTGATCAATAGGTGGCGCCACCCGTATTTGATAAAGATTCATGCTCGAAAAAAAGTGTATCGCGAATCGTCAATCTCGAGATCCCACGTTGTGACTCTAGGTTTATATATATATTTTATCTCATTGGTTAATCCATGCTTGCAAGAGGTAAAACAGCTAGGGTTCGTACGGAACATGGAAAATCTGGATAAGTCAGGGATTTTGAAAATGGTAGAATAGGTCAGGGAAAATTTGGTTTGGGATAAGCTAGAAAAGTCAGGGATTTCGTTTGGTATATCAAACCATGCTAAATTTGGGCCAGGTGCGATGAAGTTGACTCTGGTAAACACCTTAAAATGGTCAGGGATATAGGGAGCTAACAACTGGCTACGGGGGGGGAAGAGATAGTCTGACGTCACGCAGCCCCCCCCCCTCTGGTTGGCATTTTTGCGCGTAGAATACTGTTTTCAACCATTAAGGGGGATGAAACTCCAGTAAGAGATTGAAGGGCGTGACGTTTCAGGGTCAGAACTGTTAGCTTCCTATTGGGAAAATTTGGTTAGGGATAGGCTAGAAAAGTCAGGGATTTTCAATATAAAAATTTCGATCGAACTCTGTGAAAGAAAGTCCGCCATTTTGAGCGTGTAGGCAAAGAGCTCAAGCAAGCCTCTCGTGTACGAGTTCCTATTAAAATTAATACACGGTTCGTACGGAACCTGGATAAGTCAGGGATATGGAAAATAGGGGAAAAAGTCAGGGATTTAAAAGTTTTTCCTAAAAAGTCAGGGATATGTCAGGGATTTCGTTTGGTATGTCAAACCATGCTTCGAGCAATGCTAAATATGAGCCAGGTGTGAAAAGTGGGCTCTGGTAAATACCTTAAAATGGTCAGGGATATTGCCAAAATTTGGACAGGGATAACCTGGAAAAGTCAGGGATTTTTTCGGGTAAACTACCGATAAATTACCGGGTAAATTACCGATAAATTACCGGGTAAATTACCGATAAGTTACCGGGTAAATTACCGATAAGTTACCGGGTAAATTACCGATAAATTACCGATAAATTACCGGGTAAATTACCGATAAATTACCGATAAGTTACCGGGTAAATTACCGATAAGTTGCCGGGTAAATTACCGGGTAAATTACCGATAAATTACCGATAAATTGCCGGGTAAATTACCGAAAAATTACCGGGTAAATTACCGATAAATTACCGATAAGTTACCGGGTAAATTACCGATAAGTTGCCGGGTAAATTACCGGGTAAATTACCGATAAATTGCCGGGTAAATTACCGAAAAATTACCGGGTAAATTACCGAAAAATTACCGGGTAAATTACCGAAAAATTTCGTACGAACCCTGTAATAAGAAGAAAACGTAATTCAATTTCAGTACCCACTACCCGAGATGGTTGTCATTCACAGCGAGCAAAATTTCTTAAACGACGTCCTATCTCTCGAGAAGTACGTCATTGAGGAACTAAACATTAGATCGCTGGTCATTACAACGGACAAGGAAAAATTCGGAGTTCAACTTAAAGCCGAGCCTGATATAAAACGTTTAGGACAAAGGCTTTTGAAGGAATCGAAACCAGTTTGTCAAGCGATTAGGGAACTCGATGATCAATTATTGCAAAATCTCTTGAAAACTGGTACTCTTAATTTAGCTGGACACGAAATTGGTGCGGAAGATGTTAGGATCCAGTATAAGTTCAGTGGAAATGCGGCTAAAGAGTTATCGGAGAAATATGAAGCTCACGCTGAAGGAGACGTAAGTTTTCAAACATAACATAACTGGCCTTTTTAAAGGGTATGCGAATTTGCAATTACATATCATATTTTACCACGAAAGTGGTATTATGTGTTACACTTTCAAGTGTCTCTACTTTCAAAATATCAAGTTTTTAATATAATTGAACCAAAGTTTCTATTTTTAAAATCCATTGAAAAATCACGAAAACTCGATCAGTTTCGATATATCAATAATTTTGTCTTGTCGAGCTTGTTCGCCTGTTTGATGACGTCACTATGACGTGAGGAAAAAAAGCGCGAGAATCCTATACGCGTCTCAAGCTTCTCGCCCATGGACAAAGCAATACTGATTGGCACAAAGCTAAGGGGATTGGCAACACATGGACAAAGCAATACTGAAGGACGGATGGCAGAGGGAGAAAGTTGAAAATACTTGTTAATTCGCCTTCTAGCGGCAGATAGTAGCAAACCGGATAGTGGGGGGGCATATAGGGGAATCAACGCTCTAGAGAGGGAAGCAGCTAACGTCTTATTTTGTCTAGATGGCGCTAGCTTTTTCCGGGATTTGACTCAGTATTTTTTACAATCCCCCCGTCCATTTTGGGGCTGAAAAGGGGGAAGTAAGCTTAACATTGGTTGTTTAGTCGCTTAGTATGGGGCTCTATGGGTTGCCATCCGTCCTTCAGTACTACTTAGTCCATGCTGGGTCTGATAGCGGAGAGAGTGGCACCATCCGACGTGAAAAATATATCTGTGACGTCAGCCTACGGGAAACGTTTTAGCCTTTTCGTAAAAAGTGGATTTCAAATAATATCATATGAAGCATTTTCAAATGCATATCGCGGCCAAATAACCACAAATCGGAGAATTAAAAGCTTGATATTTTTGAATTCACAGAAATTAATTCCGTCTTTTGTTATATAAATCAGAGGTTCTCATTCCCTTTAATGTTATGTTAGATGACCTTTTCCTTTAACAGGGTATACAAACCTGGAAAATCAGGGAAATAAATAGTTGACAAAAACCTCAGGGAAATCAGGGAAATTTCGAATTTTTAGTAAAATTCAGGGAAATCAGGGAAATTTGCGTCAAACAGGGGCCGAGTAATTGAGCAAAATGTTCGTGAACATACCCCCCTCCATAGGATTAACATTACACTATACTTTGGAGGCTCATAACTCTGGTTATACTAGAGATACGGGGATGTCCTTTGATTATGTAATAGTCCTATTTGCCCCACCCCCTCCGTTAACATTTGCTCCATGGAATACTCCATATACGGGAAAAACCTGGAAAACTCGGGAAAGTATATGGGGAAAAACCTGGAAAACTCGGGAAAGTATATGGGGAAAAACCTGGAAAACTCGGGAAAGTATATGGGGAAAAACCTGGAAAACTCAGGGAAATTTGTTTTCCAAAAGTTGTATGAACCCTGTTTAAGCGATATTGATTTAACATGGATTTCATTTGTTACTTTCACGCAGGTTTTGGGTTTGTTAGACGTCACTCCCGATAAGTCCATGATGGACGAAGGGATAGCGAGGGAAGTTATCAATCGCGTTCAAAAACTGCGCAAGAAGGCTCTGCTATCTCCGACTGATGACGTCATTGTTTACGTTAATGTTACACCCTCTACTAGCGCTTTGAATGAAATTGTCATTTCCCACGCGGAGTTTATAGAAAATACTTTGAAAGTACCTTTCAAAAAATTTCCAGTCGCCACAAATGGCAAGGTTATCATTAACGAAACGCAAGATGTAGGCCTAAGAAATCTTTATTTATTTGTTTGATTAAATGCGTGATTATTGACAAGGGATGGTTTTATCATAGCTTAAAGAAGCGAAATTGGAATTAACTATAACCGAAGTTGGCACTTCAGGACTAGTAACTATTGAGAATACAAGTAATTCTTCAAGCAATGCTAGTGGAGACTTACCTTTTTGCAGGTATGAAACCAAATTAACGCAATTTCTCCCAACAGTCGCTCGAAAAACATTGGATATGTAGAAGGGGTAGAGATTTGAGTGGGTAATTTACCAAATACGGCGTAAATTACCGATTTATATCTTACCGTAATTTGAAATTGGTCAATTACCGCGGTAAATAAGCCTTTGAAAGTTTTTAAAAAATACCATATATTACCAACTGAAGGATAATTTTTGTTATTCCAAAATTTTAATCGGTAATTTACCCGGTAATTTTTCGGTAATTTACCCTGTAATTTTTTCGGTAATCTACCCGGTAATGTTTTCGGTAATTTTTTCGGTAATTTACCCGGTAATTTTTTCGGTAATTTACCCGGTAATGTTTCGGTAATTTACCCGGTAATGTTTCGGTAATTTACCCGGTAATGTTTCGGTAATTTACCCGTAATTTTTCGGTAATTTACCCGGTAATTTTTCGGTAATTTACCCGGTAATGTTTCGGTAATTTACCCGGTAATTTTTCGGTAATTTACCCGGTAATTTTTTCGGTAATTTACCCGGTAATTTTTTCGGTAATTTACCCGGTAATTTTTTCGGTAATTTACCCGGTCATTTTTTCGGTAATTTACCCGGTCATTTTTTCGGTAATTTACCCGGTCATTTTTTCGGTAATTTACCCGGTAATTTTTTCGGTAATTTACCCGGTCATTTTTTCGGTAATTTACCCGGTCATTTTTTCGGTAATTTACCCGGTCATTTTTTCGGTAATTTACCCGGTCATTTTTTCGGTAATTTACCCGGTCATTTTTTCGGTAATTTACCCGGTCATTTTTTCGGTAATTTACCCGGTCATTTTTTCGGTAATTTACCCGGTCATTTTTTCGGTAATTTACCCGGTCATTTTTTCGGTAATTTACCCGGTCATTTTTTCGGTAATTTACCCGGTCATTTTTCGGTAATTTACCCGGTCATTTTTCGGTAATTTACCCGGTAATTTTTCGGTAATTTACCCGGTAAATTAACAATTTCAAAAATTACGGTAAATTCACATCTCTACGAAGGCGCCACTAAATTGACACTAGAAAACAATCATGGACCCATGACTGACATATTGGTTATTGCCCATCACTTAAGTTTCAACTGACTTAATTGTTATTAATAGGTTCATTAACGTTGAGTTATGCGAAATTCAACCTGAACTTGGCGCTACCAGTCATCGTGGTACTATTCTATTAGAAAATCCCATTGGAGACTTTAATTTAACTTACGAAGAACTTCTCATTAGGGTAAGAAAAAAATATTAAAATTTTGTAATTAATTATTCAGTTAATTACTAATTAGGGTTTGTTTTTTAAACGCTCTTGGCATTTATTTTAGGTTCGAGTCGTGTTTGGTCTGCAACAACGCAAAATTAAGTTAGCTTTAACAAGGAGTAAACAAGAAGCTTTAGATTCAATGAGTACTGCCGATATTCTCAATTGTCATTCTAAAACATTGTACTGTTACGCGTTCTAAATGGTCTAGGAATTTATGTTAACTATTTAACTTAAAATAAAAACTTTCAAATTCAATCTTCCCATGATTTTGATTCAATAAAAACGATACGCTCTTTCAGTTTAAATCTGTGGTTATTACTTTTTAATATCAGGGGTGTGCGGGTACCCGTCTTCGACCCGATACCCGAAACATGTTTTTTAGGATCCGAATGGGTGGCCGAGTCCCAATTTTAAGCCTTTGCCAATACCCGCGGAGTTGTTATTACATTTTATCAGGAGTGTGCGGGTACCCGAGTACCCGTCTTCGACCCGACCCGATACCCGAAACATATTTTTTAGGACCCGAACGGGTACCCGAGTCCCAATTTTAAGCCTTTGCCAATACCCGCGGAGTCGTTATTACTTTTTATCAGGAGTGTGCGGGTACCCGAGTACCCGTCTTCGACCCGACCCGATACCCGAAAAATATTTTTTAGGACCCGAACGGGTACCCGAGTCCCAATTTTAAGCCTTTGCCAATACCCGCGGAGTCGTTATTACTTTTTATCAGGAGTGTGCGGGTACCCGAGTACCCGTCTTCGACCCGACCCGATACCCGAAAAATATTTTTTAGGACCCGAACGGGTACCCGAGTCCCAATTTTAAGCCTTTACCAATACCCGCGGAGTCTGACAAAATTACCACGGTTCCAATTCATTCTCGCTCCAAAAGTCAGAGGAGTCAGCTTTTAACATGACCGTCTATGGGAGGAAAACCATTTTTTGGCCCTAATTTTGCAAATACTGCTTCAAAGATCTTGAAATTTTATGAGATTTGCAAAACAAGGTTTGAATTTCTAGGGCAAAGTTTCAAAAGTTTATCTTTTATAGGTTTTTAGCCATAATTAAAGGGTTTAGGATTCAAACGGTTTAAATGTGTTTTCTGCGGTTTCATTGGTTCGAATCACTCGAAATTTTAGGGAGAGGTATATCGAAGGGTTTTAAATGAGCTTGCAAAGTTTTAAAACAAATAGTTATTTTCAAAAAAATTCATTAAAATTTTTTGTGTCTGCCTAATCACAACGTATTTAATAACTTAAGGAATTTTTATGAAAAGAACTATTTCTTTTAAAACTTTGCACGATCATTTAAAACCCTTCAATAAGCCTCTCCCTAAAATTTCAAGATGTGTGATCATGTGTGTGATACGCGTTTGCGCCGTTATGAGGCGGCCGATTGAACGGGCTTCTATAGCGCTTGCAGCCAAAAGCGTGATCGAGTCGGCTGTGATTCCAGCTTCGGTTGTCAGGACGCGCAAAGCAAGGTAGAGTGGCTTTGTGGGTACTGACAAGAGACGAAAGCAATACTGATTTTCAGGATTTAACATATCTCTAAAAAATTGGAAATGTCCGACCCCTTAAATATTCGGAAAACTTGATATCAGAGAGAATTTAGAAGGGGAGTGGAAGGGGTGGTTTGGAATGTAGCGCAACGTCGTCTGCTAAACGGGGTGTGACCCAAAATCCCCCCAGCCAAAATCCCCCCGGACGAAATCCCCCCAAATCATAAGTAACGGACAAAATCCCCCCAATGTAGGACAAAATCCCCCAAATCATTATAACAAGACAAAATCCCCCCAAATCATTATAACAAGACAAAATCCCCCCAAATCATTATAACAAGACAAAATCCCCCCAAATAATTAAAACAAGACAAAATCCCTCCAAATGATATTTAACGGTTAGGTTTGGTTAGGATAGGTTAGGTTAGGTTAGTAATATTTTATAAATCATTTAACAATGTTACGCCTTTTCCAAAATTTTGATGTTTAGCTTCATTGACTTCTCAAATAATATGCCTTTTCCAAATCATTACTGTTATGTTAGGTTAGGTTTGGTTAAGTTAGGTTAGTAATATTTTAAAAATCATTTAACAATGTTACGCCTTTTCCAAAACGTTACTGTTATGTTAGGTTAGGTTTGGTGAGGCTAGTAATATTTTATAAATCATTTAACAATGTTACGCCTTTTCTAAAATATTGATGTTTAGCTTCATTGACTTCCCCAATAATATGCCTTTTCCAAAACATTACTGTTATGTTAGGTTAGGTTAGGTTTGGTTAAGTTAGGTTAGTAATATTTTATAAATCATTTAACAACGTTACGCCTTTTCCAAAATATTGATGTTATGCTTCATTGAGTTCTCGGTACAATTTCGGTATGAGTGAATAAGGTCAAAAATCATTTTAGAGCAAAATCAAGCACACCATTCGATAGAGCGTAAAATTTAGATCTAAAATGTCCGCCGCTTTTTTCAAATTTCCAAAAAAAAAAAAGTCTTATCCCCCATAAGAATTGCCACCTTTTCCAAAATATTGATGTTTAACGTTAGGGTTCATTTTCACTTAAGAGGCCGAATAGGTTAGGTTAGGTTAGGTTAGGTTAGGTTAGGTTAGGTTAGGTTAGGTTAGGTTAGGTTAGGTTAGGTTAGGTTAGGTTAGGTTAGGTTAGGTTAGGTTAGGTTGGGTTAGGTTAGGTTAGGTTAGGTTGGGTTACGTTGGGTTGGGTTAGGTTAGGTTAGGTTAGGTTTAGTTAGGTTTGGTTAGGTCAGGTTAGGTTAGGTTAGGTTAGGTTGGAAAAGGTGCCAAATTATTGGCCCTCTGATGTTTTCCACACTGTTTTTGACCTTGTTCACCTATACTGCAAAAAATGTTTTTGGTTTTTTTTGGAAATTTGAAAAAAAGCGGGGAATATTTTAGATCTAAATTTTACGCTCTATCGAATGGTGTGCTTGATTTTGCTCTAAAATGATTTTTGACCTCATACCGAAATCCTACCGACTTCTCAAATAATATTTTATAAATCATTTAACAATGTTAGGCCTTTTCCAAAATATAAATGTTTAGCATCATTGACTTATCAAATAATATGCCTTTTCCAAAACATTACTGTTATGTTAGGTTAGTAGTATTTTACAAATCATTTAACAATGTTACGCCTTTTCCAAAACGTTACTGTTATGTTAGGTTAGGTTTGGTTAGGCTAGTAATATTTTATAAATCATTTAACAATGTTACGTCTTGTTATAATTATTAGGGGGGATTTTGTCTTGTAATAATGATTTGGGGGGATTTTGTCCTGTTATAATGATTTGGGGGGATTTTGTCTTGTTATATTGATTTGGGGGGATTTTGTCTTGTTATAATGATTTGGGGGGATTTTGTCCTACATTGGGGGATTTTGTCCGTTACTTATGATTTGGGGGGATTTTGGCCGGGGGGATTTTGGCTGGGGGGGATTTTGGTATACAATCTGCTAAACGTTGTCTAGGCAGGTCGATTTCCGGTATGATGCGTTTGTAATAGATAGATTTTAGAACAAGTGACCGGAAACTCGCCTACCCCAAAAAGCTCAACGCGACATCTTGTTTGGGCGTCATCACGTTTAATAGAGTCAAAGGGGGGGCCTTCCACTCCCCTTCTAAATTCTCTCTGTTGATATTTCGTACACTAAGGGTACGTTCAGTAACGAAAATCTCAAGGAAATCGCTGTTTTCTTGATGTTTGGTTGATGGGCTAGAGACGTCACAGTGACGTAGAAGGTTGTTGAACGGTAAAGTGACATTTTGAAGTTAGCGTTGTTTTCGAAATTGGACTTGGGGAAACGTATTACCCGCAAAGCGCAAATGGCTCGTCTCAATTATTAACAGGCTCGCAAATAATGAATTTTTTTAAGAAAATTATGTCTATTTGAATGGTAGAAGCAGTTTTGTCAAGAAAACTAATACAATTACTGTAGGAATAGCATCATTGGAATTTAAATTTTAAATCCCGCGCCAAATTTTCGTCTGTCAAGTGTTCAACAATCAAGCACTACGTCACGCCATCAAAAAAAAACCATATCGATTACATGGTTTTTTTGATGGATAAGCGCTGAGCATCATGACGTCAAAACCGGAAACGCGAAAAAGCGTACAGTAGGGAAAATCTGACATCGCTTAGTAAGCGCTGTCATCAAAGAGGGTTACTGAACGTACCCTAAAATGACAACTATCCGACCCCTCAACTATTCGTAAAACTTGAAATTTTGTACTACAATGCCTAAGCCAACCATGATATTGGCCGTTCCAGCTTTATTTCATTTTTTTATAATTTTTTTGCGTGGCAACACTGAAAAAAAAAACACTTGACGTGACCTGCCCGAATTTCCGGTATCAACAATGTCTATGGGAGTATGGATATGAACAACAAAATAGGAAAACTGCTGTGGTGTAGTGCATTACACTTAAAGGTACTGTATCTGTATCGCATTGGCGGGTGGGTCATTCTAAATTTGAAAATTTAAAGCACTGATTAAAAACTGGAGATGTATTTCCCTACACTCAGAGTCATAAGCCTTAAGTCCCCTATATAAAATATGTAGCTGGGGGGAGAAAGCAGCGATGGAACGCGTTTTTCAATCCGTTTCTGCGCAAGCAACTGTTAAAATTTCTTTTTTAAAATCGCCTATTGTGTTCGGGTTCCAAATAAATTACTTCTTTTCACTACCAAAAATTACTCCAAGCTAAACAGAAAACGACATTAGATAAATTGGCCTTTGCCAGCATGTTGTGTTACGAAGCTTTCAGCGTTTATGGTATGCATACAGTTGCTCTTACGGTTAGTTGATCTTATCTAGGAGGATATAGGGGTGAAGGAGTCTTCGACTGCCCGATTTCCCATTGAAACGCGCTTACAGATTATCGGCCGTGGTTTCCCCCCGTTCTCTCTCGTTCTGGGAGATTCAAAGCCGCGCAACTAGTTCCGCGCACATCGTCATCGGGCGTCGTCTTTTCTTCAGATTTAATTTTTGGTAAAGGCTGCATTTTTTAGTGCTTTAACGGAACATTTATCATTATTTCATTTTTTATTAATTGTAAATTATTTGGTCTTTGATAAAACTGTTGTAGAGGGTACGTTTTTTACTCTATCCCCAAACCAAAAAGTTAAGTAAAAAAGTGTTAAAGATGGATTAAAGCCTGTGGGAGAGTAGAGTTAACACCCGATAACATTAAAAAATGTCATTCTTTCCCCAAATCTCTTACTTTTTACAACGCCGCCTACATATAGGCGGTGTTGCTTCTAAGGCCTAAGCTAGCATGAAAAACCCGCTCTTTTTTGAATTGGGATTTGCGTGGTCACGTGATGCGCGTAACCAAGGTGCGCGTGAACGAATCTCCCATGGGAGAGGCCGAAACCTGAGCTCTAAGAACGGGCAGTCGAAGACTCCTTCACCCCTATATCCTCCTAGCTAGCATGAAAAACCCGCTCTTTTTTGAATTGGGATTTGCGTGGTCACGTGATGCGCGTAACCAAGGTGCGCGTGAACGAATCTCCCATGGGAGAGGCCGAAACCTGAGCTCTAAGAACGGGCAGTCGAAGACTCCTTCACCCCTATATCCTCCTAGAAGTCACTCACAACTGCCACAGTTATGGAATTTCCCGCCTTTTCTAACCCGTCAGAGCCCGCTCCTGACCGCGGTAGCGGAATTTTCCCGCCTTTTAAAAAGTAGACACCCGGCCAAGTCTCATAAGATCTAGGAGGATATAGGGGTGAAGGAGTCTTCGACTGCCCGTTCTTAGAGCTCAGGTTTCGGCCTCTCCCATGGGAGATTCGTTCACGCGCACCTTGGTTACGCGCATCACGTGACCACGCAAATCCCAATTCAAAAAAGAGCGGGTTTTTCATGCTAGCTTAGGCCTTAGAAGCAACACCGCCTATATGTAGGCGGCGTTGTAAAAAGTAAGAGATTTGGGGAAAGAATGACATTTTTTAATGTTATCGGGTGTTAACTCTACTCTCCCACAGGCTTTAATCCATCTTTAACACTTTTTTACTTAACTTTTTGGTTTGGGGATAGAGTAAAAAACGTACCCTCTACAACAGTTTTATCAAAGACCAAATAATTTACAATTAATAAAAAATGAAATAATGATAAATGTTCCGTTAAAGCACTAAAAAATGCAGCCTTTACCAAAAATTAAATCTGAAGAAAAGACGACGCCCGATGACGATGTGCGCGGAACTAGTTGCGCGGCTTTGAATCTCCCAGAACGAGAGAGAACGGGGGGAAACCACGGCCGATAATCTGTAAGCGCGTTTCAATGGGAAATCGGGCAGTCGAAGACTCCTTCACCCCTATATCCTCCTAGGTGACTTGTAAAACACGTGCGATGCATTTGCGTTTATGGTATTTTGGACTTACATACAGTTGCTCTTACGGTCAGTTGTTCTTATAAGAGTTGGCCGTGGCTCTACTTTTTAAAAAGGCGGGAAAATTCCGCTACCGCGCCGCGGCTGTCAGGGGCGGGCCCTGACGGGCGGTTAGAAAAGGCGGGAAATTCCATAACTTTGGCAGTTGTAAGCGGCTTGTAAATCACGTGCGATGCATTTGTTCGCTCAGTTCGCCAATTGCTAGCTGCTAGCATAGTCGCAAGTTCGGTGACTGCGCGGAGTGCGGGCTCGGGGTTTAGTTCGTTTCGTTAACTTCATTTGAATTAAGTTTAAGTGTTACTAGATAAATAGATTAAAAGTAGAGATATGCGACTTAAAGTCGATTACGCCGACGGCTCGCCGTCGGCAGTATTTTACACCGATCCAAAAAAATTTTCTAAAACACTAAGGGTACAAAATTTCAGGAACCTTGTATCAGAAACAATAAATATTCCTACGGATCGATTTAATTTAATCTTTAAAGGAAAAATCGTAAGTTACGCTTTGTTCTATTGTTCCGGTATTCATCTACTTTTATTTATATTGATTAATTAAATTAATTATGAATCAAAACAGCTTACCGACACACACACTGATAAACATGGTGCCGTTGAAGAAGCGCTGGTATATCACTACGGCATCGAAGAACGCAATACAGTTCAAGTGATTGTTAAGATTCAACTTGATGATGACGTTACCACTAGCAGCGAAGCATCCAATAACGATGAAGCCACCACTAATGGCGAAGCCACCACTAACGATGAAGCCAGCACTAACGGCGAAGCAGCCACTAACGGCATTGTACGTAACGTTACAACTTTTTACATTTTGGGCGGTAATGGAACCAACCACCATTCATAGCTGTAATTTAACCATACTTAGTTCATGAAGGGGCAATATGTAACAAAATTGCATTTAGACAAGTTGCAGTTGCCAAAATTAATTGAGTATTTTCTACAGGGTTCGTACACGACCTGGAAAACCTGGAAAAGTCAGGGAAATTGAAAATGGGCCTAAAAAGTCAGGGAAATTTAAAATGGGCCTAAAAAGTCTGGGAAAAGTCAGGGAAATTTAAAATGGGCCTAAAAAGTCTGGGAAAAGTCAGGGAAATTTAAAATGGGCCTAAAAAGTCTGGGAAAAGTCAGGGAAATTTAAAATGGGCCTAAAAAGTCAGGGAAATTTAAAATGGGCCTAAAAAGTCTGGGAAAAGTCAGGGAAATTTAAAATGGGCCTAAAAAGTCTGGGAAATTTAAAATGGGCCTAAAAAGTCAGGGAAATTTAAAATGGGCCTAAAAAGTCAGGGAAATTTAAAATGGGCCTAAAAAGTCTGGGAAAAGTCAGGGAAATTTAAAATGGGCCTAAAAAGTCAGGGAAATTTAAAATGGGCCTAAAAAGTCAGGGAAATTTAAAATGGGCCTAAAAAGTCAGGGAAATTTAAAATGGACCTAAAAAGTCAGGGAAATGTCAGGGAAAAATATATTGGAGGGAAATTTAAAGTATAATGGTGACCAGAAAACTTTTTGTCTGAGATTTGAGCAAAGCCCCAAATTGGCGGAGCTCGCTTCGCTCGCTCAGGTTATTTATGATTTACTTCAAGTTAAATTTAAACGAATTAATTGGCTAATTTTTATAAAAATAACTCGTGCAAAAATTATTTGAGTGAATATAGATTGGTTTTCATATAGAGTTATTTTTCAGTGGGGGAAAAATTTCGTCTGCTACGAAAATTGGGCCTGCCTTTGAGTGTAGGGCGGCCATTTTATGAGGGTTTTCTCTATGGCAAATAGCATTGGTGACGTAGCCATTACCCCCTCTGAAATAGCTCTATACGTTCGCCATGTACGTTATTGCAAATGGTCAGGGAAATTTGTGGAATTTAGTCAGGGAAAACCTGGAAAAGTCAGGGAATTTCATTCCAAAAATTTTGTACGAACCCTGTTCTAGCAGCGCCCCAATTCTTGACTTAACATTATTTGTTGTAATTAGTCATGGGTTTTAATACCATTTCTATGATTTTGTCGCGTTTCTCACAAAGATGGCATCAAGTACGCTGGGGGAAATGATTGCCTGGTTCTTTGGCCCAAAACTAGTTAACTAATTGATTGGACCAGTTTTTAAGTTTAAAAAGTGGAGGTTACTGGTCCGGGGGGAAACAGTTTATTAACTGCAAATCTGTAGCCTTTAGGAAAACTATGGGGGAACTAGATCAAAATTTTTTAATCCCAAGAACTAGTTTAAGAAATATTTTTAATTCCCAGACTGGTATCAAGTCTTTAATGATACCATTATAGAGTAGATGGTAAGCAGCGCCCCCTTTTACATTATTTGTTGTTGTAAATAGTCACGGGTTTCAAGCGACGTGGTTCCCCTACAACAAGTTGACTTGTCGCGTTTCAGTACATTTTGCGCTCAAAGATAGCATCAAGTCCAGGGTTGTTCCTTCGACTTTTGGAAAGGTGTTTTCCCCAATAGTAAAATGTGCTGATCCAATGGAACAGGGTTCGTACACGACCTGGAAATCCTGAAAAACCTGGAAAAGTCAGGGAAATTGAAAATGGGCCTAAAATGTCAGGGAAAAGTCAGGGAAATTGAAAATGTGCCTAAAAAGTCAGGGAAAAATATATTGGGGGGAAATTGATAGTCTGGATAACAGTATAAGGGTGACCAAAAAAGTGTTGTCTGAGACTTGAGCAGAACCCCAAATTCGCGGAGCTCGCTTCACTCGCTCCGGTTATTTATGATTTACTTATGGTTAAATTTAAACGAATTAATTGGCTTATTTTTATAACAATGACAACTCGTGCAAAAATGATTCCAGTGAATTTAGATTGGTTTTCATAAATTTACGCCTTGTGAAGTTATTGCATATGGTCAGGGAAATTTGTGGAATTTAGTCAGGGAAAAGTCAGGGAATTTCATTCAAAAAATTTTGTACGAACCCTGTGGAAGCTTTTTTCAAAATGTGCTTTTCCCCCCCTGGTGGTAGGAAAATTTCCGTCCCCCCCCCCAACGAAAGGCTTTTGGCGCCACCTAGTGGCGGAATTTTCGTCCCATAGACGCTAATGTTAAAAATGAAATTTGAAAATGTGCTTTAAACAGGCCAAATGTACTTTCGGTGCTGAAGATCTTAAAATGTACTGAAAAGGCACAATTGTGCCACTTAGAACAACACTGATCAAGTCTTTAATTAACACATCTTTTTTTATTTTATTGCTTTGAAGGAAGAGACTAGTACCTCGCCAACTCTCGAACCAGCAATTAGTCAGTACTTTAACATTGGGGAGCTGGTTGACGCTAAAAACTTCCAGGACGAGTTTCAGGGAGCATGGCTGGAGGCCAAAATTATTGGGATTTTTCAAAAACCCGAGGAAGGTACTCAACCTTCAACCTCAAACGATACAGGAGACTCCCTTATTTACTCCGTGGAGTTTGAACTGGAGTGAGTATATTCGAAAGCTATAGGGTACTGCCAGAGAGGTGTGGCTTAAAATGGCTCCTCCCCTTTACACCACCAAAATGGCCGCACAGGGTTCATACAAACCGGGAAATTTATTTTTGCGTCAAACGTCAGGGAAATTAATATGGCTCCTCCCCTTTCCACCAACAAAATGGCGGCAAACTTCACAGAGTGAAAGGCTAATGGGGGGGCAAGGCTTCTGATTGGCTAAGTGAGGCTCTGACGCTTAGAAGGGGAGATATTCACCCCTTTGCCTACTCCCTATTCATGACCTTTTCTCGAAATTAATGCCAACCCCCTTTTTTGGTTTGGTTTTGTTTTGTTTCTAGCGAAACCAAGGCTGATCTCCCTTTAAAAAGTATTCGCCCAAGAGCTCGACAAAAGGTGCCATTTGACAAAGTGACACCTGGATCTAAGATAATGGTGAATTATAACATTGATGCTCCAACTAAAATCGGATATTATTACGATATGATCGTCGACCGCAGAAGCGCAAGGAGACTGAAATATGTCCTTGGAACCCTCTTGCTTGGGTATTTTATTTTTTTCTCGTTTATCATAATTATTGGCAGGTTTGCTTTAATCAAGGAACACCCAATTTCTTGTCAACCCCAGTTTCCCCGATACTTTCTCTAAAATTCCTAGTTTCATATTTTATAAACCAATTGCGCGTTTAAGCTGAACTTCAAAGGCTCAATATGAACTTTGTAATTATAACTATAATAAAGTTATTTAGTATTTGCTGATTGAGCTAATTAATTAACTTGCCCTAGTCCACTTTTAACGCATGCGCTAGAGATAAAGAGGATATGTTAAAGTTTAATTTCACTTATTTCTCATCTTAATCGCTTATTAAACTCCTGAAATTAATGGTTTGATCCTATAAAATCCTATCTTTCCTTTAAAAAAAAAAACATTTTATGTGAAAGTTATCGAGAGTCGAATCAAAATAAAATTGGATTCAAGGCCTAAACAATTTTATGTTAAGACCTAGGGGAAAAAAGATTTAAGACGTTTCAGTTGCTTCAATCGCGCATTTTTATTTCCCAACAGAGTTGACGAAACTGCGCTACAGGACCGCAAAATTTGTTTCGTGGATGATATGTATATTATCGAAGAAAATGTCCTCTTGGCAGATAGAGATGCCGCTTTAAATGAACTTATGCTGAACGGCTCTAGTCTAAAAAGTACAATTTGTTTGTTGCTCAGCCAATTTTAATATATATCGCTTAAATTGTTCACTGTTATCCTTCCTTCCTATAGGACTTGAAAAACCCGAGTGTGAATACTGTGATGATAAACCGGACGTTAAGTGCCGTAAATGTTCGTGTTCAGTTTGTGGTGGTAAAGATGAACCGCACAAACAAATAGTGTGCGATGAGTGTCCTCTCATCTTCCACCTTTGGTGCCTAAACCCTAAATTGGATGCGGTACCAGAGGGTGATTGGTTCTGCAAAGGTTGCAAAAATGACAGTCCCTTCGCCAAACCCGGAGAATTGGGGGACAGCAAAAATTCCAAGGTGTCTAAAAAACCTTCTGAACGCGATTGGGGAAAAGGGGGTGCCTGCGCAGGCAGGACAAAAGAATGCACCATAGTTCCCATGCACCACTTCGGGCCCATACCCGGAATTAAAGTGGGAATGTGTTGGGAGTCCAGGAATCTAGCCTCTGAAGCTGGCGTTCACCGTCCACCAGTTGCTGGAATACAAGGACGCGCAAATCATGGAGCGTATTCAATAGCCCTTTCTGGTGGCTACGAAGACGATGTTGTTAGTACTAGTAGAGTCCAGATTTTCGATGTACGCCGCTCTATCTTGGGAAAAAAAGTGATGCTAATTAAGATCTGGCTTGTCGAAAAAAAATAAGACGCCTGATGGACTCACTTAGTTCGAATGAGAGGATTAAAATGGGCTTCTGAATGACTTCACGATGTTTTTTGGCTCAATCGCAACGCCTAGTCTTAATAAAAATGGTGGTGCTGATGGATCATAACGTATTTAGATTGGCGCTGCGATTGGTCTCAAAATAATGGCCCATTTTTCAAGTGCAGCGTAGATCGAAAATCCCTGTAGAAATTTCAAGCAAAGTTTATTTCCCATAAAGATTGCGCTTCTAATGAATTGTTCTCTAAAGATGGATTTTCAAAAGCGTCACGTGTGTTGAGGACAAAAATCTAGCGAGTGCAAAGAAAAATGATTGCGAAAATTCCAAAAACACATTTCTCGTACTCGGTCGATTTTTATCCTCAGCAAGAACAAGCACGCCTCTGAAAACCACCTTTAGTGTAGCGAGTGGTGCTGAAATATTCACAAAAGGGCTACTGGTGTTTTAAGTAGCATTTTCTCGCTCATGCAGTCATTTCTACGGGATCAATTTCTCTAGTGAATAAAATACTCAGCTTGAACTTCATTTATATGGTTGTTGTTGCGTGTGGGAAACGCCTATTTGATAGAAGCGCAACATTTTTGGCCCACATTATCACGGAACGATAGCAATGAACGGATTCGTTTCTTTTTAGGATGAAGGCGACAGATTTTACTATACCGGTAGCGGCGGGCGAGACCTCGTGGGGAACAAGAGAACGGCGAAACAATCGTGTGATCAAGTTCTAACACGATTTAACAAGTAATAATTATTTCTTCTAAAAGGGATAGTAGTTTTTTTGACGAGTTTAACGTTTTGGGGATCTACTAAAAAGAAAACATGTAACTGAGCCTTTTGAAAATTGAGACGGGGAAAATAAATTGGGCATACAAGCTTATGACATCATAAAGATGGTGTCACCATCCGGTTTAAAGATCTGTAGTTCGCGCTGGCGTTTGCTTCGTGATAACACTGAAAAATTGTAATTAATAAGTTCATACAAACTTGGAAAAATCAGGGAAATATATGGGGAAAAACCTGGAAAATTCAGGGAAATATATGGGGAAAAACCTGGAAAATTCAGGGAAATATATGGGGAAAAACCTGGAAAATTCAGGGAAATATATGGGGAAAAACCTGGAAAATTCAGGGAAATATATGGGGAAAAACCTGGAAAATTCAGGGAAATATATGGGGAAAAACCTGGAAAATTCAGGGAAATATATGGGGAAAAACCTGGAAAATTCAGGGAAATATATGGGGAAAAACCTGGAAAATTCAGGGAAATATTTGGGGAAAAACCAGGGAAATATATGGGGGTAAAACCTGGGAAATATATGGGGGTAAAACCTGGGAAATTTCAGGGAAATATATGGGGGAAAACCTGGGAAATTTCAGGGAAATATATGGGGGAAAACCTGGGAAATTTCAGGGAAATATATGGGGGAAATTTCAGGGAAATTCAAGGAAGTATGTGGGGAAAAACCTGGAAAATTCAGGGAAGTATGTGGGGAAAAACCTGGAAAATTCAGGGAAGTATGTGGGGAAAAACCTGGAAAATTCAGGGAAGTATGTGGGGAAAAACCGGGAAATCTCAGGGAAATTTGTTTTCCAAAAGTTGTATGAACCCTGTTAATGCTACTTTTTTGAACGTGTAATTTACTTTTCTAGATCTTTAGCCGTAAATTGCGCAGCGCCTTTTAATGATAAGAAGGGAGCCGAAGCCAAAAACTGGAGGAAAGGGAAACCCATTAGGGTTATAAGAGGTTTCAAAGGTCGTAAACACTCCAAGTACTGTCCTGAGAAAGGTTATCGCTACGATGGGATTTATAAAGTGAGGAAATAACACGAAGACTCGTATTTTATGAACCTATTTAGTGTTTAGCGGTAGCTAACTAAAGTTAAAATTGTAGGTAGTCAAATACTGGCCCGAGAAAGGCCGTTCCGGATTTAAAATATGGCGCTTCCTGCTACAAAGGGACGATCCGACACCAGCCCCATGGACTAAAGAAGGAAAAAAAATAATCGAACGTCTCGGAATTAAAATGGAGGTAAAGTAATTTGGAAGCGAAGAAATATTTTGGGTTGAATAGAAATAGTAGTAATTTTTTTAGCAAAGTGTTTAAAATAATTATTTCCTCTGTAGATGAAATCGTCAGAAACCAATGAAGAAAGCGAGGAACCGGCTTCTAGTAAGAAACGAAAAGGATCTAAGGACCCTGGTGCTCCCAAAGCAAAAATAAACAAACCGGCTCCTTACGTTATACCTAAAAGTGTTGCAGCCCTGATATCAAGGGATAGCATTAATAAAAAAATTTGGCAAGAGTGCAGCTCGTTCTGCGAAAAAGGCGAAATTGTAAGTTTATATTTTATAATTACAATTTGATCACACATTCCCTCGCATTGTTTCATGATAATGAGCAAAGAAAATAGCTTTCCCCTGAGCAAATCTTAGCAACTCAAGAATAATGGTGTGGCCACAGTCCCTCACTAGGGGGAGCTATCTAAAGCCACACCCCTGAATTCTCCAACATCCATCGTGCATTGTAAAAAGAAAAGACCAACCTGTAAGCCTAAGGTTTAGTGTGAAGACAGGGTTGCCACGGGTCAGGGAAAACTTGGAAAAGTCAGGGAATTTGATTTTAGTGGGTAAAATTTCTGTGGATAAGTCTTTATTGAAAGAGTAATGAAAGTTTCTACTCATCCTCTCTTAACACAGAAAAATCTAGAGTAATCCTTAAAAATGTCTTGAATTGTTTTTGTGAAGTTAATGCTCTCTAAAGAAATCTCTCAGACTGTTATTTATAGTTAAAATGTTTCTTAATCATTTTGGTGCAACAAATACATTGGAAAACGTAATGTAGATCGAGTTTATTTAATTATAAACACTTAAAACGTGCTATAAACATTTACACTTTCGGCCTAAAAAGGTCAGGGAAACCCTGGAAAAGTCAGGGAATTTGGTTCTGAAAATTCCGTCCTGGAAGAACTGAAGGTCCCTTTGTAAAATAAGCTTAGACTATTATTTTAGTTCCGTTTATTAATTTAAATATTAATTATGTAAGATTAGATTAGTTTTTCATGTTATGTTAAAAGGATAGTAGCGTTCAATTTCAACTACCATAAAAATGTGAAAGTAAAATAGACGGGTTGATGATGTTATAACGTTGTCACCTTCTTGGCGTTTGTTTCAGAGACACAATATATTCTGTTCAAAATTATTTTAATCGATCTTTAAATTTTGGATCCTAAAAATAATGACAGCTTCTTTTTGTTATCATTGCAGATATATAAGGACAAAGTGAAAGAATCCTTTACTTGCGTGATCTGTCAAGATTTCATTAAAGACCCTGTGACATTAGAATGTGGTCACTCCTTCTGTTTCAGCTGCTTGAAGCGGCAGCTCAAAGGGAAAATGTTAGAATGCTGCCATTGCAGAAAAGGAATTACAAATGTTCAGCCCGGTGTCAATGAAAGTCTAAAAAAAATTTTGACCAATCTAATATCTTGAACGAAAGGTCTTTGTAAGAAGCTGCTGTGTAAAAAAAAGTGAAATTTACAAATTGTTAGTTTTAAAAATTTTACCAATATTAAAAATTCATTTCAAAGTTTTTAAGAAAAACTTTTTCATCTCCAACTAATTTGTTATCTAATACAGATTTTTAATTTTTATAATTCATTAATTCTAGAATGAGTTTAATTATTTACCTATTTGGTTTCACTGAATTCGAAATTCACCAAATTGTTTGCTTTTCCAAGCAAGCGTCTATAAACGCCCTACTGTTTGAGGGTAGGGGCCTAACCTAGTCTCTTTTTTCAGACTATAGACACCTAGACCAGGCTTGTAATTGTCCGTGTTCCCATGTTCCCGTTTTGCGTGTCCATTCCAGGGTTTATACAAACCAGGGAAATAAATAGTTGACAAAAACCTCAGGGAAATTGGGAATTTTTAGTAAAATTCAGGGAAACTTGCGTAAAACAGGGACCGAGTAATTAAGCAAACTGTTCATAAACATACCCTCCATAGGATTAACATTACACTATACTCAGGGTTCATACAAAACTGGGAAACAGGGAAAACCTGGAAAAATCAGGGAAATAAATAGTTGACAAAAACCTCAGGGAAAATTCTGGGATATTACGAATTTTTAGTAAAATTCAGGGAAATCAGGGTAATTTGCGTCAAACAGGGGCCGAGTAATTAAGCAAAATGTTCGTAAACATACCCTCCATCGGATTAACATTACACCCAACTTTGAAGGCTCATAAGTCTGGTTCTACTAGAGATACTGGGATGCCCTTTGAATATGTTATAGTCCTATTTGCCCCCCCCCCATCTAACCATACAAAAAACTTAGGGCTACGACAAACAGGGACCGAGTAATTAGCAAAATGTTCATAAATATACCCTCAATAGGATTAACATTACACTATACTTTGGAGGCTCATAACTCTGGTTCTATTAGACATACGGGGATGTCCTTCGATTATGTTATAGTCCTGTTTGTCCCCCATCCGTCCTTCGTTAACATTTGCTCCATAGGATACTCCATATAATAAGAGAAAAAACTGGAAAATTCAGGGAAGTATGTGGGGAAAAAACGTGGAAATCTCAGGGAAATTTGTTTTCCAAAAGTTGTATGAACCCTGCGATTCTTTACTGCAGGCCTCCGCCTCTTTCGTTCCCTCCTTGAATTCGGAAGTAAAATTTGGAACCCCTACATGGCCTGTGATATTCATATGCTGGAAGGTGTCCAATCTCGCGCGTCAAAAATCCCGTCCACTTTGCGTCACCTTCCGCGTAACGTGAGGTTATCAACCCTGGGTTTGGGGCTCGGTGGCTACAAGCAGTACCTACCTTGAACTTGTAACCCGATTCCCGTTGTTACTTAAAGGGGCTGGCCAGAGCTGTTGGGGTGAAGGGGGGTCAAACTGTTGGTTAGCATATTGCTTACCCGCCCACCGCGACGGTGGCGCCATTCCTTATGGCCAAAGATCTGGGTGTTTTCCCCCTGAACTAAGGGCGGACTTCACCCCAACAGCGCCGATTAGCCCCTTTAATGGAAGCCAGAATGCCTTCACCTCTGCCCCCCCCCCTCACCTGGTCACAAGAGGTAATTAGCGTAAACCTTTTCTACCCCCATCTCGTCGTGATCCCTTGAAGTACTCTTTCAGAGTCTTTCTTGCGACGGGTGATGACCATCTGGAATTCGCTTCCCACTGATGTGCATGGTATCCTCGACTTCAGTAGGACATTAAGTCTCAAAAAATTCTTAGGTCTTATAAAACCCCTGTCCTCGAATTTCAGGTGTTTTATGGCTTTCTTTTTCCCCTTAATACGACTAAGTACTTAAATTCATCTCAAACTATAATAACCTTTAAAATTAACCTCTAGCTTTAATAACCATGAAATTAACTTATATTGCTACCCTAATTTTCCAGGGTTCATACAACTTTTGGAAAACAAATTTTCCCTGAGTTTTCCAGGTTTTTCACGTATATGGAGTATCCTATGGAGCAAATGTTAACGAAGGAGGGGGGGGGGCAAATATGACTATAACATAATCAAAGGACATCCCCGTATCTCTAATATAACCACAGTTATGAGCCTCCAAAGTACAGTGTAATGTTAATCCTAAGGAGGGAGTGTTCACGAACATTTTGCTTAATTACTCGGCCCCTGTTTGACGCAAATTTCCCTGAATTTTACTCAAAATTCCAAATTTCCCTGAGGTTTTTGTCAACTATTTATTTCCCTGATTTTTCCAGGTTTGTATGAACCCTGTTTATTCACTCTTAATCCAATGTACCGCGAATTTTAATAAATTTTCGGGTTAGTAAGGCTGTTTCAGGCCTAGCTCGTCAATTGCAAGGGGAAAATAAAATTAACCCCAATATGCTAAGGTTGTACAGCATCAAACAAGGCGCTAAGGACATACGGTGGCGCGCATACATTATAACTGTATGTAGACTGTACACTTTTATTTGAGTTATACTCCATTACCAAAATATTGATTGCCACCATGGAGCAGTAGTAAAGGAGTCATACTTTCAAGTCAATAGGGACTTGGCAGTAATACGTCATGCAACGTCACCGTTAGCCTCTTCCACTAGTGCTAAAAATGTACCGGGAGGAGGGGCTTAAATAGTTTTTATTCTGTAAAAAAACATAGCATAATGGCGCTGGGGATGGAGCTAAGCTCGAACTGCCTAACTTTCGTTGTCACTGCAATAATAAAACTTTTCAATGGAAAATACCGATAGCAACGTCAACGTTTTTTCGGATGAAAACGTTTGCCTTTTACAATTGCAATATTTCCGTGGAATAGTTTTAATGGAGTGCGAACAAAAGTGCCACAGTAGAGCAATATTCAACGAGACATAAATTCATTAAAAGAAATTTAATTAAACTTTAATTACAATACAAAACAAAATTTTTCATATTTTCACTTTAATCAACGTACTAACAATTTTAAAATTTCTCTTAAGACCCCATTTGGGTCAGTGTTGAATGTTTTGGGTATAACATTTCTACAGTGTGCACACTCCCATTGCATTAATTTTAACTGGCGTTGAATGCAACATTGGCAAAAAGTATGGGCGCATGACAGAGTCACCGGCTCCTTTACAAAATTGTAACATATGGGGCACGTGAATTGTTCTATGACTTTTCGTCTAAATTCCTAAAATGATAACAATATATAATATTTATTTCGCGAACCAAGAACCGTTTAGTCGTTTGTTTTTTTTATAAAAATATAGGATTTTATAGGACGGTTTTCCAGAATTATAGGATTATATAGGACTAAAAATATTAATTTTTCGTTTATTAAATAGAACCAGTACTGCGAAAAAAATAATTTCCTGCCTTTTTTGATCTAGTAAATGACGTAACTAATAGAAACTCCCTATTAGCTGGCTACACGCAAAACTCACACCATGGTGGTGCGCATGCACTGAACGTTCAGTTATCAGAACCACAATATAACGAGCTACTTTTAACTAGTTAAAGGGACTGTAAAGAAGGGATCGGCGGGTGGGTAAAAATTATTTGAAATACGTCAGAGGCTCGTGACCAAGGAGCTTAGTTCGTTTTATTTCGAAAACTACCACTTCATGGAATTGGCGCTGCAATCTCGCGAAAACAAGGACTAGATGTCCAGTTTCACTCCATGAGGAGCCTTTGTATCTTGGCATCACGTGGTGTCTGTGACGTATTTCAAATAATTTTTACCCACCCGCCGATGCCTTCTTTGCAGTCCCTTTTTAAGCTACAATACTAGGGAAACCAACCCTATTTTATGATATTTTTTAGACCAGAGTCCTGGTTTAACCGATATGGGTTGCTTAAAATTCGCCCAATTTTCAAAATTATTGGATTTTTTGCGATTTTAGCCAAAATTATAGGATTTAAGCGATTTTAGGCAAAATTATAGGATTTTTGGCGATTTAAGCCAAAATTATAAGATTTAGGCGATTTTAGCCAAAATTATAAGATTTAGGCGATTTTAGCCAAAATTATAGGATTTAGGCAATTTTAGCCAAAATTATAGGATTTAGGCAATTTTAGCCAAATTATAGGATTTAGGCAATTTTAGCCAAAATTATAGGATTTTTGTCGATTTTAGCCAGAATTATAGGATTTTTGGCGATTTTAGCCAAAATTATAGGATTTAGGCGATTTTAGCCAAAATTATAAGATTTCGGCGATTTTAGCCAAAATTATAAGATTTAATCGATTTTAGCCAAAATTATAGGATTAAGGTGATTTTAGCCAAAATTATAGGATTTTTGGCGATTTTAGCCAAAATTATAAGATTTAGGTGATTTTATCCAAAAATTATAGGATTTTTGTCGATTTTAGCCAAAATTATAGGATTTAGGCGATTTTAGCCAAAATTATAGGATTTAGGCTATTTTAGCCAAAATTATAGGATTTTTGGCGATTTCAGCCAAAATTATAGGATTTAGGTGATTTTAGCCAAAATTATAGGATTTTAAAGGAAAGTTTTAAAAATATAGTATTTATAGGAATTATAGGACCTCTGGGGGCCCCGTGGTATTATTGAGGTGGTTGGTAAGACTCCCATATGCTTCTTATAAAATATCAAAACTTACCAATTCTCCTTTCTCGCAATAAGAGACGCACTCTGCCCAAATCTTTTCATTTAAGTTGTCCTCCTTTATCATCACCTGTACACCCATTGGTGGACTATAAGTCACTGGCTTCAAGTTCGGTCTTTTGACTTCAAATTCACTTTCAGAAAAGCCACTTTCATCTTCACTTTTTTTTAAACTCTCTATAGCTTTTCGTTTTTGAGACAGTTTGACCTTTAAAACTGATCTTTTCTTAGTTTGAGGCAAAACTTTGGTTTCAGCCTATAACATAAACGTATTCGAATTAAAAAAAAAACCCACTGAATGAAAAGGATTGCGCAGTAAAGAAAATTATCAAGGCTAGTACGATTCATATGGACTATGATCATGTGATAGGGTTAGTCCCCCTATTATCGGACACATTTTAAAACATTATGGTTAAATGTAAGGAAATCACAGAAAACCTTTGAAAAGTTTATGAAATATATATTTTGAACGTTTCTGCACCTAATGGTATAGAAATAATTCAAAAAGAACGATGTAATGTTGTCCCAATCATGGATTTTATTCGGCAAGTATCGTACCCTATTATCGGCTATTTGGATGTTGATTCGGACACCCATGTTCCATTTATCGGACGCCTATACATCCAACTCGGACACTGGGATCTCAGAATCGGACAGTGGGTCTTTGTAGCCCGGACACTGGGATCTCAGTATCGGACAGTGGGTCTTCGCTATCGGACACTGGGATCTCAGAATCGGACAGTGGGTCTTTGCTATCGGACACTGGGATCTCAGAATCGGACAGTGGGTCTTCGTTATCGGACATTTGGATCTCTGTATCGGACAATGGTTCCTCAATTGGAATACCAATTTTTTTTTAACAATAAAAGACCCGTGAAAATTGTTACTTCTCTGACACTTCTGGATCCATTCTGAACATCACTAACCGCTTTAAGCATTAAATATTTACAATCCCTCTAAGCCTACGTTAAATATTTGTCTTTAAAACGTGTTTGAAAGCTGTCCGATAATAGGTTTTCTACATTAGATACGATTCGCGTTTTATTTTCATGTAAAGAAACCTAGAACTAACTGTTAAAGTAGCAATTTATAGAAAAAGATTCGGGCTTTACAGCCATACACATAACTTATAGTTGGCTTCTATTTATATACCTCAAAACACGATTTAAAAATGGGGGGAAGAATTTTTCCGGCCCCTCAATTAGTTTTAATTAATCAAAAAAATTGGATATCTGGTTCGTTCGCGCTTTCCTCCTCTGACATCGCGCCCCTTCTCTGTTTTTACATGCAACATACAGATTTCGACACCCTCTTTAAAACTAGGTAACTTACAGTGTTCCTTTTTTCCCCGGCAGTTTTATAAACAACTTTTTAAAAATGTGTCCGATAATAGGAGCGTCCGATAATAGGGGGACTAACCCTAGTTTAAAATACTCTTAGGCCTGTGTTTGTCTTGAATTCTGCATTTCGAGTAATCTCAAACATCGAAAAACTTAACAAGTACTCAACTTGATACTAGATCGGGTAAGTAATTGGCTAGAAATTCGATCGAGTAAGTAGTTGGAAATTGTGCAAGTACTTGGTCCGATCAAGTAAATAATTGGCAATTGTGCAAGTACTTGGTTCGATCGAGTAAATTATTCGCTATCGTGCAAGTACTTGGTTCGATCGAGTAAGCAGTTGGCTATGGTGTAAGTACTTGGCTTGGTCGAGTAAATAATAGGCAAATGTGCAAGTACTTGGCTCGATCGAGTAAATAATTGGCTATTGTGCAAGTACTTGGCTCGATCGAGTAAATAATTGGCTATTGTGTAAGTACTTGACTCGATCGAGTAAATAATTGGATATTGTGTAAGTACTTGGCTCGATCGAGTAAATAATTGACTATTGTGTAAGTACTTGACTCGATCGATTAAGTATTTGGTAATGGTGTAAGTACTTGACTCGATCGAGAAAATAATTGGCAATTGTGCAAGTACTTGACACGATCGAGTAAATAATAGGCAATTGTGCAAGTACTTGACTCGATTGATGAAGTAGTTGGCTATTATGTAAGTACTTGACTCGATCGAGTAAGTAGTTTGCTGTGGCGTTGTAAGTACTTGCCTCAATCGAGTATGTACGTTCGAATTTGTGAATATAAAATTAAAATATGCACAATCCAATGCTATAAATTCTCCAGCCTTAATGCGAGTAAGTTTCTCCATTGCTTACCAGAACTTCAATTCCAAGAGCTTTCATTCTTTCTTTTCCCTCATCAGTCCACGGGGCTGGAATTGGATCATCCCTCTGAAGGCGAAAGCGCCAAACATTAAATCCCGACTTACATTTTTCGGGCCAGTATTTTACGACCTAAATTTGTGTTCAAATTTTATAAGGTACAGCTAATAAGAGTCCTACAATGTTAAATATTCACTTTATAAATTCCGTCATAACGATAACCTTTGACGGGACAATAAATGGAATGTTTGCGACCTTTGAAGCCTCTTAAAACCCTAATGGGTTTCCCGCTCTTCCAATCTTTAGCTGTGGCACCTTTCTTACAATTAATAGGGGCAGCGCAATTTAGAGCTAAAGCTCTGAAAAGAATACAAATATTTTGTTTTCTACACAAAACATATTGAGAGTGGCAGCTTTTTCTTAACAAATAAAGAATTATATCAGGAAAAGAAGCACCACGTCTTTGCTGATGTCAATACAAAGAGGGATACATTTAATTTTCGAAGTAGGAATGGAGAACAGAGTAATCTGGGCGCGCGTCAAAGTCCCGGACCCCCTTCCACGGGACCGGGGGGGGGGCTATGAAAGAAGAGGCGGGTCATAGCGACAGGGGTAAGAGTGAATTACTTATTTTTCACCGTCCCCGTCAGCAACGTCATCAAAACGTAGTTTAAGTGAGCCGCCAATAAGATAATTTAAAATTTTCGTTACGTGTTGGAGGGAGGAAGGGGCTCTATACTGGGTGGCCTATGAGTCGGACTGAAGTAAATACTAATCGTTCTCCATTCCTACTTCTAAAATTTAATCTATCCCAGCCCAAATATATATCATATATAAGGATCAGAATGTCAGGGGTGAGCTCGCCGCGCTTTGGTACAAACTGATTAGGTTCTACTTCCGGGAACCTGCCAACTTCGTCCAGCGCATAAGCGGAAGTCAACTGCAGAAGTTTGGCGTGCGCCCCCCCCCCTCCCCCTTATATGGGATAAGGTAACCTACTAACGAGAGCTTAATAATATTTAATTATTACTTGTTCCGATAAGTTAGTTCTTGATCCTTAGATTGTACGGCAGCGGTGCGTTTGTTATGGGAAAGGTCCCGCCCGCCGGAACCAGTGAAAACAATAGATTCTCCCTCATCCTAAAACAATTAATGCAATAAATTTTACCTTCAATTTCTCTTTTTAAATCTTTACAAAAAACACGGCTCCATTGGCACCCCTAATAGCTAATCATGTACACACAAAGAACGTTTTTAAAAGTTTTACGGGGCCGGAGCATCTTGTTGAAATGGTATTGCAATGTGCGTATATTATTTGAAAAACATGGGCGCGTTTTATTATTCTGTAATTAGTTTAGGCCTTGCCCTTGTTTTAAAATTAAAAACTACCATTAAATTATACTAGCTTTTACCCGCGGCGTCGCTCGCGTGTAATAAGAACTTCCATCAAAATGATATAAAGAATGGGTAGATTTTACTGCCCGTGACTAATATTATGGGAGCACCCTCGGAGCAAAGGCACTCGGCGTTGCCCGTCAGCCCGTCGGAACATTTTTCTTTTATTACTTTTCATGCGGACATTATTCCATAAAGAAGGGTTTTTAAGTGTTTGGCCGCCATTTAAAAAGATGGCAACAAATCGAACCCAAAAGACCATTCAGCCCGTCTATAGGTTAAAGGAAACCAGTGTACTCAATTTTTGTGAAATCGGTTGAAACGCGCGGACTTTTTTGCATAGAGAAGATATTTTACATTTCGGGGCGCCATTTATAAAGATGGCGGCGGATTGGGTGGGAAAACCTTTCTTAGCACGCGACTACTGCTTATGAGTAACGTTCCTGCAAATTTTCATCCTTCTAGGGCAAGTGGTTTGGGCTGGGCCTTGATTAGTCTGTCAGGACTTTGATTTATATAGATATAGATGTAAAAGTCCTGACTGTCACTGACTATTAATCAAAGCCCAGCCGAAACCGCTTTACCTGGAAAGCGTACATTTTGCAGGTACATTACTCTTCAGGATTTCTTCGAAAACATCTGTCTAGGAATCAATTAGAACTGATACACAAGGGCGGATCCTTTAAGTAGCCTTATCACGCTGTATATAGAAGAAAAGCCATCTTTATGGGGCGCCAACATGCAGCTATAGAGCCGAGCTTCGCTTCAATACTGCTACAAAAAACTAACCTTATCACCATCGTATCCCCCTGAAAAAACAATGGAGAAAGCGCCTTCATCCGTCCGACCATGTATTCCGGGAACTATTGAACGATGCACACCCGTTCCAGCAGCATCGACCCTATATTCCCATGACATCCCGACTTCAACCCCGGGGATGGGTCCAAAATGATTTTTTCCTACAATTGTACATTCAGTACTAAGGCCGGCACAGGCCTTGCCCATCCCCCAGTCGCGAATGCCAGGTCCATTCACAGGCCCTTTGCCTTTGGCTTTTTTCTTGCTGCTTAGATTTTCTTTGCCGGGCTTGACAATGTCGTCCTCATTCTTACAATTAGGACAGAACCATTCGTCTTCGTCAGGGACTGAAGATAATTTCACGCACCACGTGTGAAAGAAGTTCTCACACTCGTCGCATTGAATTTGCTTATTGGCGTGAGCTTTTCCACCGCATACATAGCACGAGCATACTCGGCATTTAACATTCAAGCGATCCTGACAAGAGTCACACAGCGCTTTAGTTGGACCTACATGGGCGTCAGAAAGGGCCAATTGGCCGGGGTTTTAAAGGAAAAGTTCAAACAATCTTAAAGGAACGAGAAAGAAAGATTAGGGAGCTGGTTTACGTTTTTCAGGAGGTCCTATAATCATAAGTCTTTGTTGAGAGTAATCGCGAGCTTTAATGAGAAAGTTCTTTTCGATGACATACAGGTGATTGACGAGACTAATATTGCAATTATGAAGTTGAGTATCATCATCGCTGTTAAAAGAATTTAAAATAAAATAATAAAGTGAGAAATATGTTATAACTAACTGTCTCGTAGTCTCTTTCATTTTGAGCGTTGAATTTGCTTTTCTACTAACTACGATACAAGGATTACTGGGATGGCACGTAAGTTCAGAAGATATGTTCCATAATAAGTTATTATTATTATTATTAAAAAGCTTTATTGGGATATTCCTTTCAGTTTCCACAGTAACGTCACTGGTAACTTAGAAACTGGAGCTTGTCATGAACTTAAAGCAGGGTTCATACAACTTTTGGAAAACAAATTTCCCTGAGATTTCCAGGTTTTCCCCCATACACTTCCCTGAGTTTTCCAGGTTTTCCCCCCATACACTTCCCTGAGTTTTCCAGGTTTTTCCCCATATACTTCCCTGAGTTTTCCAGGTTTTTCCCGTATATGGAGTATCCTATGTTAACGAGGGAGAGGTGGGGCAAATAGGACTGTTACATAATCGATGGACATCAGCGTATCTCTAGTGTAACCAGAGTTATGAGCCCCCAAAGTTTAGTGTAATGTTAATCCAATGGAGGGGATGTTTACGGACATTTTGCTTAATTACTCAGCCCCTGATTGACGCAAATTTCCCTGATTTCCCTGAATTTTGCTAAAAATTCGAAATTTCCCTGAGGTTTTTGTCAATTATTTATTTCCCTGATTTTTCCAGGTTTTCCCTGTTTTCCAGGTTTGTATGAACCCTGCTTTTAAAGTGACCTAGGTCATAGATTCGAGGTAAAGCGACATACGCCTGATGAGGCGCTGTCAAAGGCATAGTAATGCAGACTAAATAGAACCTAGATGGAAGTGTGGCAAAATTAACCATGTCCGAGTGTAGGACTTCAATTCTCGCTTCCGTCGTTCTCGAACTAGTTATCTCGAGCTGTAAGTCTCTATGCTATAGCATTACGAAGAATAGAAGTGTCATACTTATGGAACATACCTTATGCTTCAACCAATAACGCGCGTAATACAAGAAATTATTGTTTTTGTGCAAGAACTACTAAAGCAAGGGGGTTATATAGAATTTGGTTACAAAGTAATAAATACCCAAGACTAATGGATCCAATCACAAACTTCTTAGTTCGCGTATCATCTTTACTGGTTACAAGGAAATCGTAATAGTAGCCAATTTTAGTCGGCTCGTCTGTGTTGTAATTGACCATTATATTCGATCCAATAACAACGTCGTCAACACTGATCTTCTTTCGCGCTCTTGGGCGTATGCAACTGAGCGAAAGGTACACTCTGTTGTTGCTAAAAATTAAAATTTACCACAAAAATTAATGGGACTAGTAAAAAAGACTGAGGAAAACTGTTGGCAATGATGGAAAGAGCTTTGGGCAATGAAGACCATACTTTTTTTGACTATGGTATGAGGGCCTTCAAAGGTTTGGGGACCGTACACAAACTACTTTACTCTGTTGGAGGACTCGAGGAGGGATGAGGTTTAAACTTACGACGGTCCGTGATAAAGAGGAAGGAAAGGGGTGCTACTATTTGGGACGTCACACTTTGGTAAATGCAAGGACTATAGTGCAGGGTTCATACAACTTTTGGAAAAAGCATTTCCCTGAGATTTCCAGGTTTTTCCCCATATACTTCCCTGAGTTTCCAGGTTTTTTCCGTATATGGATGGAGTATCCTATGGAGCAAATGTTAACGAAGGGGGGGGGGCAAATATGACTATAACATAATCAAAGGACATCCCCATATCTCTAATAGAACCAGAGTTATGAGCCTCCAAAGTATAGGGTAATGTTAATCCTATGGAGGGTATGTTTATGAACATTTTGCTTAATTACTCGGCCCCTGTTTGTCGAAGCCCTAAGTTTTTAGTACTGTTGGATGGGGGACAAATAGGGTTATAACATACTCAAAGGACATCCCCATATCTCTAGTAGAACCAGAGTTATGAGCCTCCAAAGTTTAGTGTAATGTTAATCCTATGGAGTGGGGTATGTTTATGAACATTTTGCTTAATTACTCAGCCCCTGTTTTATGCAAATTTCCCTGAATTTCACTAAAAATTCGAAATTTCCCGGAATTTTCCTTGAGGTTTTTGTCAACTATTTATTTCCCTCATTTTTCCAGGTTTTCCCGGTTTGTATGAACCCTGTAGTGGTACTGAGAGGGGAGGAGCTACGGGGACGTGACGTCAATATGGGCAGTCTAAATTGTATGGCCTTAGCTGACGACTTCCAATATGGTCGTAATATGGAGGTAAGAGATAGGAGGGCGTGACGTCACGAGACCGCGGTCGAGGAAGCATTTTTAGCGATAGTTGTTTAAACTATTAGTAGGGAAACTAATCGATCTTTTATAAGCATACCGAAGCCAATAATATTACACAACTGGCACTAAAACATTTCTTACCATTAAAAACACAAAATTTCTAAATGACACTGGGGTGGTTTAGTTTAAAATAATAATAATCTGGGCTTTATTACACTAACCCAGTTACAGAGGGTTTGCTAGGCCATATTTCGTTCAATAGCTAACTATAACCGTGACCATAAGATATGTTCCTCCGTAAGTTTGTCACTGGTAACTTAGAAACTGGAGCTTGTAATTTTGAAGTGACGTAGGTCATAGATTATCGTGAAGCGACATACGCCTGGTGAGGCGCTGTCAAAGGCTTAGAAAGTTCAGACTAAATAGGACCTAGATGGAAGTCCTGCAAAATTAACCATGTCCGAGTGTAGGACTTCAATTCTCGCTTCCGTCGTTCTCGAACTAGTTATCTCGAGCTGTAAGTCTCTCAGTAGCATTGCCAAATATAGGAAGTTGTCATACTTATGGAAGGAACATATCTTATGACGTATTTTAACTTTCCCCTCCTTAACCATTCCCTTCAATTGATTGGAAGGTTACATACTTCTTTTCAAATTCAACGGTATACGTTAAACCATCATCTATGTTGGAGACTGAGGAAGGATTTGTTTGGTGGGCCGAGGAAGGAATAGTTTGGTGGGCCGAGGAAGGAATAGTTTGGTGGGCTGAGGAAGGAATAGTTTGGTGGGCTGAGGAAGGAATAGTTTGGCTATCTTCGTCATTGCTGGAGCTTGATGACGTACATGGCTGATTAGAGCACGAACTTTCAGAGCTGGATAATTTCGAGTCCGGATGAGATTTAACAGTAGTTTCTCGTGAAATTTGAACAATTCTGGCCTCCAACCAAGCTCCTCCAAAATCCATGTTTTTGGCATCGACAAATTCGCCAGTTTTATAGTACGGGCTAACAGCGGGTACTAATTTAACTGAATTCGAATTTCCCACCTGCAAAAGAAAATTTAAAATTTTTTACGTGTTCCCTAATAATTTTCTCGATTTGGTTGGATCAAGAAGTGATATCTAGCTTATTAGGGAGAAGTTGTAAGATGCCTAAGTATTCACGCGCCATAGTCCCAGTCCCCCTTTCAAAACACAAGGGGGGATGTAAAAGGAGGCCACCGGGCTATTTCGCCTTTCCTCAATCGGAAAATCAAAATACGAAATTTTCGTCATTCGCGTCGCGCTGACGTGAGTTTTCAAGAACCAATGAGATGCTGCTGGTTGTAATTTAGAGGCGGGGATTAACTCCGGACCTACTATACGTTTGGACTGGAGATATGTGATTGAATGTAAGGGGAAGGGCTTAAAACTTTGTTAAACCGCCCGCAAGAAGTGATATCTAGTTTGTTAGGGAGAAGGTATAAGATGCCTAAGTATTCGCGCGCCATAGTCCCACTCCCCCTTTTTAAAATACAATGGGGGGGGGCTATTTCGCTGCCTCTCCTAAGTCGGAAAATCAAAATACGCAATTTTCGTCATTCGCGTCGCGCTGACGTGTGAGTTTTCAAGAACCAATGAGATGCTGCTGGTTGTAATTTAGAGGCAGCGGGGATTAACTCCGGACGTTAATATACGTTTGGACTGGAGATAAAGCTAGATTATAAATGTGGCGAATTTATACCTTCTCCCTAGTAAACTAGATATCACTTCTTGGTTGGATCATAGAGGTTCAAAATATCTTGGTTTTTCAGACCATCGCGACTAGTAGAAATATCTCGGAAGATATGTAAAAGGAAAGGCGTATTTCTCTTGGAGATTGAGAAGATGGATGTGAGAGAAAGAAAAGTATGCACTAAGGCGAAACAGTTACCATTTGCTGGGAATCCAAGTTTTGGCCGATAGTCCGAAATTTTGTGACAACAGAGTCACTTGAGCCTCCGTTACGGGCTCAGTAAAGAATAAAGAAGAAGTTGGTAGGTAGAAATTTTAAGACATTCCATGATAGCTTTGTCAGAAATAGAACTGGATGTCTGGAAAATCGTAAAAGCAGAGTTGATGCGAAATATAGGAGAAGAATAGGATGAAATTGATATAAAATATAGGGAAAGAATAGGATGAAATTGATGCAAAATATAGGAGAAAATATAAAGAAACCATTGCAAAATATAGGAGAAAATATAAAGAAACCATTGCAAAATATAGGAGAAAATATAAAGAAACCATTGCAAAATATGGGAGAAAATGGGATGAAAGCTTTGGAAAATTTAGGAGAAAATAGGAAGAAACCATTGCAAAATTTAGGAGAAAATAGGAAGAAACCATTGCAAAATTTAGGAGAAAATAGGAAGAAACCATTGCAAAACATAGGAGGAAATAGGAAGAAACCATTGCAAAATTTAGGAGAAAATAGGAAGAAACCATTGCAAAATTTAGGAGAAAATAGGAAGAAACCATTGCAAAATTTAGGAGAAAATAGGAAGAAACCATTGCAAAACATAGGAGGAAATAGGAAGAAACCATTGCAAAATTTAGGAGAAAATAGGAAGAAACCATTGCAAAATTTAGGAGAAAATAGGAAGAAACCATTGCAAAATTTAGGAGAAAATAGGAAGAAACCATTGCAAACATTAGAAGGAATTAAGAAGAAACCATGGCAAACCTTAGGAGGAATTAAGAAGAAACCATGGCAAAATATAGGAGAAACTTGGAAGAAACCATTGCAAAATATAGGAGAAACTAGGAAGAAACCATTGCAAAATATAGGACAATATAGGAAGAAAACATTGCAAAATATAGGAGACAATAGGAAGAAACCATTGCAAAATATAGGAGAATATATGAAGAAACCATTGCAAAATATAGGAGAATATATGAAGAAACCATTGCAAAATTTAGGAGAAAATAGGAAGAAACCATTGCAAAATTTAGGAGAAAACAGGAAGAAACCATTGCAAAATATAGGAGAATATATGAAGAAACCATTGCAAAATTTAGGAGAAAATAGGAAGAAACCATTGCAAAATTTAGGAGAAAACAGGAAGAAACCATTGCAAAATATAGGAGAATATATGAAGAAACCATTGCAAAATTTAGGAGAAAATAGGAAGAAACCATTGCAAAATATAAGACAATATAGGAAGAAAACATTGCAAAATATAGGAGACAATAGGAAGAAACCATTGCAAAATATAGGAGAAAATAGGAAGAAACCTTTGCAAAATATAGGAGGAAATAGGGAGAAACCATTGCAAAATATAGGAGAAAACAGCTGGAAGAAACCATTGCAAAATTTAGGAGAAAATAGGAAGAAACCATTGCAAAATTTAGGAGAAAACAGGAAGAAACCATTGCAAAATATAGGAGAATATATGAAGAAACCATTGCAAAATTTAGGAGAAAATAGGAAGAAACCATTGCAAAATATAAGACAATATAGGAAGAAAACATTGCAAAATATAGGAGACAATAGGAAGAAACCATTGCAAAATATAGGAGAAAATAGGAAGAAACCTTTGCAAAATATAGGAGGAAATAGGGAGAAACCATTGCAAAATATAGGAGAAAACAGCTGGAAGAAACCATTGCAAAATATAGGAGAAAATAGGAAGAAACCTTTGCAAAATATAGGAGAAACTAGGAAGAAACCATTGCAAAATAGGAGGAAATGAGAAAAATCAATCATTTTAGAATTTCTTTTTTCCATCACGGTTTAAGAAACAAATCTATAACTTCAAATGACGTCTGACTAATAAAAATTATTCCAATTTAACATATGGGAATTATCATGATATTATATAGGAGAATATATTAAGGACTTAAAATACAATAAATAATTAAATATGTAATAGGAAGAATGTTCACTATAAAGACAACTTTGTTTTTTTTTTAACAAAATTCACCCCACATATAAGGAATAATTAAATACATCATTAAAGCTGTGTCATAACACACAAATTACTTAAAATATGGCACTAATGGGTTCAATATTCTTATAATATTGAAGACCAGGCCTCATCTTAAAAGTTGTACTTCTTCAGCCTACGCTACAATAGAGTGCTACCACGAAGCTAGGGGGGAAAAACTGTGACGTCAATATTGGGTCCCGAATTTGTATTGCCCAAGCTGATGACGTCTCGCGACTGCCAATATGGTCGCCTGAAAATAAGGTAAGAGATAAGAGCATGTGACGTCACTACAAAGTTCGTGGTAGCACACTATTCCAAATACTTGACTTTCCTTGCTAAAGCGTTGCTTTAAACAAATTGGTTAGAATTTTATACTTGAAATTCTTAATTTTCAGCGTTGCCGCAAAAAATAGTTTTTTTTTTGTTTTTTTTTTCAAATTCTTTAACGATTTTCCCTGATAATCTCTAAATAATCTATGAATTATTTAGCCCAATTAAATTTTATACACTAAAACAAATTCCCTGACCATTTTCACTCATTTTGAAATTCCCTGATTTTTATTCCAAGTTGTCCCTGTGGCAACGCTGTTTTTGATCTAAACCCCACATGCCGGATAAAAGTAAGCTTTGACATTAGTATATATCACTTGTCGTACAGCTTCATTAGTTGCCGCTGTTTTCGATTTTTCATTGGCGTCAACAATCAGTGCCTTTTCCGCAACTTGTAGAGTAAGTGAGAACTCGATATCGTAATAGTGAAGGTTGTCCTTTATAAATTTTCCATCTTCTTCATGGACGTCGCATAACTGTTGACATTTTAATTATATTGCTTGCTTAATTACGCCCTGAAAGTAAGCTTAAAAATTGTAACTTACCTCTTTCCCCAGGAATAGTAACCTAACTCGATCAATAGGAATGCCTGATAATTTAGATACTAGTTTTCGAAAGCTAGCAACATCTGTAAGTTTAGATATCTTTTCTTTTCGCTCGTCAAAAGATAACTTTTTAATAGTCCCGTCGAGGTAAGAAACATGTAACTGCATTGTCAGAAGTCTAGTTATTTATATAATGATGAAAAAATCGGGTTATTTAGATAAGAATGCCGCGAACGCGATAGCTAGTTGCCACCGGTAGGCACGCCGCACGATGTTGCTTGAGCTTCTTTCTAAGCAGACTAAACGAGAATTTCCCGCCTTTTTTAGTGTTTACAGGCAAAGAAGATACACGCGGCACGCCCCAGGAATGGAAACTGTCTGTAGCTTCCTCTAGTGTAAATTTTTGTCTCTCCCCTCCTAGTACGCTCCAAAGGCAGGCTCGGTCGACCGAGGTATTTCCGGCTACATCGAACTTGCATAGACCGGAAGTTCCTTGTCAACCCAACCCCGAGACATACCTTCCATTCCTGGAGCGTATATTTTCTTTGTTACAGGTTTAGTTAGTGTTCCAGTCTCCAGTCATAGTTGCCGGTAGGCGCACGATGTTGCTGTTGAGCTTCTTTCTAAGCAGACTAAACGAGATTTTCCCGCCTTTTTTAGTACCCACAGGTTTAGTGGGTGTTTGGTCCAGTCATAGCCCACTCGACAACGCAAGCCGCTCGCACGAGTAGCTTGCGTAGTGTTGCGCGTGATCGAGTGGGCTATGGGTCCAGGGAGCTTGGTCACGGCCCACTCGATCACGCTGGTTTCTTCCGTAAAGAGGCCTGAAAGCATGCTCAAAGCACCTATCTCACATTTTTGAAATAGAATTTGACTGCCTTCATACCCATTAGCAGAATGTTTTGGTCCACAATTGTCATTGACATCCGATAAACCTTTCTCTAAATAACCTTTCGTTTATGTAATGTGGCGTGAGAGCTTTGATTGTCTACGTCTCCCACTTTACAGTTTTTTATTTTTCTCTGTTACTGTTAATTTAGTCAAAGAAGATACACGCCCCAGGAATGGAAACTGTAGCTTCCTCTAGTGTAAATTTTTGTCTCTCCCCAACTAGTACGCTCCAAAGGCAGGCTCGGTCGACCGAGGTATTTCCGGCTACATCGAACTTGCATAGACCGGAAGTTCCTTGTCAACCCAACCCCGAGACATACCTTCCATTCCTGGAGCGTATATTTTCTTTGATTTAGTAAGCCCAATCGCCCGCCAATTTCAAACACTTTGACACTAGTACGAGAAAATAAACGCCAACGCAGTTTTACTACTGTATATTATATGGAAATTAGAGAGTTTTCATGACGTTAGCGATCATAAACATAAATATCTCTTAATTTTTATATGATCTGAAGTTACTTTATGATTATAAAATTTCCTTTCAATGCTAACTACGTAATTTTAATCGCAAAGAATAATTTTATCAAGCTGTTATTTCCGATTCACCTTTCCTTGTTAGGTGTAAAAATGCTATTGCAAATTGCCTAGGAATATTTTGAACAAAGCTACAGCTGACAATAAACCTGATAATAATTTAAAGGGTATGAGAAGCTTCGTTTGAAAAACCTCTGATTTATATAGCAAAAGATAGAATTAATTACCGTGAATTCAAAAATATCAAGCTTTTAATTCTCCGATTTCTAGTTATTTGGCAATATGCATTTGAAAATGCTTCATATGAAATTATTTAAAATCCACTTTTTAAGAAAAAATTAGAAAGGCAGCAGGCTACAACGTTTTCTTGTTTTTGACGTCACACACGCGAGATGGTGCCACTCTCTCCGCTATCAAAGCATGGACAGAGCTCGAGACGCGTATAGCTCGCGCTCGCGCGTATAGGTTTCCCGCGCTTTTTTCCTCAACGTCATAGTGATGTCATAAACCAACCGAACAAGCTGACAAGACAAAATGATTTATATATCGAAACTGAGTTTTCGTGATTTTCCAATGGATTTTAAAAATAGAAACTTTGGTTCAATTATATTAAAAACTTGATATTTTGAAAGTAGAGACTTGAAAGTGTAATATAATACCACTTTCGTGCTAAAATATGATATGAAATTGTAAATTCCCATACCCTTTAAAGGAGAGAGGAACGGAGTGGAAAACCGCATACCTATAACGTTGGCTCTGTACTCCACCTAAGGCACCGAAGTCCTCCCAGCATCCTCAGCGTTTAGGTAGGGTCGTACTCGTACAGTACGGAATCGTAAAGGAAGCCCCCTTGGTCCTAAAAATAGACGCTAGTTCTCAACTTCTCATAGAATGATATAAATCAATGAGATAGAATAGATATATTAAACCTAGAGTCACAACGTGAGATCTCGAGATCGACGTTTCGCGATACACCTTTTGTCGAGCATGAATCTTTATCAAATACGGGTGGCGCCACCCTAAGAACTTTTCTATTACCGTCTGCTGCTATAATGCTGTCAAGATCGTTTTTTAAACGTGTTAAATAAAATACGCGAGTTAAATAATAAAAACTTTAGTGCTTTTTAATCTAATAAATAGATGAAATAAAAAACATAACGATGTTTCTGATTGCAAATAAGCAAGTAAAAGTTGTAATTAGTTCCGCTAGAGGCTCACAGATGGCGCTGTCATGTTTTGATAAACGTGCTTGATAAAAGCCATGTGTTTCGCGGTAAGCCGATTTGAATTGTAACTCTATCTATCTCATTGATATAAATACAGTGGCGCTACGCGGCAGCACTTAACAATCACCTACCGAAGGGTAGGGGTGTGCACGAAAAACACTGGGAAAGTTTCGGTGCCGCAGGTCGCCCATCAACATTTCAACTCCGTCTCCATCCTACCTCATTTCTCCCTGGCCATGGTTCTACAAAAAGGGACTAAGTCTCGGCCAGGAATGGGTCATAGGTCAAGTACACTTGAAACTCCGCGTCAAAACTCCAAAAAACGGTTAACTATTTTACGAAAATAAAAACTTATCAGGGGCCTAAATAACAAAAACTTAAATAAAATTAAAAAAGGGATAAAGGCAAAAAATGGGAAAACAAATTTTATTTTTAACAGTATATTATGAATTGGATGGAAAATGTACAATCTCATAAAACAGTAAACGTACCAGGGGGGATAATTTTTAATTAAATCTTATTTGTTTTTAATCTTTTTTTAAACACTCAGCATTTTTATTTTCTGACACATTAACGTTCGATATAACTACGGAAGGGAGAAGAGAGGAATTAAAAAGGATAAATATAAGAAGATAAAGTTGATTCTTGCTTTTGTTACTTTTTTAAATAAAAACCTTGTTATTATTTGTTTTTCCAACAACCCAAAGGGGTCTCAATTTTTTTATTATTTTTCGTATTTAATTTGAATAACACTGAGCTAATTATATAAACCCTTTTTCATTAATTAATTAATAATTGTTTTTCATAATTTCGAGAAAAAAAACAGGGTTTCTTTGTATTTTTCTTGTATTTTTATTCGCCTAATAACTTGTTTTTCGCTACCTTGGGTGCACTTTTACAGTAAAGGGTATGCTTTTTTGTATTTGATATTTTTTAATTCTGCTCTTTTAATTTTTTAATATCACGCACACAGATGACAGCAATTTTTTAGCAATTTTTCTGATGGTTGTATGTTTGTATGTTTTTGAAAAAAGATAAAACATTTGGTTTTTTTTTTGGTTTTTTAAGAAGATATTTTTTCCAAGTGCCAAGCCTTCTTGATTTTTTACTTAATATTTTTTGGTTTATTTTTTGTTTTTGCACAATTACTGAATTTAATTTTTATATTTTTCGTTAACTTTCTTCAGTGGAGGTTTTTGGATTTTTTATAAGGGTTGTTTTTAAGGGGTTATAGGTTGAAAGGTAAGGGGGCAAAGGTCGTGGTTTCATAATTATATGCAATGAAATTCAAAGTATTTTTATATATATATATTTATAATGTAACAACATAGTTAAGGAGATTCATGTTTCTTTTTTTTTTTTGTAGAATTTGTAATTTGCCGCTACATCTCCTATTTTTGTATTATGTTTTTTAAAGCTGCACTGACTTTGCGCAAAGCTCGATGTTGCTAATAATATATTTAAATGTTTTTTTAATCACTCACTTTTTTTCGCTAAAAAAATCTCAGCCTCCACTTACAGCTAATTAATCGAAATAAAAAACTAAAATTATTAATAATCTCAATTAAATTAACAATGCGAGAAATTGTTTTTCATTACGTTTTGCTGAAATATACGTTTAAACATAAGTAACAAGTCGTCGTTACCCATGGTTTAAATAACATTCAAACGTCGGTGAATTGTTTTTGGTTTTTTTTTTCTTTTTTTGTTTGCAAAATACTACAGGTTTTTATTTCTTTTAGTGTCTTTTTTTACTGTGGAGTATTTTACAGCATTATTTCTTTTTTTATTTTTATTATTTATTAATTTTCGATGCACCCGGAATCACAAAATGGCTCAATTTTTATTAAGTAGTGTTTAATTAATTAATTATATTAGCGTTTCTCACCTAGCGGGTTTTGACAATTATTTTTTTTCAAACATTAGGCTGTATGAGAAAGGCTAAACTCGGTGATGTTTTTTTTTAATTTGAAGATCATATCCGTTTCAATCTCGGAACTCCACGGATGTTCATTTTTGTGGTTTTTTGCAATTTTTTTTTTACATTTTCCAAAGTTCATCCGCGATCATTTTTGTCCGTTTTAAGGCCCACTGTTTTTCTTTCACGCGGCAGATTTCAAAAACAAAATAAAAAATTCATTTTGAAATATTCGCCTATAACATATTATTTGCCAACTCTTTAACTATTTATTTTACTTGCATTTTATGTCCAGTTCCAACTGCCATTTTCCCCACTCTGCTATTTTAGTAAATTTACCCTTAAAACTACGAAACACGATTTTTTTTTAAATTGAAACTTTCTTGATAACGGTTGTTTTTATCTTCTCCATTTGGGGGAAGGTTAAGATTAAATTTAAATTACTCTGTGGCGATTTAATTATTATTAATTATTCGGGGAATATCAGATTAAATTAATCAAAAGATTAAATAAAATAAAAATCCGTTTGATATTTTGTTATTGGCTTGTTTTTCAATTCAATATACACGATAAAAACCAATATGGCAGAGATTAATTAGATTAACAAGACCTACATTAATTTTTTTTCAGGAACTTCTTGGAAATTTGTTTTTAATTTTTAAATATATTAATTTTAATTTCAAATAGGTTTAATGAAATAATTTATGTACATAAAAAGTTGCGCCACAGTTTAAATTAAGTTAATTACGATTCTTTTCTTCATCCAGGACGAATTATTATTATTATTATTAATTTATTATAATAGCCTATTAATAAACTATCAACTGGTTTTTTTTAAATAAAGTTATTTTCTTTAAAATTCATAGATTAATTCGTACAATAACAAGAAGGCTACGTATTTAGTTAGCTCAATTTTTCACCTAGCTTCACCACAATGCGATAATTATATATTTGAATAATTTACTTTTATTTAAATTTGAATATATTAACTAACATACGCTGAAAACGGGTATTTTATTATTATTAAATTTAAATAATATCGTTCAAACTTAGGCATTATCATAAATAATATGAAATAAATACACGTGAAAAGGTGGGATTTCATTAAGGAAATTAAAAGCAACGATTTTTCAGCATGGAAGTGAAAATTAAGATTAAAAGAATTTACTCAGTAACAAGCTAATAAAAAAAATTATAATTTATAAACAGGGTATTTGTCTAAACGCATACCCCTTTTACAAACGCAATTAACAAGAAATTAATTAATCTTAAAATTAAAATTAAGTTAAAAAAACGAATTTTTTTCCTCGAGCTATCGTAAACATTCCATTGATTATGGTAACTCTTCAACCGCTAAAGTGCTAAATCTCCGCTGAAATTCTCCCAATACCTGTAAAATGGTTTTATATATATATATTTATATATATGTATATATTATTTATAATATTCTTTTAAGATCTCCCTAAAAATTATTATTTATGGTATTCACATTTTTTTAAACTTTGTTTTAAATAATGATGATTAAATTTAAAAAAAAACAAATTAACCGCTACTGTAGTATTTAAAAACACGCAAACGCTATATTAAATAAAATAAAACTCGAAATCCAAAAAAAAATATTAAAAACCTTAAAGAATTAAATTATAATTTATTTAATAATAATTACGATTAATCGGAGGTTATGATTTTTTTCCCTTATTTTCATTCGCATTAATCATGAAAAAAAGGGGGTAAGGTTTTTCTTAAATTTTCGTTCAAAATGGTGATAACTTTTTTGGTAGATTTTTTGCGCTTTTTTTAATAAAAAAGTTTTGTTATTTATTTTGAATATATTAACCCCCGTATTAGCTCCGCGAAATTTTCCCACAGTTTGTATGTTTATTTTTGTTGCAGATAATTAAGTCACTTAATTAGCGTTCCTTCATAATTAATTATTGTATTTTTAAACTTCTAATTCCCCGGAGATGTTCGAAAAAAAAATAAAAAAAATCCGCACTTCACCCGATCGAATTTTTAACACCCCAAAAAGCGAAGTTACTCGATTTTTTTCGTCTTAATTAGATAAGATTGTTGTTCGAGTTTTTTTTACTCTAAACTGATCTCTCTCCGGGATTGTTTATTTTTTGTGTTTGTTTGTATTTTTGTTAGTTTGGTTAGTTTTCTCCGCGGTTGTCGTTATTATAAATTGAATAGATTTTTTTTTATAATTTTCATACGGTAGTTTCGACATTTTCACCGGTAGCAGACGCTTTTGGGTCTACGTCTTGGGGGGACTTGTTAGACTTGCTAGCGGGTTCCCTATCAGACGACGGGTTTCTAGCAGCGTCGTCTAGCGGTATCGACGCTGCCTGGTAGCTATCGACCGAAGCGGCGGACGAACGTTTGGCCGAAGAGGTAGAAGCCCCAGTGCCGGATGCGGTTCGTTTCATAACGGTAGTCTGAGCAGGGTTGCGAGTGTCTAAGCCGCTGCGAAAAGCGTTAACTACCCGAATCTGTAAAACACGGAGTAAAAAACAAAAAGAGAAAGAAAAAGAAACGCAAAGAGAAAAGAAAAACGATAAGATGACAAAGTAAAAATGGTGATTTTTCCATAGAGTTTCGTTAAAAAGCAATATAGGTAATTTAGAAACGCATTTAGGAGTTTTCTATCTTTAAATAAATTTCAGAAATAGGCATAGGTAAGCGGTGTGAAAAAATGGACGAAAGGTATAAATTGATAGAACAGTGTATAGGCAAGGATATAGTGCCAGTTTTTAAACATTTTGCGATTTCGTTGAAATTAAACATCTAGGCCTACATCTGAAAGGCGTGACACTTTTTCAGTTTAACATCATCGAGCTTACGTGTAAAACTGCCATTCTTCATTGAACTGATTTGATCTAAATGACTCATTAAGTTTATTACGAAAAAGTTTCCAAAGCTCCCAGTCTACCACGTTCGAAACTGAACTGACAATCGACGTTTAGCTTCAGTGAAAAATTTTCAACTACCCTAAGTCCCGGAGAGAATTATTTTGACTCGACTTTCATTTTTTTGGGTACATTTTTTCGATCAAAGTCTTAATGACAGTTTTCTACGTTTAATCTGATAAAATAAAAGATTCCAATAAAATTTTTAGTGTCACGCCTTATACATAGTTTTCAGACTCAGAGGATTGATACCATTTACACGAGCAGGAGGTCATGCTACTTGGTACTGCACTTTGTCCGCCAAGTAGCTTGGCCTTCTGGTGTAAAAGGTATCAATCCTCCTAGTCTATAAACTAAGTATAATAACTATTAAAAAATGTCATCGCAAAATATTTCAAAATCAAAGGAAAGAAACGATTCCCTACATTTTTACATCATCGTAAAAAACAAGTGATGTAACGAAAAAAAAAAGGAATTCTAAAAAAATACATTGCCAAAATTTTGTTAAGCAATATTAAAGCCATATATATCAGCCTTGTAAGAATATTGTTATTTTGAAAAAGCCAAAAAATTCATGCTTCACATCACTTTGTTGAAAAAAAAATTAAAATATTTTTTGCAAGCAAAAAAATTCTGTACATTTGTTTTTTCAGATATAATAATAAAAATTTGGCAAATTTCCAAACATTTGCCAAAACATTTTTAGAGTTACTAGAATTTTTTTGCGCAATTAAAAAATATAAAATAAACACCGCAGCAAGACGAGCATGTATTTGCAAAATTGCATTGAGCTCTTCATGATATTTGCAGTTTATTTGCAATTTTTAACACCTTTTTTACGGTTACGTGTTATATTATTAAAACAGCCTTTTTTCTTTCATCATGATCCAAAAAACATGCGGTTTTCTTTTTTTTTTAATTTTACTTTTTCTTCGTAAAATTTTCAATTTGTTGAGCCAGCCATTTTGTTGCGTAAATCCTTATTTATTAGGATTAGTTAACTTTAACCTCTTTAAAGTCGATCGACATGCTATAGTCTACCGTATCAAAATATCTGATAGGTGAACCAAGCCGTAAGTCTCGAATAATAAAAAAAAATTAAAAACACCCTGAAATTACACGACCCTGCCAATGGAAGTTTGAATTGAAAAAAAATCATGCTTAAAAATTTGTTTTTTTTTTCTCCAAAATATTACTTATCAAAAATAACTTTTTCGGTAGTTTTTAAGAATCCTCCATGCTAGGGTCTCCTTTTATTTAAACAAAAACATTATTTAAACCGCGATAGGAAAAAAGGTTACGTGCCTCGTGTAAAAAATGGTTCAGACCAACGAAACGAAGAATAGGGGTCAATCTGACCTTCAAACAGAATGAAAACACGTCGAAATTGGACAGTTGTAGTCCGATTTGGACGTCGTAGTAAAATTAGTATTTAGCCTAAAGATCTTGCTTGACAAGTTTAATCAGAAATCCAAGAGCCATTTTACACGACACAAGATCCTTGATAAAAAATCGCGAGGGCGTTCCTACCGTAAACATTTAAACCCCTCCCCCTTAGTTAATTTTTTTAAATAACTAAAATAAAATTAAAATAAGAATAAATTAAAGCCAAAAAATTAAGCTTGTCAAATGAAAAACGTTTGATAAACTAAATTGATATTTTTAATACTTTTTGGATTAATTAATAAATAAATAAAACTATGCCAAGCAATACTTAATAACCACAATGTAATGTAGCCAACGGACGTTTCTTATCGATAATTCGATATTTTTACAACTATATAGCCATGCGCTGCTTGATATTGTATCAACAATTAGCCATGTACACCGCTGCATATAGAGATATAGGCCTGCAGCTCTAAAATAAACGTAGGGTCGAATTTGCAGTGAACTATAAAGTGTCGGATTTTCCTTAATTCCCACGTAGATTTTTTTCACCCTAACTATAAATTAAGATCACTACGTTAGCGGTTGTACTACTAAAATGAAATTAGCAATTAGTTAACGAGCATCGTTAATTGTTAATATAGAACACTGCATGGACCCTAGTGTACCACGCGTTTCGAGCTACAAGCCAAAATGGAAATGATACGTAAGCAACTAATAAGTAGTACACGCGCATTTATCTACCAGTTGCCAGCTACTCTTGTCCATATTATTTATTTTTTTGCTTGAATCGGCAACATGCAAGTAATTATTACAACTTAAAAAAGCGTAGTTTTACTAATTAAATACGCTATTTTCCATTGATTCTTTAAGCTTAGCTCAAAAATACTAAAATGCAATATAAATTATATTTTTGAGCTTTAATTTTTCGTTCGCATGCCTAAGAGGGTTAGAAAATATTTCAGTTTTTTTTTAATATTACTCTAGTATACTACAAAAATGTGCAAGATGTCAGATTAGATCATAATTTCTTAGTTGTTAAAATTAATCTACGAAACTTAATTATAGCTAAAGAGAAAAAACTACTATAGGTTCTGATTAAAATTAGAAAATTAGGACTAAACAAATTTCTATCTTTTCCTCGATACTGAACTAACAGTTTTCAATAGGATGCTTAAATGATCGAACAAATATTTTTAATTAAAGACACGTGTCTCTAAATAGCGTTTAAAATTTTTGAGAATCGCAAAAATTGGAATTTAGGTGCCTTCACAGACAGTAGCTAAACTAGAAAACACTAAATTGTACCTAAAATCGCAAGAGCATTCTGAGAAACTAAATTTTAAAAAATAAACTATTTAAGCTTTGGTTTTAGCTTAGTTTCATCGTAGCTCAAGATTCAGTCTATAACTTTGATTGGTTGGCGGTGATAATATCTACCCTAAGTTTGGTTTCAGGTACACTTCTTAATAAAAACTCTCTTCAATAGCAAACTTTAAAAATTAAAGTCAAATTTTGAAGAATTCAAAATTTGTTTAAGGCAGCTAATAAAAATTCTTGTTGGATCATTTGAAGTATCCATTTAAGAGGATATATATAATATATATAGATATTGAAGATATCAATACCTCAACATTTGCGTTTGGTTTCGTAACTGGGTTGACCTAGATAAAAATTTTCTATTAGAACAACATACTCAATGTTAAATAAAAATTAACATGATCGTGTATAGAAGATTCCTAAAATATTTACTTACAATGAATTTGTATACTAATTTTTTTGCTAAGTTCTACACACTACTTAGCCTTTAAGTGAGTTTTTCTACAGCTAGAATACGCCTAACACGGTGCACATTTATAAAATAACAGCTTAAATAAAATAAAAAAATTCCGAGAATAAATTTTAGCGCAGCATTTTTGGTGGTGGTTTTTTTCGTGAATTTTCGGTGGTTTAGTATCTACGTAATTTTAATTCATATGGTTTCGATAGTACTTTCGGCGATTGATTGGTTTAATTTCTAGTTTGTTTCCCAGCTTTTAAATTACATTTTATTGTCGAAGTACTCGGAGAAATATTAGATACATTAAAAATAAAATGGGAGGAGGTAACTTAACTCTAATCCTGCGCGAAGTTCTAAGAGGTAACCTAACTCTAAACGCGCGCGAAGTTCTAGGAGGTAACCTAACCCAAATCGCGCGCGAAGTTCTAGGAGGTAACCTAACCCAAATCGCACGCGAAGTTCTAGGAGGTAACCTAACCCAAATCGCACGCGAAGTTCTAGGAGGTAACCTAACCCTAATCGCGCGCGAAGTTCTAGGAGGTAACCTAACCCTAATCGCGCGCGAAGTTCTAGGAGGTAACCTAACCCTAATCGCGCGCGAAGTTCTAGGAGGCATGGATTAACTAACCTAGGGATAGTTCGTTCCCCCCAAAAAGATAACGCATGCGTGTTCCAAACGCCCCCTAGCAGCAGCTACTATCCCTAACAGGAAGTTATAAGAAAATTGGACCAAATATCACGTGGTCTATGACGTCAAAATTGAAATACTGCCTAAATTGGGCAAAAACGATTTATTTTGCCGAGAGATGGCGCTATCTACATCCGTTTTGGTCCAATAAATTGGTCCAATGAATTGGGGGAATCAAGGAATAATTCGGAACATGTAGTTGGTGATAGCAATACATGGGAAACCCAGTTAGTGAACAATCCCTAGAGTTAGTTAATCCATGTAGGAGGTAACCTAACCCTAATCGCGCGCCAAACTCTAGGAGGTAACCTAACTCTAATGAGTCTAATCGTGCGCGAAGTTCTAGGAATTAACTTAACACTAATCATTCGCTAACAAGTTTATATTTGTGAACAATTTTAACTCCCTGGGCTCGAAGAAAAACTAGTACTATTAGGCACGAGATTTGACAGCTAGTAAAGATTCAACTAAAAATAGTTCAACATTTAATTGGCAATTTAAGAAAAGTTCTTAAGTAAATAAGCTATGTTACCTTTCAAAGCGAAGTGCTCGGCGGAAAACCACATTCATTAAGCCATTTATTAACCAGCTTGCAAACTCAACTTAATGTCCTAGTTATATTTCAACAATTATTTTACCATTAATTGAGTTTATAAAATGAAAATAAAATAAAAAGTTTCACAAAATCCTGAAACGTTTTCAGAATTAGCAAGTATTCAAAAACCACATGAAAAAACTGGGAAACCAACCAAAAACTAAACACAGCAACCGCTGTAAAGCACAATTAACCACACAAATTAAAAACACTATTTAATTTTTTTCTTCTTCAAACAACTAGACAACAAAATGAAAATTGAAACTAAACAGGAGTAATTTTACTTGGTTTTTCTTTAATTTGAACTCTGCTATCTTTTCCCTCTGGTAAATTTAAAAAACTCAGTTAAAAGAAAAAAGGCGATAAAAAGTAAATATGCAAAATAAAAAGAAAAATAAACCATGCAATATTTTAAATCAAATACAAATATTTAAAAGTAATTTTTTTTTTTACTTTTAAATTTTTGTTATACGATCTAAAATTCAAAATAACTCCAAGTTATATAAAAAACATAATTTTCTGTAAATTAAATAAAATTAATCGAAGTTAATTTTTTAACTAGGAGGAGGGTTTTTAACTAGGGTTAACCAACTTTAATTAAAAAATTGAACGTAAAATTAAAAAAAAAATCATTTAGGAATAATTTGTTAATTTTTTTGAAATCTAAAATTACGAACTATTAAAATTTTACCAAAATTTGCACCCAAAACCTTAATATTATGGTGGGAAAGATAGTTTTTGGGGAAAAAAACTCGAGCAAGCATATCGGATAATCGGAAGAAGTATTTTTTACTTTTTTTCACTTAGTAAATTTGTCGATTTTGGAAGATTTTCTCGAAACATAATTTTGCACATGCATTAGACGGGATATAAAAATAGTTATATTTTTTTAATATATTTAAACGATGTAAAATTTGTTTTTGACGAAATAAAAGTTTAGTCTCACAAAAATCCATATTTTGACGGACGAGATGTCCAACGAAAGCTTCAAAATGAGACCCGTATTAACAAAATTGAACGAGAAACTTCGCACAAATGTCAATTTCCTACTTTACGTAACTTAATTTTTAGTTTCTGTCGTTGTTCTCTTGCTTTTAATTGATATTGTTTGCCTTTGTTAACGTCGTTTTCTTTATGGCGGACCCCTTAAAAACCACTAACTAGCGCCATCTTCATAACAAAGCAATAACTAGCGCTAAAAATATTCTTAGGCAAAGAACGATGCGGAAAAATATAGAACATTCGTCCGACATTGTGGGATTCATACTCCCTTTAAACAACTTTAAAGGCGCATTGACAACCCCTATTTGTCAAAAATACTCTAACATAAAAAAATTTTCTAACATAAATGGTGTACCCGTCGATTAAGTCTGGATTTTTTATGGTTTATAATCCATTTCATTTATTCCCCCTCCCAAAAAGGGCGGGTTTAAGCTAGGGGTGATGCCAATACACCTCATTTTGAAGCTTTCGATGAACTCTTATTAAATTAAAAATTCGTGATAACCAAAAACGTGATTTTTATAAGACATGTCCTTTCATTAAAATATACTTCCTGCAAAAACTTGGGCTCAAAATAATACAGTTGATTTTGCTGAAATGCGTAATGTTACTTTGCAGCAATATACGATTTTCGGTAGTTTGTGTATTAATAGATAATTTGCTGACACTTAATTAACGCAAACGCAAAGGGGGCAACAAGATGGGAAATGAGACTGAGAAAAGTTAAATTTTCTACAAACGTGACGTCATAGTTATACCATGGTTATACGGAGTATAAAAAGGATGGCAAAAAGCGTCTGCTAGAAAACTATTTCGTATGTAACTAGCGACCTCAAGGAAGGGTGTCATAGTGGTAGCTACAGGTAATTAGATGATTAACCCAAAAATAGGGCTTTATACTCCCTCTAGAGGCGGTTTCTATAATCTGTTACCATCAAGCTACCACCTTTAGAGACACTGCCCTCTTTGTAGCTTCCTTTGTAAGGAGGAAAACCAGAAATAGAGAAATTAAAATAATACGGTGTAGCGCAATGTATTTATATTGCCGCAAAGTAACCGTAGCTCCTATCAATCGCAAAAAATAAGCGCTGTTTGCAGCCAATAATGTAAGACTAACAGTATATAATAGCTATATACTTAAAAAAAAAATAAGATATATTTGTAAATAACAAATTTGAAGCTTACAGCTTGATCTGTGGCACTCTTGCTGTATGGCACTGGGATCAAACGATCCTGTAATTCTCCGCCAATCACCTTTTGAGAAACACATCACCAAAACAGTGAAATTTAACCAATTTTAAATTAAAATTTATCTACGCACAACTCATTCAATTAAAGGGATACATAAATGATTGTATTTTGATAAAAACAAATTTCGTACATCATTTATGAATCCATTTAGACAATATTTATATATTTCCCCCCCAGGGGTTTCACTTTCCACCAAATGCTAGCTAACAATCCGGAGAGGGGGTAGATTTGGTGGTAATTAATTGTTATCGTGTATAAATGAAAAACCTAATTTAAGGGTTTGAAGTTTAAAGAGTAAATTCAACAGGTCTACTACAAAGTATCTCTAGTTGATTTAATTCATTGTTTGAACTGGGTTTAAAAATGCTCGTTAAAAACCTAATAAAAAACAAAATCGAAAATAACCCTTGTGAGTCTGATCTTTCATAAACCTGGTTCTCAACGTACGTTTTTGAAATAATAACGTTTCGCCATCTAGTGACCTTTGTTTTTATTAAGATAGAAAAGTTAGTAAACCCGAATAAAGGGGTTGGTTATAAAGGTCTTCTTGTTTTTCTCTCTTAAATCAAATGTTGGCTCCCTTTGGTTTCCCTTTCTAGTAGTTTCTACACTACCCACCAATTTTACCGTTACCGACCGGTCTCGACTATGGAAGCATTTAGCGGCATTGGTTTGAAGTAAATCAGAGCCGAGAATGGTTTTAAAAAATTAACCGAAAAAGTGTACGACTATGTTTATAAAGTTTAAATTTCTCAGATAAGTGTTAAGCCTAAATTGAAAACGTCCGCATTCTTGAAAGATCGTAGGTTTAGAGCGGTGAAAACCAGGTTTAATGGGGTATATTAACAAATAGGGAATAACACAATTCTAAAAGTTGAATTAATTAGGGGTATAGTTACATATAGGGATTGACACAATTTCAAATGTTCAATTAATTAAACATTTTGGGTGGGAAATACATATGAGGGTAAAATATGATCAGTATGATTGTGAATGCTAAGCACCTCTGTAAGTTGAACTAACCGTATGTGAATCGGAGTAGCGGAAAATAGAAAACTTTTGCTACGGCCGCAATATGTCTGTTCACAGACGGTTTTATACTGTCATTAACCAGAGATGCTACGCGTTGACTGCTTATTTGACCACAAATGTGATTTTAATCAGTGATTGAAACAATGTAAAGTTTAAGAAATTTGACCGAAAACGTGTAGAGAAACGTCTAAACGTAATATGTTTCAAATTTCAAGCGAAAAACATACGCCATTATTAGTTTTAAAATTAGGCTTAACGTATAAAAGTTCACGTTCTTCAGCGAGTTTCTTAAACTTTGTAATATTTACGTTCCAATTTTAGGCTGAACCAAGCTTTTTGTGAACATTTTACGGTTCCTTACATAATTAATGTCACAAAATTTTGGTTCGAATCTAAAAAGTGGAGATGAATACTTACGTTACTGTAAATTTTGGGAACTAATAACAATAACTACAACAACAATTACAACATCAACACGAAACAACACCAATACGGTTACAACATCAACAGCAGCGGTTAAATAGAAGAAATAAACAATTTGCGACGTTTAAATGAATAAAATTTCTATATAAAAAAAAATTAATAGAAGCGACGCTTGCGTCATGATACAAGCTCCTCCCACATCTCGAAGTATCATCGCAGAACCATAAAAATTATTTGTGTCGCTTCTTCTTTTACTTCTCTGTCGTGCAACGAAGCAAATTGAATATTTCTTTACACACAAAAAAATTACAAATTCTTAAAAATTAAATAATAAAAATACTAAATCTAAAAAGGCTTAGAAATTAATTAAAAAGCATTGCGCTGTCTCTAATTTGTATATTTTGTAAGCTAAATTATTTGAATTTACTCTGTTAAACTGTGTTAATTCTGGTTAAGCGATTAGAGGTTTTGTTAAATTTTTAAGCGTTAATAACGGAAAAAATTAAATATGTAAAAATTTTCCGCTTTAACTTAGTTATTTTTTTTTTAATACTTTCTATGAGATTTCTGTACATCAGGGTTAATATCACATTACGGTACAATGTTTGTCTTTTTAGTAATTTTAGGTAATTTGTTTAAAATTAAAAAATTCGAACAGTTAATTAAGGTAGCTGTTAGTTTGTTTTAGTCATATTTTAGTTCTTTATTATTTCTTTTAAGTTTCCTTAACCTCTTGAAAGAGATGACAACACCTAAAATTTATAACCTATTTTTGTTTCTGTTTCTTAGTTTAAAAGCGTAAAATGAAGAATATCCCTTCAGACAATGTTTTGTATTCGTATTACGTGTTTAGGTTTCTTAATTCTTACTATATATTTTTAGTTGTCGCAGATACAGTTTTAAAGATTTTTTTTAACGTAGGGGACGACTAGAATAAGGAAGTTTTTAATTGTTTTTTCGTCATTAAAAAGCTAAAAACAGCCATGGTTGGTCCTTAATTTACTACAATTAAAATGTGTCGGCATCATCAGTGAAAGCTTATCAATTCCCACGATCAATTTTTTTTTACTAAATAAACGTTTTTAACTAAATTAATATTTTGGTTTGGCGTAATATTTATATACCCTAAGATGAGTTCATTCACGGGATCTACGTACCCTTTTTGGTAAATTTAACTGTAATTAAGAATTAGGAACATTTTCAATTGAAGAGGTCGTGTTCTAACTCAATAATTCGCCTAAACGTTGGACTCGTTTTGACCAAATCATCAAAGACTAATTGCAAATATTAAAAGGGGATTCGTGGAAAAACTAATCCGGGGTCATAGGGGACTCGCGGAAAAATTAATCCGGGGTCAAAGGCAACTCGTGGAAAAATTAATCCTGGGTTAAAGGCGACTCGCGGAAAAATTAATCCGGGGTCAAAGACGACTCGGGGAATAATTAATCCCGGGTCAAAGACGACTCGTGGAATTATAATCAATCCGGGGTCAAAGGCTACTCGTGGAATAATAATTAATCCGGGGTCAAAGGCGACTCGTGGAATTATAATTAATCCGGGGTCAAAGGCGACTCGTGGAATTATAATTAATCCGGGGTCAAAGGCGACTCGTGGAATAATAATTAATCCTGGGTCAAAGGGGAATCGTGGAAAAATTAATCCTGGGTCAAAGGGGACTCGGGGGAAAAATTAATCCGGGGTCAAAGACGACTCGAGGAAAAATTAATCCGGGGCCACAGGCGACTCGTGGAAAAATTAATCCTGGGCCACAGGCGACTCGTGGAATAATTAATCCGGGGTCAAAGGCGACTCGCGGAATAATTAATCCGGGGTCAAAGGCGACTCGCGGAATAATTAATCCTGGTCAAATCCGATTCGTGGAAAAATTAATCCTGGTCAAATCCGACTCGTTGAAAAATTAATCCGAGTCAACCAAGACTAATAAAACGTTAATTCCGGTAAACAGAGACTAATAAAATTTAATGTAGGGCAACATAAACTCATGGAAATATGCGACTACTTCAATATCAGCTCCTGGAAAAATTAATCTGGGTCAACATCAGCCAGTGGAGAAATTATTCCATAATTTCAACCATTTTACCTTCCCTCCACATTGATTATTTAGACAAGTCTTCAATTGATAATGTTACTATATCATTTACAAGTAAATTTATCAAATGGGGTATTTTTAAACCTTCACCTGTATGTATGTATGTTTGTTTAGCTTGGTATATTGGAGAAGATTTCTTTTTATAATAGTGATAAACCATATATATATATTTACTAAAAACTTTAGTCTTTTTTGCTGATATTTACTGAGCAAACCACTCATGCTAATTGTTTTTTAATTTGTTAGGTGAACGCAAAAAATAAAAAAAAATAAAATAATGTTGATTTGGTATATGACGACTCATTCTCACACATACATGCCCTGTATTGCTTTGAATATGTACACACTTACAGGCATAATTTTTTTTAATTCAAATGTTTGTTTTCTTAAGTGTTTTTGTATGATAATTTGTTTTGTATGTTAGTTGTCTTTTAAATTCATATTTTGGTTCATTTTTTTATTTTTAGTTGTCCTTTTTAAAAAATTTGATATTTCACGTTTAAACCGTAACCTCTAGGGTATACGACTACGTACGTGATAACTAGCGTAGATATATCTTTATAACCTGATTATGTCTAACTATTAACGTTGTTTTAACGTAATATCGTGTTTTTCCCTCGTTTAAAAATGAGTCTAACTAATCTACGCTGGCTCCGTGATTTATCTATTTTAAGTTGCTTAAAGAAATGATTAAAAAGTTTTGATACTTTATTTACGGACCGTTTTAATCCACCTTATTCCCTTTCACCGGAAGTTAGGCTTAGCTCGGGATTCATGGGGGTGAGTAACGGAAAGAAATTCGTCTGTCGTCTGCTACAAAAGCCAAAAATATGTAATGTAGCGGACGACAGACCAATTTCTTCCCGTTATTTACCCCTATGAATCCCGAGCTAAGCCTAACTTCCGGCGAAAGGGAATAAGGTGGATTATAACTAAATAAGATGCCTCTAAAATTCATTAATAAAAAAAAATAATTATAATTAACCACTGAAATTCCTAGATAAGTCACGGAGATTTTGGTGAAAATTGTTGTTGGTTTTTTTAAGTACTTTACTAACGTGTTAGAAAAACGAAAAAAATATTAAAAATAAATGTGAGGTTTTTGGTACCAATTGCATATATATAGGAGTGTTTTAGGATAATGTTTTTTCCCCATACCCCATATCATTAAAGGTATATTTTTAAGTGTACAATTTTTACATTAATTAATAATTTCTCTTATATTTTAATAGATATAAAAATGATTCAATTTTGTTTCTATTACGAACATAGTTACAAAACTGAAACATGTTATTTATTAATTTTTAAAAGCTCGTTCTTTTCTTTTAAGTTTAAATTAATTCTTTTAGGGTTAATTTGAATCAATCGAACGTAAAATATGGGCGAGCTAATAATATCTACTAAAATTTTGATTAGGATTAGTTTAGCCGCAAATTTTAAGAATAATGTCCCTAGTATTAAAATTAATTTATAATTTAGGCTTAGCGTATTTAATCAGATCTAAATTCTGGCTTCAATAATGCGCCAGTAGTAATGCTTAAGCCTAAATTAATTCGTCTAAAAAAATTGTGATTTTCACAAAGCATCAATCAAATCATTTACAATTTGAAGCGCCCTTATTATCAAGTTATATCATAAGAAAAATAACGTCAAGCTCCGTATAAGTTAGGATCAATTTACGTAATAAACATTTGCCCCCTCCCCCCAAAACCATGGTTTTCAACACCATCTATTGGGAATATGTGAAACTAATACCGTTAATAATTTGTAGCTTAACTAAGGGAGTTTTCTATTTGTAGGTGTAGAATGTTTTAGTGTTTTGTAAGCATGGAGTAGTAAATTTAAAACGTACATCGTACCTATTTAAGCGCGCAAAAACGTAATATAGGGGTCACCACTTGTTCCATTCAAGCTTCTTGGCTAATTTAGCTGTTTCTCAAACCTATGGAGAAGACGTTTTACTGGTCACAGAGTGTCAAACGGTTCTCTAAATGTTACTCGGGAATAGGATAGCTTCTTGGCTAATTTAGCCGTTTCTCAAACCTATGGAGAAGACGCTTTACTGGTCACAGAGTGCCAAACGGTTCTCTAAATGTTACGCGGGAATACGATATGATAAATATTGCGGGAGACTGGCAGGTGGCGCCATCTCGCTTAAGCTTCCCTCAAAATTTCTTTAACGATTGTTACGTTAAAGCTAAGCACTTCCAATAAACTATTTCAACTGAGGGTTAGGGGCAAAAAATTATCTGCTAGGTTAAAAGCGACATCTATCGCCTTATCTTTCTTAGTTCGTACTTGAATATTCACGCTAACTTATACGGAGCTTCATTATAATTTTCTTATGGTTATACACTCCTGAAAACCTCAATTTTTAAGAACCAAAATTAAAGATCTTTCAGAACTAAACCGCTTATATTAATTTTTTGCTTACAATTCCTCATCTATCAAATCCCTATATGCTATATACAATATACTGCTTTTCTCTCTAAAATAAAACCCCAAAAAAATCTATCAGCCAGCAAAATACATTTAAGCCTAATTAGGGTTAATCGTGGGTGGGGTGGGGATTTTTGATGGTGATTACTAATTAGTAAATGCTAAACATGAATATATTACTCATTCGACGCATTCATACATTGGATAAAATTTTCTTGGTCCATTCACGCGGTATCGAAAAAACACTTATGTGCCTTTGATCGTTGTGTTTTAAACATTCTTTACAAATAAAAATAAAAAGAAGCTAAAGTTATATATACCCTACCGTGTGTATTTGTGTTTGTGTGAAACTTTTTGATTAACACGTGTGTTCTTTTTCTTTTTTTTTGCGGTTTTATGAATTAGTACAACAGCGGAGTAAACGTACTAGTTGAAAAGCTTTTTTTTTTTTGGAAATTTATATTACGCAGTAAGGTTAAGATTAAATTTAATTAAAAAGCTGATTATAATTTAATAACACCTACATATGTACCAGATTTTAAATTTATATGCAAAGTTGTACTAGTTAGTATTTTTTTAAGCTACATACGACAACTCGATAACTTTGTGTGTTTATTTGGATAAACATCGGCCTAACGGAGGAGAAGGTGGGTGTAACAAAAAATAGTTAAAACTTTTGTTATAAAATTAAAATAATAAACAATGTAGATGTAGCAAATATTGAGGAGGTATTTTTCGTTTTTTTTTTTTTTTTGAAATTTGAGTATTTTTGAAAATTATCAAATTTTAAGGATATCGGGAGAAAAAATGCAAAAAAATTAAAAGTTTGGTTATAAATATAAGGAAAATTAAGACAAAGCCAATTGGAATTGCTAATTGATAAGCTCAAAAAAATTAACGCTCAAAACTACGTGTAATAATTAATTAGGTCTAAATAGTTGACACACTCACTCCTAATCAGTAATTAAAAAAAAATAATGATTAAAAATTAAAACAAAAAATTTGGAAATGGGGTTAGAATTTTTTTTTTTCATTCACACCATCATATACCTGAATTACGCATTTTTCCACACAATTATTTAATGCCAGATACTGGCCACAGATAATTAACAAAGAAATTTAATTGTTTTTTGTTTATTATTATTATTAAATTTTTATATGATCAACGATGTCTTTTTTTTTCTTTAGCCTAAATGTCGAAGATTTATTTCTAGCTGCACAGTTTATTTTTTTTAATATGTATATTTAATTTAAATTTAAATCTCCAATACTCAATTTTGGGGGGATAATGACAAAACTAAATCAGATTCGAAAATTAATTAATACTGTATCCTAAATTAAAAATAAACCAAAAACTTAAAGAAGATCAAAAATGGGCCAGCTAATTAAAAATGTCGCCGTCAGCGAGGATTAATTAATATTAAAACAAAAACATAATATAACCTAATTAGCGGTATTAACTAATCGTTAATCTTATTGTATATTAATCTTTTAATTAAACGTGTTCGAGAATAAATGCATGGTGGTAGGGAAATTAATTTAACCAGAAATTGTTCTTCAATTTGGGGTAATAATGCGAAAAAATCTTTTAAGCCTTGGTAGCTAGCTAATTGCTCTCACAATTCAGATTGGTAATAAAGGGATAATTAATTTATATTGGAGATGATTAACTGTTTAAATAATAAACCCTTGAACACAAAAGATGGTGGAGACGAGGTCATTAAGGTGGTGGTAGTATTTGTTGTATACATGTGAGAAAAATATTAGGGTATGAAACGCAAAAAAAAAGAGAAACAAAAAAATATAGTAAAACTGCCCAATTGATCCCGTACCTTCTGTAGAATAAACAGTTCAATATGGGTTTGTTTATATCGTGAATCAGACTTCTTGCGGGGCCACTAGTTTAAAAACGAAAACTCTTAACTGGAGTTTTCATTATCCGAGAGAGACACACTTAAAAATTTCACCAACAATCACCTATAAGCCTTATTTAACCCTAATTTAAGGTTTCGCAAGATCATTCATTTTTCCCCGCATTTTAATACACGACGTCGACGGTAAGTCTAAAATTTTTGGCAGGGCCATCTTTCTATACCATCATCATCATCATCAAGGTAAGGTGGTGGTGTGTTTTGCGTGATAGTTTTAGTTTCGATCGTACAACGACTTTGTTTAGTAATTACGAGGAAATTAGATTATTAGATATTATTATTATTAAGGTGATCGAGAATGGTGATTAGGCCCGATTCATATACTGGTTTCGTGAATTTTGCTGGGTTCAGTCAATAAATGATATCCCTGATTCAAAGGGTTCGCGGCTGCGGCGGCGGCGGTCGAGGTTGCGACGCGGTTTCCGTTGTTAGCCGCTCCGAAAGAAGCGTTGGAAGAGGATGAAGAGTTGATAGGCGTAGTTTGGGTTACGTTGAGGCCCGACGGGGATAGGCCTTGCCCGGGGGGAGAATGGGGTAGTCCCCCCGATAAGGGTGAGGAGCCATTGCGTTGGTCCATCAAGGGGGCAGTCTCGGACGAGGATATTTGATGGGAATCGGGTTCGCTGGCCGTGGGTGAATTATATCGGCTAGTATTGATGGCATTGTTACGGTGAGGGCCCGAATGCTCTTTCACGTTGGCGTTCTTGTTAGTTGCGCTGCTGGCGTCTTTATTGTTTTCGTACGCGTAATCGTTAGGAGACGGGGTTTTGGTGGCGTCTTCGTCAATGTAGCTAATATCGGAGAGAGGTCTGGGCCCGGGATGGCTACGGGAGCTACGCAAGCTGTGTAAACTGTGTAAGCTATGTACGCTACGCCTTTCCTCCATGTCTTCCAACGTGCTCTTAAATGCTCTCACTACTCTCAGCTGCGGAAAATGGAAAAAAAGGGAGAAAAACATACATACAGCATACAAATATGAAAATAAAAAATTCAACAACAAAAATTCTACGACTGAAAAAGTCAGTAAAAACAAACTTGTAAAAAAACCATGTATTATGATTAATACATAACACAGGCATGACTTTTGCTTAAAGGAACTATCATACAAAAAACCAGCCGAGTATTTACGCTTGCGCATTTAGCTTCGAAGCGAGACACACTTCAAAGCTACTCCGATACGCGGCTGTAGTAAATCCCAAACTACTACAAAAACTACGCTGTATCAATGGGATAGACTATAGCACGTAAAACTCGCGATTTTCGTATGACGTATCCTTTAATTTCAAAAAAGAAAATTAATTCAAATTCCATGAGATGAACATGAAATGTTAGTTAAAACATTAAAAAAAAAATTATAAATAAACACATCTCTTGACCATTTCCCCAATTAGTAATTGGGCAATAAATTTACTATTAAAATAGCAAAATCTCAACCTCAGGATTATTTTTGTTTTAACTAATTCGAATGTAATTAAAATTAGTAATAGTTATATTTTGGTAAGATTAGTTTCAATATTTTATATAAATATCGGAAATTTCGAAACACATTTAGACAGACATGCTTCATTTCCAACTTTTACGATTGTGTTGTGTCTCCTCAATTATTACAATCCGAGAATTGCTTTTACATACATGCTACGAACTAAATGCTAAAGATACAATTAACATGGAAAAACTACATGTATTAATCTAAATATTACAATGGTTTCTAAAAAAAAATCAGGAGTTAAAATAAATCCATGTTCAGTATTGTTATTTAAATGTTAATATTGCAGGATATTATTAAAGGAAGTCGATACGCAAACTAATTACTAAGATCACTGAAAGGAGCAAATTGTACATGAAAATTTTCACTGCTAACCATTCCTGTCCGTTTTTGCAACTTTGAACATTAATAATCCGACATGCTTAAGATCAAATTAAGCCTCTTCAAGAACGAAATTAAATGCATAAATTCACCACAAAGGCAGAACCCGCGCCGCTTATTTTGAATTTCGGGCCAAATTAACGCCATCTTTGATAGGAAATGAAAACTAACATAGCAACGCTTTCTAGTGGCTCTGTCTGAAATTAATACAGGACCGACAAAATGAAACTGAAACTAAAAGTTACCGGCACTTTCTACACGCAGATTTCGATACCTAACATAACTGTGAATTTACGATTTACTAAAGCATAAGTTTATAAGTTATGTTCCATAAGTATGACGCTTCCTATACTTCGTAATCCTGGAGACTTATAGCTCGAGCTAGTTCGAGAACGACAAGCGAGAATTGACTAACTACACTCGGCTAATTTTGCAGTCCATCTTCCTATTCAGTCTGCATTACTAAGCCTTTGACAGCCCCTCACCAGGCGTCGCTTTACGAGAATCTATGACCTACGTACGTCACTTCATCACAAGCTCTTAGTAACCAGTGACAAACTTATAAAACATATCTTATGAACTTATGCTAAAGGTCTGTGTGGGCCACCATAACCTATCGGAAAGCTGATATTCCCAACCCTTACATCAAACTACGTAGACTTGACCTACAAGTGACCCGAGTCTCTTGCATTTCTGTACGAAACGGCAGCCATTTTGTTTAATAATGTTACCCCTTAAAACTTTAATTTTATCAAAACAACGAAGGTGCAAAAACGTTTAGCAATGGAAAACCTGATTTTCATTAATTACGTTCTGGTTTTACTCGATACTAATATTGAGTTTATATACAAATGCACTTGAAACGGCACCTAAAAAGAGCAAAATTCTAAGCGTAAAAGGATTAAAAATTCATTATGTATCGATACAAAAATGGTAGCTAGGACAGAAAAAAGTGATTAGAAAAAAATTAGGTACAGGGAATTACAAAAGAGTATAAAAGCTGAATTCTGCGGCGATTTGAAGGTGGTAAGCTTAGCGATATAAGAGATTGAGAAAAAAGGTGTTATAATCTCGAGAGTCATGTCAAAATTAATTTGATAATTTTGTGGGAAATGGTCAAGGGGTTTTTCAGTAAGAGACAACATCACTTTTGATTTTCAAAAAATTTCAAAAGTAGTTTATACGTATATAAACGAGCTGGAACAAACATGCGTTAAGTAGTTTATATTTGTCACAGTGCTGTTGAAAAAATCACCAGTTTGAGATACGTGATCAAAAATCATTAGGCTTTAAAAAAATCATGCCTTTACTCATGCGTGATTAAGGTTTAAGAGTGATTTAAGTTTTTATAGAAAAATTAATTAAATTCTAAGAGACTTTAGACAAATTATGAGCTCTTAGATGGCGGCACATGTCCTTAAATGGTCAGTGCTGTCACGTGCTAGCAGAGTCTGGGAAGAAGCACACTTGCTCTGGTCCAAAACCAGTTTATTAATTGCTTGGACTAGTTTTTAAATTCAATTAGTGGGGTATACTGGTCATTGGAACCAGTTTAATAATTGAAAATCTATAGGACAACAAAGGCGGGGACCAGTCCGTGGACCAGTTTACTATTTCGGACTCTGAGGTGGTCACAGCTGGTCCCAATGGACTAGTTTAAAAAAATATTCTTATTTCCTACATAACTTAAATCACTCTTCACAATTTTCAATATTCAATATAATATATGGCAATATTTGAAATTTAATTAGCCAAGATTGTCTTAAAAAGTTTAATTGATCAATTCGAAATTTCGCTGAACAACATTATTAACCAATATCAACTTATTTTGACAACATTAACCAACTTAAATTTTAAATATTGCCGATCAAAAAATGTTATTTATTTCCCGAAGCAAAAATGTTTTAGAACCGCTCTTATTGAGCGTGTGTTTGCAACCTTAGAAAAACGAAATCTTTAATTACCCAATAAAATACTAACAAAAATTTAATTCTAATTAAAGTGGAGCCATTTTGCTAAGGGAAATAAACAACTGTGAAATTAAAAAAATCACTGAAACTTAAACAAAATTAATTAACACACTTTGTTACGTAAAAACAAAAATAGGGATAAATGGTTGGACAAAATTTGTGAGAGAGTGTTGTAGAAAATAGGTTAAAATGGATAGATTAAATGAAGAAGTAGAAGTAGTAGTAGTAGTGTGGAAAATTAGAACCAATTTTTAAAAAAAGTTGGTTTACCGTGCAGATTCAAGAGTTAGCAACGGCTTAATGTGCGAAAAAAGGACACGTAAGAAAGATCTTTGTGCAATTGGAAGATTTATGTTTGCGGATGGATTAACATATATCACATTTAAATCTAATACAACGACTTTTTAACAAAACTGGTGGCAGCTTATTTTGATAGCTATGATGATAGATAATATTTAGTGTTTTGGTACAACTCTGCGTAGGGGTGGTTTTTGGGATGAAATGGCGGTATTTTTCGAGAGAGGAGGATTTAGGACTACCGGAGGAGTTTCAAGGTGACATTGAGGTGATATATTTGTGGAAGCTACACCAAGTACCACCTGACACATTTACCCCATTATAAATTAGCCAATTAGATGTGAGAGTGATATGACGTGGTTGAGACCAAAGACCTCGGAGTTAAAACTTAAAAGGGACACTAGAAGTTAACGGCAGTCAAGGTTGCCTCCATATTGTATGACGTCACGCACTATCGTGTTTACAAGATATTGTCGCAATCTAGTGTCCCTTTAAGATGAAGGGCGTGGCAATTGCAGAAACTCCCCGTATCAATAGATAGTGTAGGATGTTGCCAGACCCTTATTATAAATTAATTAAAAGTTATCTGTTTGAAAATATCAAGTTGGTAATGATTTGTACGTCACAGCTTTGAATTTAGACTTAATTATAATTATAACTTTTAAGTCAAAGAAAATAATTGTGTGTGTAAAGTGATGTAGTAAGATACTTTTAATAATATTCAGAGAAATATGTTGTTTGATATTTTAGGATTAAAGGAATGTACAGTAAAAGCGGGGGTAGAATTTGAAGGTATAGTGAAAATATTGAAATTGAAATTTAATTTAAGCTTTCTAAAGATCTCTCGGCTAAAGCGGAAAAACTTACGATAAAAATAAATTATCTATGGAAGCACATAAAATTCATATAAAAATCGTGGATGAGTATTCTAATTCATATTCTATAAAATTTTCAGTTTATCTTTCAACAAGAATTCATTTAATTTTACCAACAAACAAATTTGGTATAAACTACGGTACTTTTTTCCCCCATTTAAAGTCGACATATTAAACATTATAACACTTCTCATTGAGAGAAGTGTACCACCACAAAGCGGGGTAATTGTAACATGATTCTTCCCAACATCGTTTAACATTTGGAGCGCACAAGGTTACTAAACCGAATCACATACGCGATAAATAGTTCCCCCTCATCATTACTCTATTAGCGCTTAACTATTTGCCAAGGCTCATGTGCTTGTGGATTTTCGTCCCACGTCAAGAAAACCAAGGTTTGTGGGTTGATTGCTGAGGATTTAGTAGCTAACAGTTATAGAATTCACCCCTAGCACGGTGCGATGCCCATCTTAAATTAAGTTTGATGAGCGGGAGAGCAAAGAAAAAGGGGTCTCTCGCCTGGGAAGAATCATTTTACATAACTGAAGTATTAAGATGATACAGAGTGACATCCTTCTTCTATTATCCCCTTCTGGTTTTATTTATATTCTCACAACAAATTGCGTACCTCTGATTACGACTCGGACAAGTACAATGCAATTTATGGTAATAACGACACTAGTCTTCCATAGATGATATTGTTGGTATAAATAAATGAATTCTTAGTATTGGATAAGTCTGAAAATTTGATTTAAGCGCGTCTTTTGAATTACACCTAAACAAATTCACGATTTGCGTGAACATCGTTGCATTCTAAACTATTTATATATAATCTTAACAGTAACTTCCTAAAACTTGTTCAGAGGTGGCTGATTATATATTGTACTTCTTATTAACCTTAACAAACGAAGTTATATATATTTTCTTATAACTTGTGCACACTTCAGCAGTATATATTTATAATTGAGCAGTTCAGATTTAACGATAATTAAAATTGGTTTTTCTATAACTTCTAAAAATTGTAAAATACGATTAAATATCGGTAGGCCTTTTCATGGAATACTGATTATTATTATTATTTCATAAAATAAATTGTTTTTCTCGAAAACATTCTTCGTAGGTCCCATTTTTGAACATCTTCGAATGTTACGTCAAAAATTAAAAAAATTCTCCATTGTCGAAAAATTGAAGTTAATATTGCTTGAGAAATATATGTTGACGATGTATTGCTATATCGCTTTTCCTTTGTTTAAAAAATATTTAACTCTCTATTTGTTCCTTTGTTTAAATCGGTGGTATGTTTTTTTAAGTTTTATCAATCACATTTGAACCTCGGAAATTCCGTTTGAAACAAATTTCAAATTTTCTAAGTTTCCTTTTGTAACAATGATACCCTATATGAAAACATTTGAAAAATATACCTTAATTGATTTAATTAATTCATTAAATTTAATTTAATTAAGGCCTGCCTGGTGTAAAAGTTTCGGAATTTAAGAAACGGTTTGTTAAGAAAATTTATTTTCAGTTTTAAGAAATTTTCAAGTTCCGCACGTTTGCGAGAACGTAGAACCTAACGTGTGTATGTTCTGAAGTGTGCGTGTATATGTAAGGCACATGAAATAACACATGTAATGTGATTTTAGCCACACAAAACATCGGCGCGGGCTAGAAATTGTATTGAACGAAAAATAATGTTTTTCAATCATGCATATTTTCAAATTAATCAAAATTAAAATGAACTTCTAGATATAAAAATCAGCCACCTCAGACAACTAAATACCATAAACTCCAGAATACCACACCATAGCCATTTTTAATTAAAGATATACTTAAATGATTAAACCGTTTGTCCAGCCTTGTATGCCGAAAAACTACCAAAATGCATCGTCTTATCATAGCTTTTAAAGTTTAAAATTAATGCCAATTTTAATTGCGTATTTCCAGAACCAAAAAGAAACATTTAATTTGACGGAATATTTAAATATCAAATTGTATAAAGGCATCCATCTACAATATTAAAGAAGATACCTTATAGGAGCCTACGCGTTTGACCTTTCTGCTTTGAATAAACCAGGAATACATGTAATTATAGAAACAGGAATGGAGAACGTTTAGTATTTACTTCAGTCCGACTCATAGCCCAGTATAGAGCCCCTCCCCCCAAAACGCAACGAAAATTTCAAATTAGGTTATTGGAGCACTTAAATTACGTGTTGATGACGTTGCTGATAGAGACGGCGAAAAATACGTAATTCCCTTTTACCTATGTCGCTAAAACCCACCTCTTCTTTCATACCCCTCCGTCCCGGTGAAGGGGGTCCGGGAGTTTGACGCGCGTCCAGATTACTCTGTTCTCCATTCCTGCTTCTAAAATTAAATCTATCCCTGAATGAACTTAGTTTCCATTCGAAATATTCATTATTTTATAAACTATTTTAAATTAAAAATTGTAGCGTGGACCTTTTGGTAGTTCTTTTAGGTAAAGCAGGGCTAATAGATAAAAGTTAAATCATTTAAGTAACCCAAATAAAGATAAATTGGTCAAAACTACGTGGTATTCCAAAGATACAGCATCATTTAAAAATATATTGCACTTGCTGCTCAATAATAGAAGATCGCAAAAAGGTAAGCCAAAAAAAGATACTTTTGAAAAAAAAAAGCATTTTTTGTATGAATCTCCAAAGTAGCGAAGAGTATTCATCAGTTCATGTACTATGCAGCAGCGCCACAGCGGAAAAATATAAAACTAGCTTAAAAACATTATTGTCCTGCAACATGCCCGAACTTAATGCTAGTCAATTGTAAACCTAATGTTTCTTTAAATTTAACTAAACAATGGGGTAGTGAAGACAGAAATGAACTCGATTATCAATTAGTTAAGATTAAAATAACCCTTAAATCACCAGCCAATAGATCATAAAATTTTGTATTGAAATAATATTAAAAAGAAACTTTCTTTTAAGAAATATTATATTGTGTATTTAAATAATCTTTGTTTGCGCGGCATTTTTAATAACCAATACGGCATACTATACCATAGCTAACTCAATCACGCGCAACACGACGCAAAATACTCGCGCTATGACTCTACAAAGCAAACGCCAGTCGCGAGCAGGGAGGAGAGACTTGAGCGAGCTACAGATGTTTTCAACAGAAGGCGACACGGTTTTATTCCATTTTCGAAACATTGCCGATTTTAAAATAAAACTAACTTATGATTGAAATTAAAGCAAATGCCGCCTCTCGTGGTGTCCCTAACATGCTGGGTAATCTTCTACATACGAATTTAACCTTCGCAAATACAGGGAGAGACCAATCGGAACTGGTCCACGAGGGCGAGAGTCAAACCCTCCACTCTTCGACTATGGGATCATCTAGTGGCATTTATTTAAACTAAACCACAGCCGAGACTTGATTTAAAGTTTAAATTCTACAATCCTTTAATGTGCTTGTTTACTGAAGTATTTCAATATTTTATAAACAATTTCTGGTGATCACCGAAATGGTTAAAGAAAACTTCGCATTTTTCTGTCTTCACGCTCCCTTAAACTTAAGAAATAGGGACATACATTTAAACTCCTGATTATATTTTTATTTTAAACTTAATTAAAAGGGTGGTTTATATAAATATAATAATTAAAATATCTATTTTAAAGAATTTTATAATTAAACGCAAAGCAAAACTTAGAAGCAACTATGCGTTTAATTCTAATTCTTAACCAAATCTTACGAAGCTGATATTGCTTGAACAAGTTTAAAATAATAAAAAGAACTTAATTTAAACGTCAATAAGCATGCTAACAGCGAGAAAATATTTATACAATATATATATAGTTTGTAATATACATAAAAAAGTCTACGACGTGAATTTGAAATAAATTACTCATGCTCAGAATTAAGCGCAGATTCGACGAAATCTTTTCGCAAACATGCGATATAGCTCAGCCAAGGCTTGGAAAAAAATAATTGTTTTGCGAAAGCTGTAAAGTTCTTATAAGCGTGGCAGAAATGATTTGTTTCATTTTAGAAAACTTAAAATATCCTTTAGAAGCTAAAATAGGCAACACCATGTTCAAAATTGATGTTTAAAACTACTAAATCAGCCATTTTCTTTTTATTCTTTTTCAATTGTACAGATCGCATGCCTATACATTTTTCATTATTTTTTTTACTAAACTTCACGTCACTAAAAGGCACAAACATCATGCAATCAATAACTTTAACAATTTGTAAATGCTGTAAACATCTTTTATTTTACCAAAGGAATTGTAATTTTTTTTTTAATTTTTCATTTACTGATCGAACTAACTAGTTTATCACAATTATAAAATTATTTTGTACCAAAGTTTGTCCAAAATCACGAAACGCTTTCGTATTTTGAATCAATTCTCCCGTTACCAAATTCTATATTAATAATATTACTAAATAATTTAACGATATTGGTTGGTGTAACCTTTAACCCTGCGGTACAATTCGACGGGGGTAATTTGAAAGTATTACATAAACATCAATTTTGAAGAATAGTCATCCATTTTTTCGTGGTTTGAATTTGAATTATCCTGTATTGAGATTTTTTAAATGTCTAATATCAAATCTACTTAATATTATTGACTAATCTAGGAGTAGTATTTTGATTTTAGTTTGAAAATCTATTGGGGTAATCAAGGAGATTATCAATGCATATACCATAGTAACCGACCATTAGGCCTTGGCTCAGTTTAACCGGCACTTATAGACCATTTAAGGTGGAATTCATAAACGTCGGACGCAACGCAATTTAGTACAGGTAAAGGCAGGGCGTCGTGCGCAAAAGGCGGAAGTTTGCGCACAACGCCCTGCCTTTGCCTGTACTAAATTGCGTTGCGTCCGACGTTTATGAATTCCACCTTTAGAAGGTAAACAAAGGGTTGTGAACCCTCAGTATCAGGACATACTTGGGGCTGATACATCACCGTTTCTACGCACTCTCGTAATATATAATCATAAGTTAATGAGATATGTTACATAAGTATGACACTACCTATACTTGGTAATGCTAGAGACTTACTGAGAGCTAGTTTGAGAATGACGCGAGAATTGACTACATTCGGTTTTGCTGTCCATCTTGCTATTAAGTCTGTACTAAGCCTTTGACAGCGCCTTACGAGGCGTCACTTTACCTCTAATCTATGACCTACGTCACTTCATGACAAGCTCTCAGTAAACAGTGACAAACTTACGGAACATATCTTATGAGCTTATGCTATAATGCATACGAAGCAGGCGCCAAAAACAAGTGTTTAAAATCGAAATGGTATATCTCTGTGCCTGATTACGTAATGTGAGTGAAGAGCGCTATGGTAGGTTACAAATTTAACCCTCTTTGCCTGCAAAGTTATCTTCAGAGATTAGGAGACGACCAACAAAGGATGACATGTCTCCTAATTCTGGTAGCTTAGTATGCATACTTTAGGCAGTACCTTATCGAAAACACCGGCAAGATGGGGATGTACGCTACAACTTTCTCCACAATAATCGAGCACAAATAATCGTGTTGTCTACTTAGAGGACCAATAACACAGACGCGACTCGGGAGAAAAATCTATACATAGATCCCCATTTGGCCGAACGTTCGCGATAAGGTTAAGGGTTAAGTCTAATCCTAGATTACCCAATAGTTATATCAAACCAAAATCCAATACCATATCTTTAATTAGAAAAGTTAAAAATCTACTGAAGTTGGTTAGTTCATAACTGGCGATATTGGCTATAAAAATTCCTAAAAACCTTAAGTTAAAAATCTGTAAATTTGATGCCAATTATAATTCATTTTAATTGAATTGTATAAATGCAAAAAAGCTTTTGAAAAAAGAGTGAGATTTGGTGGGATATTATTTGAAAAATTGTACTGAGTAAATACGTAAGAATAAAAGTTAAAAAAGAAAAAAATGAAAAAAACCTAATAACTTTTCTGGGCAGCAAAGAAAAACAGTGCTAGTTTTTGACAAAGACAAAATATCGAAATAGAAAACGTATTTTTTTTTTTCAAAGGAAAGTTTGGTTTTTTCCTACCTGAGTCTGAAGGCGCGTCAATCCTCTGATCCAAAGTATTTGTCCTGTGCGTTTGACGTCTTGCGATATGGAGCCGCTGCTCCCGTCTTCCGCCAGCGAAACCGCTTGGTCTAGCTCTTCCGGCGAGCCAGACCCCCAAGTAAATGTTTTGGGAATGCGCTTGGTGGGGATGGTAGTAATGAGCTGGCCCCATACCATCGTACCGGCGCCAAAGAAAATGCACCACAGCCACTGATCTAACGTCAGAGCCGTTGTTGAGAAGGCACGGCCTCCAAACTGTACAATTACCACCTGAAAACGCGACCAGAAAAACCTTATTTAATAGCGTAGTAATTGTAAAAATAATCAACAGCACGTCATATAATCCGTTTCTATAATATCCTTAGGCACTAAACCTTTTTCTACCACCCACTTCTCTTTATCGAATTTAATAATACTAATATAAGCTTTGTCTATGAAGGGATGTCCACACTAAGTGTGTGGCTTGTTCACAATGCATAAAGCTAACCGACAGCACCCTATACTAACTATTACCTTTAACCTCAGCAAGTTTTGATGGAACTGCGGACAAATTCCTTTTAACAAGTGGGGAGAAAACTCGCACACTCTACGCAGAAGTATTTGATCCCAGATTTTCACCCGGTGCCACAGTCCGGGATCAAACGCGGGATCATCCTGCTGCGAAGCGAAAGCGCTAAGCCACCCCACCCTTCAAGGTCTACTTCTTCAACAAGGGCGATCGCACTGTGATATCAATTTATCATTGTTTTGTGCCTTTCACGCCCACTTCATCAAACCCAGCCCATATCACTGATCAACGCGTGGTTTGTTAAGAAATCCCTGACTTATCGACTTATCAGTTGATTTTTTACTGAAAAATGTAAATTCCTGACCATTTCCCGCATTTTTCAAATGCCCAACTTGTGCATGTTACATAAGAGCCCTGACAAACTTCTTCCAAAATTAGCCTTATTCCTGATCAGCGCCACCTACCCATAGCGGCGACTTTGAGAACTACTGTAATCGTCAAGCCAACCAGATGTCGCTAAAATCTGGTGACGTCATTTTTGGTAAGACCCCGCTTCGAGAGTGCCCGTCAGTGACGTCACCAGATTTTAGCGACATCTGATTGGCTTTCCGATTACAGTAGTTCTCAAAGTCGCCGCTATGGGTAGGTGGCGCTGATCAGGAATAAGGCTAATTAACTGTGCTACCACCTTGAAAAACTGTGCTGGCATATTTAACTAACAAGTATTTTCATTTAAGTTACAAAAATTAATATTGAAAACATAGCAACTTCCCCACTACCAAAATGGCAAGAATAATAGCGAGCAACATGAAGTCGTGTGTCATACATATATAATGACACGCTGCCAAATCAATTAAAACGAATGAGATTATTGAAACATACCTGTGAGGCAGCCGTAATAATTAAAATGCTATAGAAGATGGGATTTGTCCTTAGGCCTTCAAATATGTTCCGCTCCCCATGAATCTTTCTAGCGTTAATCTCGTTGAACAATGTCATCATGACAAAGGTGTTGAAAATGATGGTAAAATGTTGAGAGGGAGGGGCGTGCAAAGAAAGATTCAAACCCGAGTCAATGTCAAAAATTACATGACCTATAACGAAAAACAAAAACAATATATTAAATTAGACAACCATTTTAGTAAAACATTAGCGGAGTTTCAATGGTTACGAGTCTTACCAACAAAAAGCAGCGTGAAAATCACAATAAGTTGGTAAACGGCGTGCCCAACAATGTTTTTCATCATGGTTCTGGAGATTAGGGGTTTGGTACGACCGTAAGGTCTTCTTAAGAGCAAATCGGCAGTGGGAAGTTCGGTGGCCAATGCTAGGGAAGCCAGGGTGTCCATAATGAGATTTACCCATAACATTTGTACAGCTTTCAATGGACTGTCCTGTTTTACATACGCGAAACCATGTTTTAGAATCAAATAAGCCTTTGCGACTCAATTAAGATTGAACAAACTAAGAATCTTTACCTCAATAGCGCAAGCTCCGACAAAAGCAACAATAACTGCCACAACATTAACAGTAAGCTGAAACTGTAAAAACTTCGCGATGCTGTCGTACACGTTTCTGCCCCACATGACAGCTTTGACGATGCTACTGAAATTGTCATCAGTCAAAATGATATCAGAGGCTTCTTTGGCTACATCCGTTCCGGCAATACCCTTTAAGAAATCGATAAGTTTAACCTCTTGGAAAATATAACATTCGAAGATAGTCATTTTAGAAACATACCATGGCAAAGCCGACATCAGCTTTTTTCAGCGCAGGACCATCATTTGTTCCGTCACCTGTCACAGCGACTACTTCCCTATTGGCGCTAATTTTACTCTCGATAATACCTTTAACAAGAGTATATTTGTCCTGAGGCGATGATCTGGCCAAGACTCTCAACCTGGGCCACACTTTGTCTAGGAGGTGTTGTTGAACCTAATAGCGTGAAAAAATTAGGTTTTAGCCTCAGCAACTCACCTTATTGAGTACATAGTATGGCAAATATTTACCTCATCATTGGCGTCTCGTATCCTGGCATTGAACTCTTTTCCTTCAAGGACTAGAAAATCGTCACCCGGTTTTATGATACCACATTTGAGGGCGATGGAGCGGGCGGTGTTGACATTGTCGCCAGTCACCATGCGAACGGTGATGCCCGCCTTCTGGCACTTCTTAATTGCATCAGGAACCTCCGGTCGAACTGGATCTTCAATGCCGACAACCAAGAGGCAAGTCAAATCTCTAATGATCGTCTCTTCACTTTCCCAATCCGGTTCACTGTCGTAGTGAACTTGATTCGGCTCCGCTGGGCCAGGCACATAATCTTTGTACGCAACGCAGATGGTGCGAAGGCCATCGCAAGCCATGGGCTCGATGACCGATTTTACCAAACGTAAAGATTGCTCGGGGCTAAAGACCTCGAGCCTTCCCTCTGCTCCCATCGTGAAGCTGCACCTATTTACGTCAATACCATTTGAAGCGACATTAGAACACTCAATTATACACTGGACGCTGTGGTCAAACTTACTGTTTTAAAACCATTTCAGAGGCTCCTTTGGTGAAGACACGGTACCCGCCAGTTGGTAAAGGTACAACGGTACTCATCGACTTTCTGACCGAGTTGAAAGTATACACTTTGAAGAGCTTCTCCTCTGGCATGTCGTCTCTGATTGCCTGAAAATCTCTTCCCAAGTCCAGGACGTAACCCAACAGGGCACATTCAGTCTTGTTACCCACTTGCTTCGGCAACTCTCCGGGGTTTTCAGGAACCATACATCTTGATGTATAAGAACTATTGATGGATATTGAGCTGACTATTTTATCCACAACGTGGGTTGGTATAGCTCCCCTTGGAGGAACAGTTTTGAAGTGCTCCGCTGGTAATCGAATACGGTTAAAATTAGTCTTTTAAGAACTAACTTGAACATTGCGAGTTCAATACACAATTACTTACAACACGTGTAGCTTTGTACCACCGTCATACGATTCGTAGTGAGAGTTCCCGTTTTATCTGAGCAAATTGCGGTTGCATTGCCCATAGTTTCGCAAGCGTCTAAATGCCGCACTAAATTGTTGTCTTTCATCATTTTCTATTAATGGAATTAAGTTATAAAAATGATGGATTTGCGAGAGAAAGGGCGTTCTTTGGGGGCATACCTTCACTGAATATGCTAAGGCCAATGTTACTGCTAATGGAAGACCTTCTGGTACAGCAACTACGAGTACAGTGACTCCAATGATAAGGAATTTCACAAAGTGCTGCGTGTAATACGCGCTCCAGGGTAATTTGTGAATAACAAAGGTATCAATCGCAAACCGAATTATCAATATAAGTACTGTTAGGATAGCGATAGTAGAACCTGGAAATTTTGAAACATATTTAGAACAATATACTGTTTGGACAAAAATTTAAATTACTTATAGGAATAACATGGTAATTTCCGGAATTATAGGATTATATGGGAGAAAAATGTGTTTTTATAGGAAAATAAAGGATTAAAAATGCTCATATAAAACCTATTTTGACTTAAACGAAGTAGAAAAGTATTAATACTAAACAACAAATTGGATTTTACTTTGAAAAGAGGAACATGGATGAAGAATGCGCGTGAGTAAATTTGTTTTCACGCTATAGGATCGGCAACTCCCTATCTCGAGCGACAGCTTATTCTGTATATACTCTGTTACAACATCGGTTGTCAGTACGCGCAAAGCTAGGTCTCTATGTAACCTAGCTTTGTGCGTGCTGACAAGAGACGAAAAACTCGCGGATATTAAAATCCTGAAGATCCTGAAGTTTTTTTGGTCTCTTGACAGCACGTACAAGGCTACGTTACATAGAGACCTAGGTTTGCGCGTGCTGACAACCGATGTTGTAACAGAGTATATACAGAATAAGCTGTCGTTCGAGATAGGGAGTTGCCGATCCTATAGCGTGAAAACAAATTTACGCACGCGCATTCTTCATCCATGAGAGGAACTTAAAAATCCTGAACTCAACAATTTCAATGTCTAGTCAAATGTGATCTCGATAAAAGAGCTAAATTTTGATAATTTATGCTAAACTTTAAGAAAACTTCGACTAGGTGAAAAATATAGGATATTATAGGACCTTTCATGAAATTATAGGATTTTATAGGACCACTGTGCTCCCTGCATCTAGATTTCGTCCTAAATAAATGTCTGTAAGCGTCCGAAAGATATATTACCTGCATAGCCAATCTGGATGGCTAATTTAGTGAGTTTCGCCTGTAGGACAGACTTTTCCTTGCGCGGATTGACTTCGTCGTCTTTCTTAGCAGGAGCTTCGGGCTCTTGAACGTGAGTGTTGGCAGTGGTGGCGTTCATTAAATGAGAGTTACCCGCAGGGGCTTCTTCGTCTAAATTTGCGATAATTTCGCAAATAACGCCGAAACGGAAACAAATTGGTATAAAATTAGTTTAATGAAAAATTTCACAACTTATCAAGCCGCGACCTTTTTGTAACAAAGGCTTTTCAAATTAGCCCATACCACCTAGCAAAAAAGTAACCGAATTAATTAGCCATAGCGAATAGCTGGAAATATACAACCCATGACACTACACCAGCTGCGTCTGACTTATTTTCATTTCTTCAAGTATGACTTACCAAGTGACTTATAAAACCACAAAATCATATATATACGGGAAAGTATAAGCTTACGGTAAATTGCGACTAGATATAAAGCGTTTCAATTCATACTTACAAGCCCAACACTTAAAACACAAAAGCCAATGATATATAGAAGCATGATATATATATAACATTAATTCACCACTATATAAAGTACAGTAACACATTTCTATTAAGTTCCCCTTTGAAAGAACACTTCAGTAATTCCCGAAATACCAAGCAATATTTGGTAGAGAAACCTTAAAGAAACCAATAGGAGCTGAAATTCAAAGAAGTATAAGACGCAAAAACCCCGTAAAAGCAATTGCACTTGATATTTAGGGATACTGCAGCAAAGACTTCATTTTGCGACTCGCATTGCAATAATGGCGGTTAATATAATTTTAAGTTGTTCAAATCGGCCGCAATTAAATCGTAGAAATACAACTTGAAACTAGTTATTAATTAACAACTAGTTGAATTTTTCTGATTAAATTCAATTGTGATTTGCTGAGTTCAATAGGCAGTGGCGTCGCTAGGCCTTTCCAAACTTAGCCCCCCCAAAATAATCCGTAAACCCTACCAAAAAATTGCTGTTAGCAACCTAAAATTCTGTAGCAATATATAAAAAATTTTCAATATCAAACAGTAAAATTTTGAAGAAAAAAACAGATGGAAACAAGTAAAATGTTTCATGTTCTTTCGAAGGGAGTCCCAATAGTGTGGACTAAAAGCTAACCAAAACTAAAAATAAACCTAAGACGTGAACCCACTATGCAATTTTAGCCACATCGTAGTATACGATAGGCTCTTAGTTTGACCCGAGCCGTAGTAGTACTGGCCGGGGTTTTCGCTTTCGTTATCGTCAGATTTTAGCTTAAATGGAACCAATAGTGGTAGCTGAGCTCAGTTAGAGATTTTATTTTAATTAATAATTTTTCACACCGCACCCGGGAATTGAACCCGGCTGGCTGGCGCAGCAGTAAGACACGCTACCACTGTGGGGTCGGACACTTCTGATTTTTGTTTAGGGTCTTTGAATTTTTTTCTTTTTATTCATGTGCTAATTAAATAGATAACGATGTGGCTACTATTAAGTCCCAGCCCTTGGGCCATCTTGTTTAATATTAAGTTCTTATAATAACTTTAAAATAGTTTGCCCAGATTTAGCCCCCCCAAATTTCAAACCCTAGCGACGCTACTGTCAATAGGCCAATCCATTAATGCCAAATAGTGCCGCTAACTGTGGAACGAGTCAGGTCCGGTGGTACGCCATAAAATGGGGGAGGAATACACGGGAAAATGGCGGGCGATCTTTCTGATTCATCAGGCCTACGCTACACCGCCCGCCATTTTTCCGACTATTTCTCCCCCCATTTTCTTCGTCCCACCAGACCAGAGTCGTCCCACAGTTATCGTAGCGTGCCTATTTCACTCATCCTTGTTCAGGTTTGCTTAACTGTTCCGCGGCTTGTTTTGATAGATTTTAAGTTCTCTTTGAGCTCAACTTAAAGGACCACAATAGAGTTTGAAAATTTGTTTAAATGCTTCAGAGGTTAAATTCACATTAATTGTAATTCACGCTAATATTCGATTTAGAATGAGAGCTCGCAAAACGAAGCTATCTTGGCCCTTCATAACCTAAGCAGAAAACACGCCATTTTTGCAAAACGAGTCTTCGAAAAGTGGATAGTTTTTCACCCTTATTTTACACTTCAAAGCATTAGCAAAACTCAGCGAGTACATAGTTTGGTTCAATCTAAACAACGCAGTACGATTTCATAGATTTATTATGCTCAGCCACCAATAGAATTACCAGCGTGGAAAGAAAGTTCTTTTTTTGGAAGCGAATAGCGCCCAATTTCAGATATATAATAAAAAGCAAGTACGCAAAGTTTCGTAAGCACATCAGTGTACGTAAAAAGCCCAAATTAAAAAAGTTTTGTATAAAAAAATAAATGAATTAAAAGAGTATCTACGGGAAGAAAACCCAGCGATACCATGCAGTAAACTAATACCAAGTAATAAGGAGAGTATCACTACGTAATAATGGTACTTATAAACAAAAATAAATAACGGATGAACAAAAACATAAATTCTAGTGAATATTTTAGATATTCATGCACATAATTAGTACGATACGTTTGGGGAGTGTGTGTTAAGATTTAAAGCGGTTAATCCGATAAAGAATTGAAAACTGATTGTTACACTACGAATTAACACTAAACTTCATAATATGAGAAGTATACTATACTTGTCTTCGAGACAAGTGTAAGACAAAGCGGGGTAATTGTAACATGATTCTTCCCAACATCATTTTACATTTGGAGCAAGGTTATTAAACCGATTCACATACGCGAAGGATAAATAGTTCGCTCATCATTACTCAATTAGCGCTGCTTAAATATTTGCCAAGGCGCATGCGCTTATGGTCATTTTTGTCCCACGTCAAGACAATCAAGGTTTGTAGGTTGATTGCCGAGGAATTAGTACAGAACAGTTATAGAATTCACCCTAGCATGGTGCGATGCCCATCTGAAATTCGATGAGCGGGAGAGCATACAAAAAGGGGTATCACGCCTGGGAAGAATCATGTTAAATAACTGAAGTATTAAGAGGATACAGAGTGTCATCCTTCTATTATCCCCTTCTGATAATATCTATTTAACATATTTTAATAATTTCCCGAAAAACTTAGCAGAAACTTGCATTATTAAATGGAAATACCAGTCCAAATCAGATTTGGACCGCTTTAAATCTTTACATGTAATGTTCCTAATTGTGACATTTGGGTGGTAAAAGGGAGGGTGTTTCGGAATTCCAACAAGGTGAATATACTGACGGTACTGAGTTATAAGCTTTCGGTGTTCACGATGTTACCCACCCATTTCCAAAACTCTGTATTGTAGACAATGTCGTAGTTAAAAATCATGTGCATTTATATCTAAAATGATTCGAAACTAAAGTTTGAACTTAATTTACCGAAGAACATAAAATAAAAGTGAATATATCAAAATGTAACCGTATCTTTATGGTTTCAGTTTGATAAATTAACTACTTTTATAGTTCATTAAGAGGACAGTGAATTCGACGTGAACAAATAAATTTTTTATACATTCCTCGTTGATTTAACAAGCCATCTTATCCTTTAAAAACCTACCAATAGATTGATGGGGGTGAGATTCGCGATTTCACTGGCTAGATATGAATCACGTGGTGCGTAAAGCATTAATAAATAAGAGATAGTGTTGGACCGAAACTTCTTTCACTAATAGAAAGCCATTGATATATTTATTTCCCAAGAAGTTAACTGCCTGCTAAGCTAGGAAAAGACTAGTTTTAGCTCCGCAGTTCTAGACGGTTTCCGATTGGTTCCTGCCATGCCCATTAGCAATGTAAAATTGGTTTGTAGAAGATTAGCCTACATGTTACGGGAGCCGCCGACACGTTCCGGGCGCCACGGGGAGCCGCCGACAAGTTACGGGCGCCACGGGGAGCCGCCGACAAGTTACGGGCGCCACGGGGAGCCGCCGATAGCTGACGATCAAGTTACGGGCGCCACGGGGAGCCGCCGACAAGTTACGGGCGCCACGGGGAGCCGCCGACAAGTTACGGGCGCCACGGGGAGCCGCCGACAAGTTACGGGCGCCACGGGGAGCCGCCGACAAGTTACGGGCGCCACGGGGAGCCGCCGACAATTTACGGGCGCCACGGGGAGCCGCCGACAATTTACGGGCGCCACCGGGAGCCGCCGACAAGTTACGGGCGCCACCGGGAGCCGCCGACAAGTTACGGGAGCCGAAATTCGCTTTAATACTCTCAAAACCTAACGATTGTATAAGCTAAACGATGATATATCTTCAATCAAAGTACAATAACTGGCAACTAAGGGCGACATGATGAAATATTAACCGTTTTGGAATTACAATAGCGTCTAATCTTCCTATGTATAATTTTGTTCGTACCAGTTCATGGAATGCATTAAAAAATTAACTGTTCTTCGTAAATTCACTTTTAAAAATTATAAATTAAAATGGGTTACAGTTGACTTAAATCTAAACGTAAAAAATTACTACATAAAAAAATTGGTCACTACGGTTTAAAAAAAAACGAAACAAAAGAGGGGTAGAAAAACAATTACCATCCAACGGTTCGTCAGGAGAGTTTAGACGGGGAGTCAGGGGGGATAATTCCTTGGTACTGTTAGCGTCTTTACGACATGCTGTTTACGAGAATATATAAATATATAGAGATATGTAATAAAAATTTAACACAAAAATAAACACTCCGTTACACATGCACAAAAATCGTATATATGATCACATAACACAAAATTCGATGGCCACAGCTTTTTGCTCAAATTATATTTGGCATAAGTTATGAATAAAACAATATAATAACGACAATACATAAATGTAGAATATAAGGTATTGAAATTTATCATGCAATTGATATTAAGTATATCCATAAGTAACTCAATAACAATAAGTATGACACTTTTAATTTATTTTAAAGGGGGGATCACCCATGTCCCATGTTATCAATAGGTGATAACTTAATATTCATGTTTTCGGCAACTCTAAAACCAATGTGATCCTTATACCGATTGGCTCTAGGACCAATTTAAAAAATAACATGTTGGTTGGTGGAAATCACGTCTTGTCCATTAACATTGTCATACTTACTGAAGTTATTGTTGTTAAGTGACTTATGGTGAACATGAATTTCCTAGAATTTTAGCATTTGTAGTATATAATTGTATACATGTTGTATATTTTTTTAAAAAGAGAACTGATCAAAAAGACAACACTGATCTTATATCCGTCAATTTTAGAAATTTTAAACTCATCAGAGAAGCATTTGTAAAATTTGTTAAAATTGCTTCATTAATGCCATGGATAAAGCATGCGCGTGAGGAAATTTTTCTTTACGCTGCAGGATAGGCAACTCCCTATCTCCGACGGCAGCTTATTCTTATTTTCAAGCACGGTTGTCAGCACGCGCAAACCTAGGTACCTATGTAACGTAACTTTGTGCGTGCTGGCAACATACGAAAGAAATAATCATTTTCAATATTTAAATCTCGAGATTTTAGATCCTGAAAATAAGTGTATTTCTTTCGTCTGTTGTCAGCACGCACAAAGCTACGTTACACTATGGTTACATCTTTTCGTTGAGTGAAAGTTTTGTCAGTTCTCTTTACATACAATTAGAACTACAAAAATCAATCCAGGAAATTCATTTAGGATATATATCCATGCATTGAGTTTAAATTTACACAGAAATTATGTAGATTATGCCTTGTAATAAAATGGTAAGTTTTACGACGCTAAAAAGTTTCAGTTAGGTACTTCGTGCAGTAAGTCTACTCTCTACAGTTCAGATGTTTTAATATTTCACGAAACCCAACTAGTCGTTTGAATTTCAAAATATTGACTGGAAGGCATCGGTAAAACATCGAAATTTTGAAACGTTTCTAATATACACGTTCTTGTGAAATCGAGAACGATCTTTCGAGTTTATTACGATAAAACTTAACTAGTTGGTTTTTAAGTGAAATACACATATGAACCTAAGCTACAAATGCTTAAAACCAGTTGTAAGTTGAATTACCAAATTGAAATTTGAATGAATTGAATTAATTTGGTAAGGAATAAAGATCTTCGATTTATAAAATTGCAAAACATTTTATAAAGCTAAGATATTTACTAATTTCATTTGATTTGATTCTTATACTAAAACATTCTATCTAAAGACATCGGGCTTCTACTTTCTTTAATCTACAATAACAATTAAAACTAATCGTTCAACTAACTATAGGGAGTCGGGCTTCGCAACCCTAAGATGGTTACCATTATTTAGTACATTTTAAAAACACAACTCTACAAAACACAGTTAATACACATCATAATTCACCAGACTAAATAACAGACTTCACATTGTTAAACACCGGAATTAAGAATTGTTCGCGTTTGATTATATTGTTATCTTGGACAAATTAAACGATTACGCTTGAACGGTAACCATCTTAGTTCGTAATAATTTCCTAATATCAGATGCGGATCTAACAGAAATTATCCAATATATTCCAAGTCACTCAAATTAATAGCGTATCGGAGATATTGACGGTTTGTCATTAACTACAGTGTCTTCGTTTATAATTTTTCGTTTGTTAGCGCAAGATGTAACCACAAAGCGTATTCAATCAAAAATCCTAAAAAAACCACTAATAATTTAAACTACAAGCCAGAACGACTTGTATGAAGACTTAGATCCAGGAGCTGGAAGCCACGCAATAATAAAGGCATGGCGTGTGGGCACGGTTTTCACCAATGGTGTGCGAGTACTCGTTATGTTCGAGTACTAGACTCGATACTCTATAAGAACACATTTAAATGCTCGAAAAAATTCTAGTAGCTTTTTAACTTCTTAAATCCTCGACAAATACTTGCATCCAATGCCTATAATTTTAGCAGACGATGTGCTCATGCGCATTTATTTTGAAAATAACCTGTTTCATGTTTCATTGTTCACTAACATTCTTTTAAACTTGTTAGATATTAGTTATTAGAAAACTGAACATCTTCGCTATTTTCTAGATATTTACTCAATTAATGCTCGACAACTAAATATTTGGGACTCGATAAATACTCCAAAAAAAAAAAAAAAAAAAAAAAAGAGCCAATAAGATCATTTAAACTTTTCGTTACGTGTTGGAGGGAGGGACTGGGCTATGAGTCGGACTGAAGTAAATACTAATTAGCCGTTCTCCATTCCTACTTCTAAAATTAAATCTATCCCTGGTAACACTAATACTTCAAAATATAACGATTTGAAAACCATTCCTAGATATCCTCGCATATTGTCGACTTACGAAACCCTTTTAACCAGGCTCTCTCTGTGACAAGTATAGAAACCACAACTTGTAGCATCAAACGAAAAGCATTAAACGAAGAATAACGTTTAGCAAACAATTCGGCCATACTATATCCCCGTATTGAAAGAGATTACTATCTATATTACATTAATAGGCGTGACCAATCTCCCAATTTCATACAAATACAACGAACTATTATTGCTAAATTGCTTGGATAATTTCCGAAAAATCCACATCTACATTTAATTAAAACTATTATACTATCCAAAATAGTGCATAAAAATCGTCTTTACATTATCCTATTTAAAAGGTTATTTATTCCCTTATGAACATGCATGCACCCAAGTATCAGAGAGAGGGGGGACCAAAATTTGTCATCTGTCGTTTGTTTTAAAAATATAACGGAAAAAACAAACAAATAATCACCTGTGCCATCTTTCTTCTTTTTACGATTCTTTTTGGCTTCTGTATTTTGAGATTACATGCAGGCATAAACGGGAAAATAGTCAAAAAAGATTAGTCGATGTGGCATTTAAACGCGCGTGGTGGTGGTGGATAACACCATATTATAGGTAATTCCCGACACTCAGCCCTAGTAAAAAATGGGGAGGTACAAGCCGTATAATAAATTCGGGTGGTCCGAGGTTACACACCTAAATGGATCATTCTGGTGGTGGTACATTTTGAAAAATGCAATCGGAACGATAAGATACAATAGGGACTGTAAGATTTTTATAACACCAATAGAGTGTCTTCGAGTTTGCTCTGTCCAGGTTTTAAAATCGAAAGTAAAATTTATTCCTCAGTTTTCAGTGGCTTACTTCCGACTTTAATTTGGAGCAAAATTAAAGACCTTTTTTGTTAATAACGATGGGGTTTCAAGAGATTTTAGTGTTGTGCTTCAGTTTTCAGTGATAAACATGAGAAGTTTCCATGATCAAGGCGATGATATAAAAAAGAGGCTACTATTAAATTAACTTATTCCATTTACTTGTCTGGGACACTCTGAAAGCGCACTGGGAAATTTTCTATGTTCCATTGTAATTCACTATAAGATGCTCCGAACATGAAGCATATTTTGTTTACAGAGCAATCTTGGCCCTCTGCCAGATTTTATGACGCAATTGAGCAAGTAGCCAGCGATCTCTGAGCAGCAGTGAGCACGTATGAGATGAAGGCTTGGAGAGACCAAATTCTCTGCACATGCGCAATAGGCGCAACAGTGAAGCTATAGTTAACCACTCTGATCTCTGTGAGCCAGTAACCGTCTTTTTGTATTTACCCTTTTTGAATCCGAAAGACAACATTTCAAAGATTACAACAAAATTGTGAAAAACTTTTATTTTTGAAATTACTTTAAGTTAAATGACATTAAATTTAAAGTTACTAATTCCAATATATCTTGTCTTTCCGTCGTTTAAATTGCATAAAATTTTGCATACACGGGCATTTACAACTACGCTAGTGGTTAATCGAGACACTTTTGCAAAATGTCAATTATTTAACTAATTTATTCGCTTAATTAGTTACATAATTGACATTTTGCAAAAGTGTCTCGATTAACCACTAGCGTAGGTGTAAATGCGCGTGTATGCAAAATTTTATGCAATTTAAACGACGGAAAGACAAGATATATTGGAATTAGTAACTTTAAATTTAATGTCATTTAACTTAAAGTAATTTCAAAAATAAAAGTTTTTCACAATTTTGTTGTAATCTTTGAAATGTTGTCTTTCGGTTTGTAAAGCCTTGAAATTTTTAATTTGAAACACTTGCTTGGAAATGAGCAGAATCTAAAGGCATATGAACAACCCCTCCCCCCTTCCCAAGTTGGCTTTAGCTCGACCTTAACGGATCACGTGACGTCTGACTCCTGGGCTGTGCGCCGAGGTAGGTGCGCGTGAGAGATGGATTGGGCTGAGCCGTTTTAGTTGCCTTCCCTTCTCCCGCTTTGACTCTCCTTATACATGCTCACTGTGAGCAGGTAATTGGAATACGCCATATTAAGTACGTACTCAAGAGGGGCGAAACCTTTTAACTGATATTTTTTAAGCAATAAAACTTCTTCACGTAGTATCACCTGAACACAACACTAATATATGCACAAATTCACGGTATTACGCTTAAGTATTCGTTCGAAAAAGTTAAACGGGATGGGGGTGTACATGTGGTCATTACTGTCTTCACATGCAATGTAAATAATTTCATTTTCAAATATACTGAATAATAGTATACATATGAAAAATTTGATTTGGGTCCAATCCAATTTTCCATATATTATCTAAACTGATGTGGTATACACATAAACTGAAGAAATTTGGATAAAGTAGGTTTCGTTTTTTTTGGATGGCAACCAACTCATGCTTTTGCGTAATAAAACGAAGTTTGAAAAATATTATTTATACCCAAATTTGAGCTATTAAAGAAGGTGTACTAAAATGAATCAACAAGAATTTTATGGTTATCAATCATAAACCCACTAAAATTTTCCTCAATAATACCATAAGTTTATAAGATATGTTCCATAAGTATTGTACTTCGTAATGCTGGAGAGTGGAGACTTACTGAGAGCTAGTTCGAGAACGACAAGCGCGAATTTACTACACGCGGTTTTGAAGTCCATCTTCCTATTTAGTCTGTACTAAGCCTTGGACAGCACCTCACCAGGCGTCGCTTTACCAGAATCTATGACGTTTCACCTACGTCACTTCATGACAAGGTCTCAGTATCCAGTGACAAACTTATGGAACATACCTTACTGTGGGGTGAATTTTGTAGATTCAAGTACACGTGGTATCCTAAAGGACGCTTGTTGAGTCATTTAAGCACCCCTTATTGATAAACTTAAGATTGTGTAATTTAAAATTTGCCATTATTTTGATGTGCAATGTGTCGTACTCTTCGGAGCCTCAAGTGCTCTGCGGAACTGAACTGAAGGAAACTGGTTTAATACGCCACAAACCGTTTTATGCGCAATTAAAGGCATTTGGAGGCTTCTTGAATCTTTGCCTAATTTTTTTAACAGTATTTTGAGGGGTCGGGGCTGTTGCATAGTGTATTTTTAAACCCATTATTATTGGGCTATATTCCGAGCTTATGGGTTTTAGAGTTAGGGTCGAACAAGATAAAACGAAATAGAAACTGGGTTACAGCACCTTTCTTTCGCTTCTTTTTCTGGGCATCATCTTCCGTTCTGGCAGCACCGAGGAGGGTGAAGATGATACCAGCCTGGGAATTCACTCCGACTGCTGTTACCACCATTTTCCCACTTCCCTCCATGACATGGGTACCTAAGAAATAAACGGCGTTTTTGAAATTACAAATCTTCTTAGAAGGGAAAATATCCACTAACGACTATTTCACAATTTACTGCTTAAATTTTGCTGCGAGTGAGTACTGTCATGGATAAGGAATACGCGTGAGGAAATTGGTTTTCACGCTACAGGAGAGGCAACTCCCTATTTCCGACGGCAACTTATTCGAAATAAATACTCATTTGCAGGATTTAAATCTCGAGATTTTCGATTCGGAAAATGGATATTTCTTTCGTCTCTTGTCAGCACGCACAAAGCTACGTTCAGGGCCCCCAGCCGTATTTTGAAAATATTTATAGGAATTATAGGACTTTTTTCATGAAAATATAGGATTTTATAGGACGTTTTTCCAGAATTATAGGATTATATAGGACACTAAAATATTAATTTTTATTTTGTTTTAAAGAACCAGTAGTGCAAACAAAGGCCGAGTAATTAAACAAAATGTTCAAAAACATACTCTTCATACACTAAACTTCGGAGGCTCAGAACTCTGGTTCTACTAGAGATACGGAGATCTCCTTTGTGTATGTTATTATCCTATTTGGCCCCCATACAACCATACAAAAACTTAGGGCTACGACAAACATTGGCCGAGTAATTAAGCAAAATGTTCATAAACATACTCCCCTCCATAGGAAAAGCATTAAACGCAATTTTGGAGGTTCATAACTCTGGTTCTATTACTAGAGATACGGGTATGCCCTTTGAGTATGTTATAATCCTATTTGCCCGGTTGCCCCCCATCCAACCATACTAAAAACTTAGGGCTGTGACAAACAGGGGCTTCCAGAATAATAGAAATATATAGGACACTAAAATAAATGGTGGTGCACACTGAACGTTCTGTTATCAGAACCATAATATAATATATAATAATATATATATAATAATATTTTTAACTAGTTAAGCTACAATACTAGGGGAAACCATCCCCATTTCATGATATTTTTTAGACCCGAATCCTGGTTTAACCGATGGTTTGCTTAATTCGCCCAAATTTCAAAATTATAGGATTTTATAGGATTTTTGGCGATTTTAACCAAAATTATAGGGATTTATAGGACAGTTTTAAAAATATAGGATTTTATAGGAATTATAGGACCTCTGGGGGCCCTGTACGTTACATTGGGGCCAATTCTCTAACTTTTTTAGCGAGTTATCGCATGTGATAACTATCGTCTAAAGGGTTGATGCCAACCTCGTGAGTTCTATGAGAGCACGCAATCTAAATAGGTGATTAGTCATAGGTGTCATCAAACCTTGAACGAAAATCGGTGTATGTCTCGTGAATTCCGCTCGTGCTAATAAAAAACAAGCTGGGCACGTTTATTTTTACCTCTCCGAGTGACGTATGTCACGGAGAGGTTCTAATTTCGACGTGTGTGTGTGTCTGTCTGTGTGTTTGTCTGTTGTTACACCCACGTGACCGCGTTCGCAGTTTCCAAATTGGAGCAAACGTGTTCGCCATTTCCGAACTGCTTTCACAGTCACGGAAATGGCTCCTTTACTTGAGTTCTCACACCACCATCTTCTCGTCTTTGTCCATCCCACACGGACACCAGTCTGTACTTACTGGCTTCTAATCACCACCATCTTTTGGTCTTCGTCCATCCCACATGGACACCAGTCTGTATTCATTGGCTTCTAATCACCACCATCTTCGGGTCTTCGTCCATTCCACTTGGACACCAGTCTGTACATACTGGCTTCTAATCACCACCATCTTCTGGTCTTCGTCCATCCCACTTGGACACCAGTCTGTACATACTGGCTTCTAAACACCACCATCTACCGGTCTTCCGTCTATTCCACATAGACACCAATCTGTCTTATTGGCTTCTAACTCCATAGTCATCGTTTGGTTTAAGACATTCGCGGCGATCAGCTAGGGTTACGAGAAACGTCTAGCCTCCCTAGGGTGGGTTGTCCACCAAAGGTTTTCGCAATTGCGGTTGTTCTTGCTTTTAGCTGTAGTTCGACACCCTTATATACTACCTATTTGAGTAAGGTAATGCAACCGGCGTATGCTTCATTTCAAACGCCAAAATTAGTCAAGTCTCTCAAGAATGTCTAATTGTTCTTTATCAACGCGATGTAACGCTCTATAAGGCGAACAACTAACGAAGAAAATATTTAATATTAATTATATTTATTTTAATATTTAAGATAATCTAGTTTCTCAACTCAAAATTAAAACGGAAAGAGTTAAAAAGCAGCCTATGTTTTAGTCTGTGTGTGTCCGTCCGTTAGTGCACCGCGTTAGCAGTTCGCTTTGTTTTGTGGAAAGAAATCCTACAAAACCTTAATATTTGGTTTTCTCATAATATATTATTAATATATGGAAATATTTTTCGTAATTTCGATGCCTTTAGTGGTTTTGTAGCTATAAAGCTCTGTTTCATTCTGATATCCCAAGAATATTTTTTATTATTATTATTTGAAATCGATGTTTATATATTACTTAAGCTATACTACATCTGTTTATAGCATAATTCTTTCTAAAGTGATTTCAAGAAGAACGCAACTATATTGGGCAAATGAACTTTTATTTGTCATTAGGCCTAGTGAACCAAAAAGTAAACGCTTGGGTTTGGTTTTCGTTTCTGTAATACAGAGACATTAACGGTTCAGAGTGAGCCGAAAGTTAAATACACTTTTAAATAATTAGGCTTAGACTTTATAATCATGGTGGAAATCTGGGCCGCGTTCAGCAGAGCTCAGCGCTGTCAGGCGCTGTTAGCAGTGTCATCCAGAACGGGATTTTGTTATTGAATTTTGACGTCACGGTGCTCAGTGAGCCAGCGCGGTCTTCAAGGAAAATAGTCGGGTTTTTGGATAACGTGACGTAAAACGCGTAGTTCTCAGCTTGGCGAAAAAGCATGGAGGAATTAATACAAATAGCTCTTGCTGATTCTGATGGGACTATAGCTATTTAATTGGCGTGAAACAAGTTGATCACGCGAGAGCGGCGAGAAGTTTAAGAGACATGTTAGTTTCTATGTTTAATTATAAAAGTTGTTCTTATCTATCTCCATAAATATGTTATCATACAATTTTTGTTAAGCCTTTGTACCTTGCACGCTTTATTGCGCTAGCTTCATTTTTAAAAGACCGATGACCGGAGAAAAGCTATGACGACAGATCTCACCAGAAAACGTTTTCCAAAATCCGCTGTCTTTTTTGGTGAGCTCTGCTGAACGCAGCCCAGATCAGTGAAAGGTCTGATCGTAATCGGATTATAGCTTCGTGTGTTCATGCTTTTTATGGTGCGCATTTACCTTCAGTGTGTGTGGCCACAAATTAGCTTTGGTGTTATGTAACTTTAATCGTCATGTTGACAAACTAAGAAAATTGTTGAGGTGAAAGGAGAGGATAGTGTTTACATGGCAACCCTGTTGTGAATATGGCTTTGAACATAGAGGGTATACAGTTGAGGAGTAGCAAATTGGGCCTTTACAAATACGTAAAGGTAATATCCCTCCAAAGTTTTATCTCTTCATTTCCCGTTTTTCCCCCATCGGATGATTTTAATGTGTACAAGTATATCCTTATTGGATGTAAAATGTCGTCTGATTTACAGTATATTTGCTATGCTTTGTATACTGCTTTAATATTTCATAAATTTTAACTTCAGTATTTGTTCATAAAAAAAAGAAACATTTCCATAACTGGGTAAATAAGTTTGTAGGTAGTCCTTCTCTTGACTCGGAGAGGTAATATTTTGGTTTTCCCAACTTGTTTACCGTCTTTAATATTCACGAGAGTGATAACTTATCGAAAGGGATTAAACTGGTCGATAAGTTATCCCTTGATTTATAACCAAAGACGGTAAAAAATAAACGTGCCCAGCTTGTTTTTTATTAGCACGAGCGGAATTCACGAGACATCCACCGATTTTCGTTCAAGGCTTGATGACACACATAAATAATAGCCTATTCTGATCTCGCGCTCTCATAGAACACACGAGGTTGACATCAACCCTTTAGACGATAGTTATCACTTGCGATAACTCGCTTAAAAAGTTAGAGAATTGCCCCCATTGAGACCTAGGTTTGCGCGTGCTGACAACCGAAGCTGGAATAATAAGAATAAACTGTCGTCGGAAATAGGGAGTTGCCTATCCTGTAGCGTGAAAACAAATTTGCTCACGCGCATCTTTTATCCATGGTATTATGTACTGGGCTTAAATAGTACGCGTGAGTACTCTAGTAGTAAATATTTCCCAAGACCCAATAATACTTGACGAGAGACTAAATTACGAATATTCAGAAAGATAATTTATTCCTGAATGTTGCCCCTTCAACTAATGACTAATTCGTTATTTACAATTAAAATCTTTTCGTTACACTCGCGAGTACTAAGCTTAAATAGTAAATCTTTGGCCAGGGCCCCAAAAAATACTCTATTTAATCATATTCAACCTAATAGTTAGCAAAAGTTCTCTTACCCGAATAAAGTACAGGATCGGTGGCCTCCCCCTTTTTGACATGATCAGACTCTCCTGTTAAGGAACTTTCGTCTACTTTCAGATCGTTACTTTGGATAACTATACCATCCGCTGGAAGCAAGTCGCCTGCATAAATACAACAATAAAGAAAAAATTCATTAACAATTATTAAATTACATGACAGTAAGAACCCTTTGTTCATGACGTAGTACTGACAAAGTAGCAAGTCCCTATTATAACGTCATCACCCATGACGGGCTTATTACAGTCAATTTTGAATTATTTATTATAACTATTAGAACCTTATGGTAGTCGAGATTAAACACTAAATTCCAATTAATGATATTAAAACAGAGAATATGGGATTAAATTCGTCAACCCCCTTTGCAAATTCATTTGGGACAATGCAAAAAAGCAGAGTGAAAGTGGATAAATGTTCGCCTGTTTTTGTTATTACAAACCCAGTAAAATGCCCCTTTTCCCAAATATCACTATATTGAATACGTTTTTATCCAAAATTTCACAAATTATTGCCACCTTTTCCACAATATTGCTATTTTAGTCACATTCTACCCTAAAAAGAGGCGCTCTTTTAGCCACTCGTCGTTTCTCGACCATTCACATTCACTTTTGAATTCTGTCCAAGTGGGCTACAACTATATTATCTCCCATTTGCCAAAGTTTTCCGTATAATATATATATTGCATTGAAAGTAGTAAATCAGCACTTTTAATTTTTGTGACGTGATGAATGCACACTTTTTTTTTCGAACACGATTTATTAAGGTTTAAAAATCGGAACAAAAAAAAAAAAAACACTTTAAACTTCACCACTCGCTTCAAGCAAATGAGAAAATGGCTACCCCGTTTGATATTTTAATCATAAGTTTATAAAATATGTTCCATAAGAATGACACTTATAGAGAAATTGACTGACTACACGCGGTTTAGCACTGCAGTCCATCTTCCCATTTAGTCTGCATTACTAAGCCTTTGACAGCAGTGCCTCACCAGACGTATGTCGCTTTACCTCGAATCTATGACCTACTTCAATCACTTCAAAATTACAAGCTCCAGTTTCTAAGTTACCAGTGACAAACTTATGGAACATATCTCATGAACTTTTGTATGTTTTAATGGAGTAAAAATACGAAAGAGGGTAAATGGTACTTACCGTATTTCACTTGACATATATCCCCTACTACGATTTCATTAACGAGTAACTGTAGTAATTCCCCGCCTCTGATCACAGTAAACTTATGTTCGCATTCTATCCTGTTTTGCAATCCTCGAAATTGTCTCTCCTTGGTATAATCGTTGAACGCCGTTACTATAACAACGATGATTACGGATACTAAAATTGCAGCACCTTCGATCCACCCGGCTTCCGCCTCCCCTTCTTCTGGAACTGAAAAGTACAAAACAATATTCATTTTAAAAAAAAATTATTGTGTTCAATGATGGAAAACAGAAGATCAATTGATGCTGAACACATCCACCAGTGTACCAAGCTTGGGTCATACATACCTCCTACATCTGGAGGTGGTTTGTAGAAGGCGAGACCTAGCGACACGACAGCCGCTACTTCCAAAATAATTAACGTTACGTCTTGTAGCGCCTCCCATACTAACTGTAAGAATGTTTTGGGAGGTTTGGGTGGGATAGAGTTGGGACCAAACGTTTCCCGTCTGTGTTCCAAGTCAGCCGCAGACCCGCTTAGCCCTAAAATAAAAAAAAAATAAAAATCGCAAACAAAATTAATTCTCTAATTCAAATTAAGTTAATACTAGTCATAAAAACGTCATTTATACCGCATATTATATTTCAAAAATGGGTGGTAGGGCCGAACTACAATGAGGGCCGATTTCGAGTCGAAAATGTACAACATTTTGCTATAAGGGACACCGTAAACATTAAAGGGGCTCATCATAGCTGATGAGGTTAAGTCTCCGCCCATAGACTAGTGGCGGTAGAGAGGGGTGTAGACTGTGTATCCCTCCCTCTGGGCGGGCTCTTGCAAGAGGGGATACTGTACGCACCCAGTAGGGGGATGACACTAAGCTAAGAGATAGAAGGCTATGACGTTTGCATACCTATACTACCATTACTCTATAGTACCGGGGAAAAACACCATCTCTTGGCCATAAGCAATATGCTAACCAACAGTTTGACCCCCCCCCCCCCCCCAACTTCAACCCAACAGCTCCGTTCTGTTCTTTACGGATGACCGCTTAAATTTACGTTAGGAGTCTATAACACAATGCTAATGGAGACTGGATTTCTGTTGGCTGAGCAGTACGCCACACCGTCCTTTAAGTCTTACGATGGTTCTGGCAGCCATATTGGTGGTGGGTTTCGGCTTTCCTCCTGCATTGAACCCATCAACATGCCCACGTAAATTAACTCACGAATCTTAGCTACTCCCCCCGAAAAAAAGCCATTTGATTAAGGGGTCATCCATAAAACCCTCCAATCGTACGGCGGCTCCTAGGGAAAAATATCACAGAACACTATTGACTCAAAATTGAGTTTACATAGAACCCACTGTACTTCAGTCCTACAACCTTTTTGGAACACCCAGTTAGAAGAAGAAGGTTAACTTCTATGTAACTAATAAGTTATCCATGATAGTACTGTTCTACACGATAACTTTGGATTAAGTCAAACGTAATTTAAGGCGAGACACTTACCATCGGTAGGCGATGTGTAAAGCTTCCTACAAAATTCCTGAACACCTCCGTATTCGTTTCGTATCCTTTCGACAGCCTCCCTGCCCCGAGTCTCCATGAGCTCCCGGAGCTGCTTGACGCTAACTCCATATTGAGCCGGTCTGCCGTCCACCAGCGACATGTCGGTCTACCTCTCCCCGAACGGGTGTTATCCAACGGCTTTAGCGAGAAAAAATAACCAACAAACCTCCGTAAGAGACGCTTACTTCACTTACAAAGTTCAAAAAAAAAAAAAAAAAATGTTTGGAAAAACATCAATTATAAAAAATATAACATAAAAAAATTAAAAATAATTATAATCTAATACTAGATAACACTTTCTAAAGATTGTAATCAGCTTAAAATTCTGAACTGCTATCCTTTCTTTCTGCAATTGAGCTATCTCAGTTGTGAATTCAGTGCTTAGGTAAAACGTCACGGGCTTGGCTTTGGCAATGGGCGGCCATGTTTGGCACCAGCGTGGGAAATAAGGCGGTGGCACAGGGCAAATGACCAGTTTAAAAATTAAACCGAAGGGGGGGGGGGGTCAGTGGTCCACTTAAAGAATTCAAGGGTAACCAGAGTCCAGTCATTAACTCAAATATTTTAATTGCCGACTTCTTTAGTTTAGCGGTCAACGTGCCCTGGTCAAAGGTCATGGACCAGTTTATTTATTCCGGGACAGGGGGGTCGCTGGCATAATGTCCAGTTACTAAAAAATCCTTATTTCCCACCCTGTTTGGCACCGTTTTGGTTCTATGGGTCAATAGCATGGGTAACGTCACACTAAGGCTTCTGAGATGACTCTATCTCTTGGCTCACTAACGACCTGGCAAAACTGTGGGAAAAGGCCAAAAAAACCTTTAGTAGAAACTATGTATTTGGGACTGAAATATGACAGTTCTTTAATATCTGGACCTTCTTGGTTGGGCCCGGCTAAGGTAAGGAGGTAAGAGGATAGCTAATGTCACAGCTACGCTAGTTGAAGCTAAACTACTTCCGTCTACAAATGCCACTTCCAAATGTGGAAAACTGTTTCGCTGGAAACAATGCAGTCTTGGCGCCAACATTCATGTTAAATATTTGGGGCAAAAACCGGAAGTAAACAGTTCCCTCCTTGATCTAAACTTTTTAGCTAATTGAAATATTGTTGAAGAAATAAAGCAATAAACAGGGTTTTCCAAAAGGGTGATAGGATCAATTTACAGCGAGTTCTATTGGCGATTTTGAGTCGAAAATTTTCTATGACATTATTTATGATTGTAGTGTTTTAGTGATGACCCCATTAATTTAAATTAAAGAAGTGAAAGACAATACTAATTAAAGTAAGGGGTCATCCGTAAAACACGTCATTCCTAAATTGTAAACTGTGGTCTTTTAGACAAAATATCAGAACATTTTCAATTCGAATTTTCCATAGAACCCATTGCACTTCGGTCCTACAACACCCTCTTTGGAACACCCTGTATATTTCCAAGGTGTAAACAAGAAGCAATATCTAGTTTACTAGGGAGAAGGTATAAGATGCCTAAGTATTCGCACGCTATCCGTAAAAGGAGGCCGGGCTATTTCACCTCTCCTCCGGTGGAAAATACGTAATTTTCGTCATTCGCGACGCACTGACGTGAGTTTTCAAGAACCAATGAGATACTGGTTGTAATTTAGAGGCGGGGATTTATTCCGGACCTACGTTTGGACTAGAGATAAAGCTAGAAATGTGGCGAAATTTTACCTTCTCCCTAGTAAACTAGATATCGCTTCTTGATGTATAGTTAAATAGTTAATAGTTACCTCAATTATTGCATGGGTAAGCATGAATACATAATTTCAGGAAGAAATCCACATTTGATCTTCCTGCAAAAGATTAAAAAACGAAAATATTTAATAAAACATTTGATTTAAAAAAAAACTAAGTGTAACAAATAAAACGATTGGAAATTTATAATAGTCAATAACAACAGCTTGCTTAGTCTTTGAATTAATATAAAAATAACTATATATTAATTAAATAAGCCTATGGTAAACATAATTAAATACAAGCTGAAAAGAGTAAATTCATTTTCTATGGAAACCGGGTAAAATAAAACTATTTCCGAAGTGAAACAAGTTTGAATTTTATTGCACATAGCGTGTTAAGGGAGGTCAAGCGCGACTTTACGGGGTCATGAACTAAACTAGACACGAAAGGACAAGGGTCAACTTAGTACGTGATCCCACGACTCGTCGCCCAACTTGTAAAGCGAGAAAAGGATTGAATAATTCATGCATTTACAGGTAAAAAAAACGTGTGTATCCTAGACCTCCCTAGGGCCCCACTATTTGAGTCTTCAAATGCTTAACTAGGCCTATATAAAGATAGTCGGTCTTGTTAGGATTTATGAGCAAAAGGTATTCTATTGAAGTATAAATAAAATCACTAAGCTTTTTTTCTATATTGTCAACCTCATTCATTTATTATACAGAAACAATAATGATATTGGGTTTATTATTATAATTACGATTTTTCCCCGATATTTTTCCAAAGTAAAACTACGATTTTCCCCCGATTTTTTTTTTCAAGGTAAAACTACGATTTTCCACCCAATATTTTTCCAAAGTAAAACTACGATTTTCCCCCGATTTTTTTTTTCAAGGTAAAACTACGATTTTCCCCCCGATATTTTTTCCAGATAACTACGATTTTCCACCCGATATTTTTTCCAGATAACTACGATTTTCCACCCGATATTTTTTCCAGATAACTACGATTTTCCACCCGATATTTTTTCCAGATAACTACGATTTTCCACCCGATATTTTTTCCAGATAACTACGATTTTCCACCCGATATTTTTTCCAGATAACTACGATTTTCCACCCGATATTTTTTCCAGATAACTACGATTTTCCATCCGATATTTTTTCCAGATAACTACGATTTTCCATCCGATATTTTTTCCAGATAACTACGATTTTCCACCCGATATTTTTTCCAGATAACTACGATTTTCCACCCGATATTTTTTCCAGATAACTACGATTTTCCACCCGATATTTTTTCCAGATAACTACGATTTTCCACCCGATATTTTTTCCAATGTAAAACTACCATTTTCCCCCGATATTTTTCAAATGTAAAACTACGATTTCCCCCGATATTTTTTCAAGGTGAAACTACGATTTTCCCCCCGATATTTTTCCAAGGGAAAACCACAATTTTCCCCTGATATTTTTCAAGGTAAAACCTAATCTAATGTACGGATTTGTCTATTATTCACATACGTTTTATGATTTTATACATCCTACCTATCCGTAAGTGAAATCTTCACCCATTAATTTTGAAATTTTAAAATGAACTTTTATATACAGTGTATATCTTAAATTGCAATCTTGAAAGGGTCAAATTTTCGCGCTTTATTTCGAGTCAAATAATGGGATATCAAATTGAGTTTTAAGCGGGAAACGACGGAGCTTATCAGTTGTTTTTTTATGAGCTACAAAATGTTTCGCGGATTTTTTATCTATTCCGGAAACTAAACGACAAAATTATTTTGCCAGGAAAATAATCAAAATTTACATCGACTGATAAAACAAGCAATTAAATTTTTATCTCAAATTATGATAACGGGTAATTAGATGGTCGCGCAAAACAGTAATAGTAAATATTATTAATTAAAATTGACCCGCGATTAAAAATAATATCAAGAACAATTAAGCAGTCGGACATTGAGGGTTTTAATATAACACTAAACTCCCAAATTTTTTTTACACCCCCAAATTAGAATTGTACTTAAAAAGTGAAAAACTTCTCGGCTACAAAATGGGTCAAATTACGACCAAATCGGAGAAATTTAGTTGTTTAGCATCATTAATTTAATATTTTTAAAATTTTGTGACTTCAATGGCCCCTAAAACAAGTCTGGGAAATAAGAATATTTTTCAAACTGGTCCTTGGGACCAGTGGCCCACCTAGTGTCCAAAATAATTAGCTGGTCCTAGTAGTCCCCCCCCTAAGTTCCCTTATAGATTTGCAATTAATAAACACAGGTCCCAAGGACCAGTAACCCACAGTTCTTGAATTTAAAAACTGGTCCAAGCAACAACGGGATTTGGACCAGAGGAAGTTTTTAAAGACTACAAATTTGGGACAGACTTCAATCTAAGAACGTTGCTGAACCTATAATTTATCCAAGTGTGCCTACGCGGTTAAAGTAAAGCTAATTGCTCCACATGAACATTTCTTTGTTTTAGGGGTCAATCAATGGTTGGAAGCACATATCTCCGTAACTAAATGAAATGTTATTATAGACAGTCCCCATGTTCTTTGACACTTTCGAACTCAGTTTGATCACAAGAACGCAACACACCCTTTAATTTATGGCAGACTTATCAGAAACACCCTGTACATGGTACCATGCCTTAGGTTTTGTTGAAAAATAGAATATGATATGGCTACAAAACACGTCAAATAACAACCACAAGAGTTAGTGATTCAAATAGTTTGAACGTGATCCAATTTTAGTTAATTCACATGAAAATTAATGTAAAACTGATTCATCGATTAAACATATGGGCAGAGTTAATTAATAACAATTAAAATGAGAGAAATTTTATCAAAATTAACTCAATCTCACATTCGTAGATCGTAAAGGCACATTTTCTTTAACAAATTTTAGAATTTAATGCCATTTATATTATAATTAATTTTGATTAAAACGTGGGAACAAAAACAGATCGTAAAGGCACATTTTATCTAACACATTTTTGAATTTAAATCCATTTTATATTTTAATTAATACAGATTTCAACGTGGGATCAAAAACAGTCGCTAAGCCTAACCAACACGTTTACCGGCATTTAAAAATAAAATGTAATTAACTTACGATTTTAAGGAAGCTTCCAATTATTGAAATAACAACTCGCGATAATTCACAACTCTACACACAATTAAACAACCTAAATTAACTAAAATAGGTAGTCATAAACCGCAAATTCAATACTGGCTCCTGCAAAATTTGTCCGAGAAAAAAACCCACTGAACTTCGTTCGACCACTGCAAAACTGCAAGAGATTAAACCCTATCGGCTATCCTCGAAAAAAATAAAGATACGAAAACCATACAAAGCTAAAAACCACACACGGTCACACCCCTTTGACCCCAATTTTGAAATAAAACTTTCTTTTCAAATAAAAACTTTCAAAACGAGCTTTCATTGAATTTTCTTAAGAAATACCACGTTGTGTGTTTGCTATATACAGATAAGGGCTAGATTAACGTGTTTTCAATGAGTGCGTAAATACATTTGAATAGAATTCCCAGTACAGCAAACTACGATTTGAAGTAAAGCGTTACACTTGTTACTGTCCGTAGCCAATACAGCTTAAGGGCAGGGATTTTGAAAAACCAGTAACTAAAGAGTATTTATGTAGTCCGGTTTCTACTCTACTAGCTCTAACTCCTTGGACACTGGACAGATAAGAAAAAACACCTGAATGCATAGAAAAAACCCAACCAAAGGGTTGAGAGAAAAAACTATTCATTGCTAGGATTAGGGTGGCACCAATGTGTTGTATGGAGAATCAAGGATCTCGTTTCATACAAACGAGGGGTTTTTTTTTTGGTGTTATAAACCATTCCGTTTATTCTTTGCAGATAAACTAACACAGGTGAGGCCGAAGATCGCTATCTTGGGGTTATTTACCTGGGCCCAAGAGGAAACACCAGGTGGAGCCCTAGTTCACTACACGCGGCAGGAGGTTGGGCCAAATCCGAGGGGTTAGTCACTTGAATAATCAGGTGCACAAAACCGATTACTTGATTTCTAGAATTCTTCAGTCAAAATCATTCTTGTGGGTAATCAAAGGTAATCAGAAATCTCCGATAATCACTGGTAATCACGTGAAATATGGAGAAAATCAGAAATAATCACATGATTAGTAGTAATCTTTTGTAATCACCTCGGAAATCACACATTTCGTGAAATAATCACGTATAATCAATCGAGGAATTCGAAAATCCAAAATAAAAATCGTAATCAGTTGAAATAGAAATAATCACTGCATTCACCGAAATTCATTAACCAAAAAAAAAAATCGCCGGAATTCATTGGAATTCAAACAGAAATCACAAGTAATCAGCGGCAATAACGGGAAATCAGTGAAAAGATTATGGAAATCACCTAAAATAATCGTAATCACAGAAATCAAGGAATTCATTCAGTAATCAACGGAATTCACATAAAAATTCAGAATTCAGAAATTTTGGCGAATGACTAGCCCCTCGGCCAAATCGCCCGAGAAGGCGCCTCGGTGGTCGTTGATTCTGTTCTGGAATTAATGGACAGGTCCATTATAGGTGACAATCATGAAGGAATCCCCCCAAATCTAAACTGAAGCACCAAACTATTCTTAACCTTTGAACCCGCGTTTTGACAGTTTAAGTGTGACAAATAAAATAACCCCATCATTATTTGGCCACCCAGCGTCAAACCCCGACTTCTTTGTGAATATGTCATGGCCGACGGCCATACCTCTGAGATTGAAGTACCAAACTAGTTCTTAACATTTCCACAATTGTGAAAAATAGAATAACCCCATAATTATTTGGCCACCCTGAGTCAAACCCCGATTTCTTTGTGAATATGTCATGACCGTAGGACTAAGGTTGAAGCACCATAAGGTTTGTAAAAACCTTTGAAATCTTGTTTTGATAATTGTAATCTGAAATAACCTAAATTTATGTATTCCCAGGCCATCCCTAATGAACTAAATGGACGGACGTCTCAGATGTTTAAAGCTTAAAGGGAATACGAATTTACAATTTCATATTACCACCAAAGTTGTATTACGTTACACTTTAAAGCCTCTACTTTCAGAATATCAAGATTTTAATATAATTGAACCAAAGTTTCTATTTTTAAAATCCATTGAAAAATCACGAAAACTCAGTTTCGATATATCAATAACTTTGTCTTGTCGAGCTTGTTTTCCCGTTTGATGACATCACTATGACGTGAGGAAAAAAAGCGCGGGAATCCTATACGCGTCTCGAGCTTCTCGCCAGTCTAAACTCTGGTTCTGATAGCGGAGAGAGTGGCACCATCTCACGTGAAAAATATATCTGTGACGTCGGCCTACGGGGAAACGTTTCAGCCTTTCATATAAAGTGGATTTCAAATAATTTCATTTGAAGCATTTTCAAATGCATATTGCGAAATAACCAGAAATCGGAGAATTAAAAGCTTGATATTTTTGAATTCACAGAAATTAATTCTATCTTTTGTTATATAAATCAGACGTTTTTCAAACGAAGCTTCTCATTCCCTATAAACAAAAAATAAATTACGACCTAAAATTTTCATACTGCCAAAAGCAGGACTGTGGCGCTACTACATCTACTACTACTACAGGGCAGGTCAAACTAAGAGCCTCATCGTAGATATACATCATACGATATGGCTAAAAAAGGGGTTTTTTATACTTCAGTTTAATCTTCTTCTAAGTAATAAATATCCCAAAACGCAAATAAAACAAGAGCTTAAACCCAAAACCAACCTATATTTTTACAACAGACAGAAGTCGGTGGTATTTCCGTTCATGAGCAGTTAGCAAAACAACTACCGAGGTTCAACGCTCTGTATTAACACAACTATCGGTTTTTTGCTAACTGCAAACTGATCTTGTATATACGCGTTAAGTATGGTAGTAAATAAAATGCCGGTTTCCCAGAATTTTTAAAAAAAGCATAGAGTGAAATATTTAAAGGTACACTTAAATCATAGAAATAAATTCAAACAGCCGTTAGGGTACAAATGTTATTTAGAAGTGAATAGAAATTATTTCAATTTTTGAACCCATTTGAAATTATATCTATATCTATATAAATCAAAGTCCTGACTGACTGACTGACTGACTGACAGACTGACTGATAATCAACGCCCAGCCCAAACCGCTTGCCCTAGAAGTCTGAAAATTTGCAGGAACGTTACTCATAAGTAGTAGGCGCGTACTAAGAAAGATTTTTCCAATCCGCCGCCATCTTAAAAAATGGCGCCCAGAAATGTAAAAATTCTTCTCTATGCAACAAAGTCCGCGCTTTTCAACCGATTTCAAAAATATTTAGTACAGTGGTTTCCTTTATGCTATAGACTGGCTGAATGGTATTTTGGGTTCGATCTGTTGCCATATTTTTAAATGGCGGCAAAAAACTTAAAAACCCTTTTTTATGGAGTAATGTTTCGCGTAAAAGTAATAAAAAATGCCCCGACGGGCTGACGGACAACGCCGAGTGCCTTCGCTCCTTGGGTGCTACAAAAATATTAGTCAGCAATAAAATCTACCATAAGTCTATTATGTAAGACTTTTGAATCTACCCATTCTTTATATCATTTTGGTGGAAGTTCTTATTTCACGCGAGCGACGCCGCGGGTAACAGCTAGTTAGGTTATATTTCCCGAGGCTCATTAATATATAATGTTAAACCTCGTACGAAGAAATAGTGCTTGTGAAGTATATAAAATTTTAATATTCAAATAACCGTTTCTAATAATTATTAAAAATATATGAGCAACTATTTCAAAAAAAAAGGGGGGGGCGTAGTGTCGTCTGCTTAGGGTTAAGAAGGAAAATTAATGGGCATGTGAAGTTAAGAGACCCTTTTCAAAAAGGGGGGGGGGCGTAGTGTCGTCTGCTTGACTTAGGGTTAAAACGAACATCGATGGGCATGTGAAGTTGTGAACGTAAAGACGAAAGATAGGGCTTCAAATATACCAGTCCACCAAAAGTACTTTGTTTGAAGTCCACATACCCATAAATATTCCGTCATGAGAAGACAAGACAGAGGTGATCAATTAAACACCAGACTATTTTATCCCTTACATTTGAAAATGGTCCATTAACATACTACTAGATGGCGCCTGCGCATTAAATTAGGCCTTCATTGTAACTAAAACAGTCTGCAGACAAGCGAAAAAAATCACTCATTTACGAGCGTAGGCAATAGTAAATCAACTTAATTATATTTAATTTAATATTGTTGATAAACACAAATTAAAATTTGAACTAATTTATCAACTTCACATAAACCAAATATGAAAAGATGTAGGTAGCACGACCTTGCTTATTAACTAACAACCCAAGAAAATTCGTTACTTCATTTCATTATCACTTTAAAAGAAAAAAATAAAATAAATTGAACAATTTATAAAGAAGACGCTTAGCTATGCTTCCCAAGCTCCCATAAAGATTCCCCTTCGACGTCATCAGGCGGATTCCGAGGAAGCTCAAGATGAGGGATGCGGCGGAGTGAGAAGTTTGTTGGATGAGAGAGAAAATGAACGTGCAGAGAAATTTGGCAAAGGAACAAAAAAAAAAAAACGCCAAATACATAGACAGTTTAGACACGGAGGGGAAAGCAAAAAGAAACGAAGAAACAGTAGGGGTCCCACTCGAGTCACATCACCCTACTTCCTACTACAAAACCATGGCCAACTAGGAACACCTTCTTTCAGGGGTTTCTAGAAAGCCTACCAGCTTGAAAAAACTACAAGAAAATGCAAGCTTTCCCAGTTCCTACTTTTGTCGATAGATGGCGCTATCAGCCGAGATTTCCTCGTAATGCAGTTTTTTATTAGGGTATATTGTTTTGGAAGTTGAATTTTTAATGTATTTAGCGAATATTTTCGAGATTGAATTTTAAATGATAATTCAAGTAAGTTCTAATTTACATTTTAAGTCCTATTTCATAATTTTTCGAAATTCGAAACTAGGCCACTAGGGGCGCATTTCGACACAAGTTTTTTTAACATGGCGGTCAAGCAAAACTGGCGGGCCTTCTTAAGCCGAAAGAAGGGTTTTCCAAGTTGGCCATGACATAAGCAAGGAGCGAGGGATGGAGAATGGGATTAAAATTGCCAAGAGCCGGGCGCGTGCAAAGGACAAGTACTCTGTAATGCCAAGCTCACGCGTTTCCGACATTGGGTCTTTCACTTCCTCACCTAACCTCTCTCTCTCCTTCCCGGATACTATCTCTTCCTTGCTAAGCCTTGCCAATATGACAAAACATAAATAAAAACCTTTACAAACTAAATTCATTCCGTTTCTTAGGTATTATGAAAGAAATACTACAGTTCCGATGGATGGTTGGTTGGATGAATTCCGGAAATGTTTTAGAAATAAGTCAATAATGCCAGTGACTTTTTTTGGGAAACTTTTGGGTTTTTTTTTTCTTTGAAATAATTTGATATTTGGAAATGTATTTAAGGGAGTAGAAAGATGTGATTGGTTGGATTGTTTTTAATGAATAAATTATATATTATTCAAATTTTGGGGAATATTTAAATATTGTATTAGTACTTTTGGGAACTTTTGTTAGTCGAAAAATGGATAATTTCAAAAATAGATCAAAAATGTCATGGAAAAAGCAGGGCCTTTTAAAAATAGGCCAAATATCATGAGAAAAGCAGTGTTTTTTAAAAATAGACAAAATATAAAGGAAAAAGCAGGGCTTTTTAAAGAATAGACCAGAAAGGTCATGGTGAAAGCAGGGAATTTTAAAAAATAGACCAGAAAGGTCATGGTGAAAGCAGGGAATTTTAAAAAATAGACCAAAAAGTCATGGTGAAAGCAGGGAATTTTAAAAAATAGACCAAAAAGTCATGGTGAAAGCAGGGAATTTTAAAAAATAGACCAAAAAGTCATGGTGAAAGCAGGGAATTTTAAAAAATAGACCAAAAAGTCATGGTGAAAGCAGGGAATTTTAAAAAATAGACCAAAAATGTCATCAAAAACCTGGGACTTTTTAAAAATAGACCAAAAATGTCATCAAAAAACCTGGGACTTTTTAAAAATAGAACAAAAAAATGTCACCGAAAACTTAGGACTTTTTAAAAATAGAACAAAAAAAAGTCACCGAAAACCTGGGACTTTTTAAAAATAGACCAAAAAAATGTCACCGAAAACCTGGGACTTTTAAAAATAGACCAAGAACGTCCCCGTAAAACCTGGGACTTTTAAAAATAGACCAAGAACGTCCCCGTAAAACCTGGGACTTTTAAAAATAGACCAAGAACGTCCCCGTAAAACCTGGGACTTTTAAAAATAGACCCAAAAAAAATCACCGAAAAAATCTGGGACTTATAAAAATAGACTAATAAAGTCACGGACAAAGCAGAGACTTTTAACAAATGTTCCGAAAACGCCTTTAAAAAAATAAAATATTAACACATCCCAAAATACCAAGAAAAAGTTGGTAATCTCAAAATCAGTGACGGAATTGACAGATTTGCTAAAGTCGCGGTTCGAATTTAATAATATAAAATTGGAAGCAAAACTGAATATTTTGGCGCTGCTGCTAACTCAAAAGCGCTAGAAAGATTAATCTGACGGATGAGATACGAGCGAAATATTGAAAACAGGACGTCAAGATTCATCTTGGAAACATACAAACTACGTCATAGAATCAATTATCGTTGATGCGGCTCGTAAAATTAGCCCCAAGAAAAACAAACAGAGAAGGGGAAAATATGAGAATTATCTCATTGCTAACAAATTTCAATGTCATTCGGAACTTCGGAAAGCTCATTAAGAATAAACAGGGAAACAAGAGAATACATTAACGACGTCACAAATAGTTATAACGTCATATTAAAACTATGATGACGAAAATTCTTAGAGGAGAGGAGAGTATTTTGAAAATAGAAACGATTTAAAGTATAGTCTGTAAATTTTACCATAAGTTTATAATGTATGTTCCATAAGCATACGACACTATCTAATATCAAATCTACTTAATATTATCAGGGATAGATTTAATTCTAGGAGTAGGAATGGAGAACAGAGTAATGTGGGCGCGCGTCAAAGTCCCGGACCACTTGCACGGGACGGAGGGGGATATGAAAGAAGAGGCGGGTCATAGCGAGAGAGGTAAAAAGGAATTACGTATTTTTCGCCGTCCCCGTCAGCAACGTCATCAAAACGTATAGTTTAAGTGAGCCAATAAGATAATTTAAACTTTTCGTTACGTGTTGGAGGGAGGGGCTCTATACTGGGCTATGAGTCCGACCGAAGTAAATACTAACCGTTCTCCATTCCTACTTCTAAAATTAAATTTATCCCTGATATTATACACTAATCTAAGTGTAGTATTTTGACTTCAGTTTGAAAATCTATTGGGGGAATCAAAGAGACTGGCAACACTTGTCTGCACACTACTATTTATATCACTTAGCTTAGCTTTAATCTTATACCTTATAATCAATCATAGCCGAGTTCGATCTTACAAAAACTACCTCAGTTCAGTTCTGAAAAAGACACGTTTACAATTTTTTATTCTATATAACATTGCCAACGTTAGTAACTGTACATTATTACTAGAAACAGTACAATAATTAACGTATATGACTATACGCCCACATATCCGTAGGGCCTCTTGTATTTCCGTTGAATAATACAAAGATACAGCACACCCTGTTAAATTTCCCATAATTTTAATGCCATATAAGGATTAATGATGCCGATACTTTATCGGTATAGAAACAGGGAGTTAACTTAGTGGCAACTAAATTATAGCCCACGTTGTTACAGCCCTCATGATTAAAACCCTTAGGAAGAAAGTATGTGAAAATGCCAGGTGAAAAAAATTCTTAATTTGGATTAAAATATTTATTCAAAGATCACGTGCTTTCGAGATTCCAGTAAAAAAAAATTAAGTTGAAATACTAAAAGTTGGGCTTTCGACTTTAGTTTAGGACTGCGAGGATAATCAAAGTTCAAATGTTCAAAATATGCGTTTGAAGCTTTTAAAGTGTTATGCTTTCTATAACTGCTTCTAGAAATGGTCTAAATATTCACAATTCTGATTCAAGTCTAAATATTCACAATTCTGACTCAAGTCTAAATATTCTCAATTCTTTCTTGCAGCTTTTAGTAAAAGATCTAAACATTCAAAATTCTAACTCTCAGCTTCTATAGTAAAAGATCTAAACATTCAAAATTCTAACTCTCAGCTTCTATAGTAAAAGATCTAAACATTCAAAATTCTAACTCTCAGCTTCTATAGTAAAAGATCTAAACATTCAAAATTCTAACTCTCAGCTTCTATAGTAAAAGATCTAAACATTCAAAATTCTAACTCTCAGCTTCTATAGTAAAAGATCTAAACATTCAAAATTCGGCTTACAAGCTTTTAGTAAAAGGTCTAAATATTCTCAGTTCTTTCTTGCTGCTTTTAGTAACAGGTCTAAATATTCTCAATTCTTTCTTGCAGCTTTTAGTAACAGGTCTAAATATTCTCAATTCTTTCTTGCAGCTTTTAGTAACAGGTCTAAATATTCTCAATTCTTTCTTGCAGCTTTTAGTAACAGGTCTAAATATTCTCAATTCTTTCTTGCAGCTTTTAGTAAATAAAAGGGCCTAAATATTCTCAACGCTGATTCTCAGCTTCTATAAAAAAATGTCTAAATATTCTCAACGCTGATTCTCAGCTTCTATAAAAAATGTCTAAATATTCTCAACGCTGATTCTCAGCTTCTATAAAAAATGTCTAAATATTCTCAACGCTGATTCTCAGCTTCTATAAAAAATGTCTAAATATTCTCAACGCTGATTCTCAGCTTCTATAAAAAATGTCTAAATATTCTCAACGCTGATTCTCAGCTTCTATGAAAAATGTCTAAATATTCTCAACGCTGATTCTCAGCTTCTATGAAAAATGTCTAAATATTCAAAATTCTGACTTGCAGCTTCTAGTAAAAGGTCTAAATATTCTCAGTTCTTTCTTGCAGCTTTTAGTAACAGGTCTAAATATTCTCAGTTCTTTCTTGCAGCTTTTAGTAACAGGTCTAAATATTCTCAGTTCTTTCTTGCAGCTTTTAGTAACAGGTCTAATTATTCTCAATTCTTTCTTGCAGCTTTTAGTAAATAAAAAGGTCTAAATATTCTCAGCTTCTATAAAAAATGTCTAAATATTCAAAATTCCGTTTAGCACCTTCTAGTAAAAGGCCTAAATATTCAAAATTCTGCTTAGCAGCTTCTAGTGAAAGGTCCAAATATTCGAAATTCTGCTTACCAGCTTCTAGTGAAGTCTTTAAATACATTACAACTCCAGAAACTTATAGTAAAATGTCAAAACAGTGATTAGACGTAGCCTGTAATTATTGTACGGGGAATTTAAGCGACTCAGAATATAATAATAATTTCCTGGCCAACATAAACATTCCCAAAAGGTAAAACAATAACAAAAATATCTTAAATACCATAGAAACAGAAGTAAATTAAAATGTACCGAAGTTATCAATGAAAAAAAGATAACGAAATTGGAAATGCGTTCACCATTCATTTTGGACCGAAAAGGTGGTGAGTGCAATGCTTTCTGGGACATATAACGCTTCAACGTTACAAGTATACCAAAGTCCATATAACAGTAAAAGGGGCGTGGCTTCAGACGGCTCTTCTCATATACCTCTGCATGTTGGAGGACTTTGTGAAGTAGAAGTGCTTATGAACAGTGTGAACTAAAGGGGCTAGAGAAATTTCCTTCCACGTTTCTTAACTTTAACCGTGCTTCACAGAGTTGCCAGTAATTTGTCATTAGAGCATCTGCAGGTTTAGAACTGAACGATCACTGAATCGAACTGAATTCTACAAACTTTTCAGTCTGTTGTAGAAAGCGGTGGTTAATTTCACTCATAAATTACTGGCAACATTTTTCCGCACACTGTCTATTACCAGAAGGGGATAATAGAAGAAGGATGACACTCTGTATCCTCTTAATACTTCAGTTATGTGACGTGATTCTTGCCAGACTCACCCTATATGTTTGATCTCTGGCTCATCAAACTTAATTAAGATGTGCATAGCATCGTGCTAGGGTTAATTCTATAACTGTTCGGTATTTACTAAATCCTCAGCGAGCAATCAACCCACAAACCTTGATTGTCTTGACGTGGCACAAAAATGACCACAAGCTCATGCGCCTTGGCAAATAGCTAAGTATAGCGCTAATAGAGTAATGATGAGTGGGAACTATTTATCGTGTATGTGATTCGGTTTAGTAACCTTGCTATAATAAATGTTAAAATGATGTTGGGAAGAATCATCTTACAATTATCACGGACGCTTTTAGCTGGTATACACTTCTCTCGAAATGAAGTACTATATACTTCAATATTCCGAAACGGCGCGATGTCACGACATAGGGAGCATTATAGGAGTGGTCAATCGTCCTTCATAGCTTCTGTTCATTCACTTCTGTTAATAGGGCGATAAACAGCGGATACTAGGAAAGCGTTGGGAGAAATGGAATTAAGCCATTATAAAAGGGCAGCGAAGTTTCAACAGACCAAGGCGATAATAAAACGAGCCGTGTCGGCTCGTGTCAGGCGAGCAAAACAACCGTTACGGGGCAAGAATAACCCACGGGCATATATATACTATACAGTGTATGGGTAAAAGATCGATGATATAAGGGGGACTGTTGGTAAAGGCCGGCCGTCCGTCCGTTGGTCACACGATTAGGTGGAGCGGAAACACACTTTTTTCTTTCAAGGGACAATTCTCAGCGTTTCCAAATAGCCGGACGACGGAGAAAGAATTTTTTTTTTATTTTCGCAATAAGTAACATCAGGAATGCATACAACTAACAGGAATTATTGTGTAGACATAATTTTCTCAACGTAAATAGGTCAGGTGCGGATTTCGTGGGAATAGGTAGACTATCATCCTGACCTCCGCGTTGATACCAGTCAATTGAAATTGCAGTTAAAAAGACGTTGACCAGAATTATTAATAGGCGTGAGGGATAGTAAGTTCTCAAGCCCGGCCCACTTAACCCGCGTAGAAAATAACATGGAAGATATGGGGGCACAATGATTCCTGTTAACTGTATGAATTCCTGGTGCTTGTAAGTGACATAGAAGGTGTCTTAAATTCAATTAAGAAAACCCTTTCCCTTTTGCAATGGGTTTATTGTTCAAACAGGGTTTGGAGGAAACAAGAAGGAATATCTAGTTTATTAGGGAGAAGGTATAAGATGCCTAAGTATTCGCGCGCCATAGTCCCAGTCCCCCTTCCAAAATACAAGGGGGGACGTAAAAGGAGGCCGGGCTATTTCGCCTCTCCTCAGCCGGAAAATACATTGTAATTTTCGTCATTCGCGTCGCGCTGACGTGAGTTTTCAAGAACCAATGAGATACTGGTTGTAATTTAGAGGAGGGATTAACTCCGGATCTACGTTTGGACTGGAGATAAATCTGGAAATTTGGCGAATTTATTCCTTCTCCCTAATACACTAGATATCACTTCTTGGTTGGATCATAGAGGTTCAAAATAACGAAATTTTTATATTGAAAATCCCTGACTACTCCAACTTATCCCTACCACTGACCCAGTGACCATTTTAAGGTATTTACCAGAGCCCACTTGAATCACAACACCTGGTTCATAGCAAGGATTAATATAAAAGACGAAAACCTTGATTTTTTTCCTGACCTTATCAAAATCACTGACTTATCCAGGTTCCGTACAAACCCTGTCAAAGCTTATGTATATATTTGAGAACGTGGTTTGTTTGTTCTTAATGCATAATTACAATTAGTTAATTTCCTAATTTGATTAATCAAGCTTCAGTAACACCAGGGGAAGGTTCATCAGAAGTGACTTGGTTGAGTTATTCTCAAATTTTTTACGATGGCGAACCTCTAAGCCATTTAGCCTGTTAAGAACATCCTATTCTAGACGTTAATGATTAAACATAGTTTTATTGCAATTTAAATTTGCAAAATAATAATTAATTCCATAAATAATTACATAATACAGATATTTCCCAAGACCGATGTTTGCGTTTTGATTGACAGTTACGGTAACTAACACTTTGCGGTTTCCAGACGACAGACGGGTCGTTTTTATCACCCCACAATGAACTTTGTCAACTGCGCCTTAAATGTCGCACAAGGGGACGCGTTTAAAACAAGACAAACTGCCGATAAACATTCATTTAAAACGATCTAAAAATACTCTGTGTAAAATTGAAAACGCGAACTTGATATTAAAATTCAATCTTTAAAAAATTAGATTATTTCTGGTTCTGCTAAATTCGCAAGTAGAGCTTGACATCGGTTAGCGTTTATTTTTATTTATGTTTTAAAATAGTTTACGCAACATACAGGGTGTTTCTGATAAGTCTGGTGGCATAAATAAAGGTGAATGTTCTTTGGGAAATCGATTTTGAGTCAAAAATGTTCTGTACTTCTATCGCCATTTTGTTTGCCCAAAGGGACACTGTTTTCGAGTTATGATTTGATTGGTGTTTTAAGGATGACCCCTTAATTAAATTAGCAATCATTGTCTAAATCAGTTTCTTAATTAAATTTAAGGGGTCAACCCTAAAATACTCTTAACAATCTTAACTTGAAAACAGTGTACCTTAGGTCAAACAAAATGGAGATAGAAGTTACGTCATTTTCGACTCAAAATCGATTTCCCAAAGAATAAACATCCCCCTTAATTTATGCCACCAAACTTATCAGAAACACCCTGTATATTGTTTTACGTCGCTCTTGCGTTTGGAACCTAATGATCACTAAATCGAACATAACTATAAATACAAGCTTAGTTCAGTATGTTGTAAATAGTGGTTGAATTGCACACGTCACAATTTAATAACTGGCAACACTTGTCTACACACTATCTAATCAATCTAGCCCATGAGAAAAACTAAATTAACTCGGTGGTACGTAACTTCACCTTATATTGTTTGCTTTTGAAAATAGTCAGCTAATTTTAGATAGTCGAGAGCGCCTGCAGTTTAACTAATAATAAAACGTAATCAGCCACGCGTGCATCGATAACACTCGTGTCGTGTCCCTCAAGTGTAAAGGTCAGAGGTCAGATTAACGTTTATAAAGATAGCGTTCTTTACGACGAATACGTGACTTAATGAACCCCCAGAGAAATTCTTGATTTTATCTTAATTGTTAACATTACAAAATTGAAATTTCCATGCCTCATATTTTAAAGTAAAATCAGATACAGTCAATATTAGAGACTTTAGTTTCATAACAAATAAAACAGGTTAAGTGAATTAAACTAGCTTGAAAGGCATCTTTAAAAGGGGAATTTGATAAACAGACCTTTTTAGACAGTATTTGATCACCTTAACTTCGACTTAAACGGCTCAAAGATTAACACACCTTAAGCCTAACGTCTTTGGACTAAAACGGTTTAAAGGTTAACGCAATCTTAAGCCTAACGTCTTTGGACTAAAACGGTTTAAAGGTTAACGCAATCTTAAGCCTAACGTCTTTGGACTAAAACGGTTTAAAGGTTAACGCAATCTTAAGCCTAACGTCTTTGGACTAAAACGGTTTAAAGGTTAACGCAATCTTAAGCCTAACGTCTTTGGACTAAAACGGTTTAAAGGTTAACGCAATCTTAAGCCTAACGCCTGGAGAAAAACGGTTCAAAGGTTAACGCAATCTTAAGCCTAACGCCTGGACCAAAACGGTTCAAAGGTTAACGCAATCTTAAGCCTAACGCCTGGACCAAAACGGTTCAAAGGTTAACGCAATCTTAAGCCTAACGCCTGGACCAAAACGGTTCAAAGGTTAACGCAATCTTAAGCCTAACGCCTGGACCAAAACGGTTCAAAGGTTAACGCAATCTTAAGCCTAACGCCTGGACCAAAACGGTTCAAAGGTTAACGCAATCTTAAGCCTAACGCCTGGACCAAAACGGTTCAAAGGTTAACGCAATCGTAAGCCTAATGTCTGGACCAAAACGGTTCAAAGGTTAACGCAATCGTAAGCCTAATGTCTGGACCAAAACGGTTCAAAGGTTAACGCAATCTTAAGCCTAATGTCTGGATCAAAACGGTTCAAAGGTTAACGCAATCTTAAGCCTAATGTCTGGACCAAAACGGTTCAAAGGTTAACGCAATCTTAAGCCTAATGTCTGGACTAAAACGGTTTAAAAATTAAACGTTAACACATCTTAATCGTAAAGTCTAGACTAAAACGGTTCAAAGGTTAACACACCTTCAGCCTAAATAAAAAAGTTCAAAAGTTAACACACTTTAAGCCTAACGTCTTGTCTAAAACGGTGTCAAAGGTTAACACATTTTAAGCCTAACGTCTTGTCTAAAACGGTGTCAAAGGTTAACACATTTTAAGCCTAACGTCTTGCCTAAAACGGTGTCAAAGGTTAACACATTTTAAGCCTAACTTCTTGTCTAAAACGGTGTCAAAGGTTAACACACCTTAAGCCAAACGTCCTGTTAAGTATGATTTAATAGTTTATTTCGGACAACGCAACTAAGTTTATTGAACCCTAGATGTTGTGAGGGTTTATATTAGTGACACTGTATGCCAGTGCCACTTCCATGCCATAAGCAAACGGTACGTATATATAGGGGCTAAAAATAAAGTTGACTCCTCCCCTAAACGAAGTAGAGCAATTAGAAGATTAGTCGGTGATGACACTCCGTAAACCAGGACTAGCATAATAATAAAGCAGAAATGAGGATCACAGTACCAGCCATTAGGTACACGAAAAGTCGTCAAAACAGGAGAACGTGAAGTCACGCGCCACAAGAGAGAGGAGAGTATGTTGGGAAGGAGAACATAGGATCGGGGTCGATGGGGAGACAAAACACGATACCGCTTTAGCTGATTTAATTACTAGTACCAGGAATAAATTATATTTCACAACGGCTATTTCTAACGCCACTATTATCACAATTTGCATAGATTTTAGCTTAGAGGGTTTGTTTGCTATATATCTTAAAAGTAGTTTTTGTGGGTTTTATGTATGAGTTGCTAACTATTTTCGTATATACAGGGTGTTTCTGATATAAGTCTGCTTTCTATAAATTAAGGGGGATGTTCTTTGGGAAATCGATTTTGAGTCGAAAATGTTTTAACTTCTATCTCCATTTTTCCACAAGGGACACTGTTTGTTTTCGAGTTGTGATTTGAGTGAGGGTTTTTTGTTAGCTTTATTATGGCACAGGGGGCATTATAGAAGTTTTTGTACCGAAACGCTGAGCATGCTGGGAGGACTTCGTTGCTGTACAGACTGCAACGTTATAGGTATGAACAGGAATACATAAGATTATTTCTACTTGAAATCTTAAACCGGTCCCTTCTGCTTGAAAGGGGGAGGTTGTGTTAAATCCGTCACCCCTTCATTTTAAAGCATAGCGCGGCTCTAGTGGACTTTCCTTACGAACTCCAGTTTTGGCTTGGCAAAGCTAGAGGCATTTGTGGGCCGTATTTATACGTGCATGTATAAATCCCGCCCACTAGCCTTTGCCAAGTCAAACCCGAAGTTCAGGAGGAAAGCCCCCTTGCAGGGGACCCACTGGAGCCGAGCTATGCTTTAACCACGTGATATTGACGTAGCTAGCGACCTGTGCCGAGACTCCCGCGACCTATTAGCGTCGAACCCGAATGTAAAAATGTTCTCTTTGCATGTTCTGAGGCAGAAAATATAGGGTAGATGGTTGTGCTATACACGTGAATAGCCAATGAACAGCTAGCGACCTGTGCCGAGACCGCGACCTATGAACGTCGAACTCGAATGTGAAAGTTATCTTTGCCTTATATATGTGAACAGCCAATGAAATGCTAGGAAGTTGGGAGGGGGCTGTTTAAAAAAGTTTTAAGCCCTTCCCCTTACCTACAATCACATAATAATAATCTGAGCTTTGTCTATGAAGGGATTTCCACACTAAGCCTGTGGCTTGTTTACAGGTGGGTCCCTTTACAATGCATAGGGGGGTGGTGGCTAGCCCCTATGTCACAGCTAACCTAGAGCGCCCTATACGCGATGTACGAGGTTACCTCCCACTTCTTAAATGTTAGTAGTTTTTGATAAGCGCCATCTAGTGAGCGAATTCTGTACTTTGATTTTATTCCGTATTTTAAAAATGGCCGCGGACAACAACAATCTTTATGACACAGAGTTAACCCTTTGTCAGGCCCCGAATGAAGTTTGCAAACGCGCGATCTCCACTCCTTTAAATCCCTATCACTACTTTTACAGCCAAGAATGGAACATGTTCTACCCCAACTTGCCACTTTTATTTTTCAAAACATACTAATTACCAATGAGAATTAAAAAATATGTTCAAATCACCGGATTCACCGCGCCAAAGGATTTCAGACGATGGCTTTGAACTTCCTGCCTTTGAACGCTAGATGGCTTTAAGCACCGACGTTTAAAGGGACAAAAATACCGAATTTTACGCTTTACTTCGACGCTAGATGGCGGTTTCAAAAACTACTAAGACGCAATGGCAGCCCCCTTGGAATTTGCCTGGTAAACGACGTATACTAACTATTACAATTAACCTCTGCAAGTTTTGATGGAATGGAGAAACCGGGTTAGACCGCGGAGGAAAACTCCTTTTAACAAGCGGGGAGAGAATTTTGCAAACTCTGCGAAGAAGGATTTGTTCCCAGGTTCTCACCCGTACCCGGTGCCACAGTCCGGGATCGAACCCGGGATCCTCTTGCTGCGAGGCGAAAGCGCTAACCGCTACGCCACCCCACTGTTATTATGGCCTTTTAAAGATTCCAAGTGGAAGAAATCTATATATATTCCTGGTATGAAGGTTTCAGCTCCAAGGTAGAATCTCCAAATAATTCTGAACCCCCCCTCTTTGTCTCCAATCAATTTCTTTTTTTTTTATCTTAAAGACGGTAAGCCTCCTACACCCATAGCCTTGTCTTTAAAAAGAGGACAAAAAGTAAAAGGGGGGGGGTGGAAGGAATACGTTGGGAAAAACGATTCCCAGGCTCGACTTCCTCCCTCCCTCCCTCCTTTACCCATATCTATTTCCCAAAGAGAGAAAGAATGACTCGGCCTAGATGTAAAAATGGGAAAAGGGAAGCGGTGGAGGCCATTAAGCCTTTGCCTTTGCCTTTGCCTTGCTCCTTCTTCCCAACACTTTTAATCTTAAGAAAGTGTGAAATAGGCTACAGGGAAAGTGGTGGTGGAGGAGGCTAGAGCCCCCATCGCCCGATTCCAAAGGAGGGGGGATAAGGCAATGCAACCTAGTTTATATCGATATATTTAAAGGGATTGTCGCAAAAATTAATAATAAGTATTTTAATTGTGTTAAAAATTTTTTGTACTAACGATAACTCTTCGAGGGTTACTATATTAATGAATAATCTTACGACAAACGGCCAGGTGTTAATGCAGCTAAATCAGATAACATCATTAATGGTTAAAATTTGAGAAATTAAATAATTAATACAACGGTTAATTCCATTACCAATTCTAATTCTAATTTCCACTTTTAATTGAACAAACGTCTGTTTTAAAATAATTAGTACATGAACTTAAAAATATACGTGTTCATGGTATTAACTCAAGAGGAAAAAAAAATTCTTCGACTTTCCCCTGACAAAGTATTTCAGAATTTCCAGGTAATATGGAAACCACGTAAAATTAAGAGGACCATTTCCAGGACTTTATACAACCAAAAAGGGATATCTAGTTTGCTAGGGAGAAGGTGCAAATTCGGCACATTTCTAGCTTTATCTCCAGTCCAAACGTAGGTCCGGAGTTAATCCCCGCCTCTAAATTACAACCAGCATCTCATTGGTTCTTGAAAACTCACGTCAGCGCGACGCGAATGATGAAAATTCCGTATTTTCCGACTGAGGAGAGGCGAAATAGCCCGGTGGCCTCCTTTTACGTCCCCCTTGTATTTTGAAAGGGGGACTGGGACTATGGCGCGCGAATACTTAAGCATCTTATAACTTCTCCCTAATAAACTAGATATCCCTTCTCGATACAACTATTTGATTTAGTATTCATGGTGTTAAAAATTCTCAAATGTCAAAAATTACGAAACATTTCATGTTCAATTTCTTCGCACAACAACAGATGATTGTGGTCGCTCAGCGTTACCGCCGTACAGGTTTCCACCGAAATTTTAAGACTCAAAGTCCCTGATTTTACCAGGTTTTCCCTGACCGTTTTGGATCCATTTTGAAATTCACGGAAATTTCTGACCTTTTGGGTTTTGAAATTCCCCGAAATTTCCTGACCATTTTGGCTCACTTTGAAATTACCCCAGAAATTTCCAGGCTTTCCCTGACCAGCTACAACCCTGCCTGTACCCGTTACTGTACCAAAAAACATCACGAATAATCTCTGAAAACCCACCCTACCCTTGACAGTGAGTGATTACACGTAACCCACACTTAGTCGGTTCAAAACGAATCCGAGACCGAACTGAATAGCCCCTCGGCCACCAGCTACCACACAAAATTAATAATAAACTAATTAATTTTGCGTGTTAACTAGCCATACACTTGACCCCCAAAATGTCCCTGACATATTAATAAAAAAAGGAGTAGAAATCACTTTCAATTTACCACTATCCCTTTCGGTTCGGTATCGGCCCTGAAAACTGGTAGCTCGCTAGCTAACTCATTCGCTCGGTTACAGCGCGGGGGTAAAAGCTAAAGCTAAGCTAAAGCTAGGTCGTCATAGCAACGCAAGTGACGTCACGAAATTTGATGACGTAACCGACACCCCGCTTTATAGATTTCTACTCCATCTCTGCTCAAAGTCCAGCCAGCGTTTCCCAAAACTCGAGTTCCGGCCCGAAGCTTCGACGGAGTCGTTTTTCCTTTGGGTTTCAGTAAATCGAAGCCTGGCGTCAAGCGTCAACTTATCCTGATTAAGTTTGTAAGTCGAGCATAGAGAGAGTCAGTTTTCCCCCCGTTTATTATCGCTTTTAAGTTAACCTGACGCCGGTAGCTAACCGATTCCGCGTCAAGTTATCCTGAAAAGGGTTTTCCAATAGAGAACCGGTTTTTGCAACGTTATTTATTATCAGGTTAAGTTGTCGTTGGGCAACCTCGGTTGGCCGGTCAATGGTCTTCTTACCACCACACCACGATGCTTTTAAGATATAACTTTTTGCGCTAGCGTTAATGGTTTTTATCTAAGGTCTAGGGATAGCTATTTCGCCATTAAGGAAAGCTATTTATATTATTTTTTTTATTTAGTTTATCCCTTTTATTTCTATTTTACTTCGTCTGTATTATATCTGTTATGTTCAGGGTGGAGTTGGACAAGTTAATCTTCCGAGATGACCCCCTTCATTAGTTTTGTTGTCACTGTTATTAGCATAAGTTCATATGATATGTTCCATAATAAGTTTGTCACTGGTAACTTAGAAACTGGAGCTTGTAATTTTGAAGTGATTGAAGTAGGTCATAGATTCGAGGTAAAGCGATGTACGCCTGGTGAGGTGCTGTCAAAGACTTAGTAATGCAGACTACATAGAACTAGATGGAAACTCTGCAAAATTAACTAACCGAGTGTAGTCTGCAATTCTCGCTTCCGTCGTTCTCGAACTAGCTCGAGCTGTAAGTCTCTAGTATAGGCCCAACCAACAATTAAACAAGTTGACTTGGTCTCGACACCATCTTAGGGATAGGATCACGTGACTAACGAAGTTGACTGTAGTACCATCTGTCTTTGACCGACGAAAATAAATCTCTTATTTTTCGGATTGGGTTAGTGTCTGACTCTGGTTCTGCGTATGGAAAAATCAAGCCAATCAGGTCATCCCTTTCTCGCCTCAAAACCCGAGAACGAGATCTGAGCCGTTATAGAAATTCGAAAGATTTGTTGGTTGGGTGTCATACTTATGGAACATATCTTATAAACTTATGTTACTAGTTATATATATAATTTTTTGTCAACGCTTTGCCTACAAAGTTCTATAATTGTTATAAGTCCATGACGTTTGTATTGAACATAAGTACAACACTTATCTTAAATACAAGGTGTTCCCGAAAGGACCGAAGTTCAGTGAGTTGATTGTATTGGAAATCGATTTTGAGTCGAAAATATAATTTCTGTGACATTTTGCCCTAAGGCTCACATTGGCCCTAAGGGTTATATAGTTTAACAAGTTCTGATAATTTGAGTTTTGTTTAATTAAATTGCATTGTCTTTCAGTTTTCTTACTTCAATTAAGGGGCCATCCGTAAAACATACTAATCATAACTCATATGAATGACCCAGACAGGTAAATTTAATAGAAATTACATTTTCGGCTTAAAATCGCTCATAGAACCCAATCTAGTTCCGGTCCTTTCACCTTTCAATCGATTAATATTTAGAAAGTTTTATCAAATATTTTATGGTCAAATAGTATTAGTGATTAGTCTATATCGGCGCCATTTTCAATTGATTGTCGGCTGCTACTTTAATCCTAACCTTTCAAGAAGCTCACCTTTGGAAGTAAATCTACTTAAAAAATTGGCGTCAAACTGTACTACAACAGAATTGCCACGAAATTTTGAGATGAAAATTCCCTAACTTTTCCATGTTTTCCCTGACCTTATTTTACGATTTTTAATGAAGTTTTAAGGCTCAATTGTTTGTTGTTCTAGATTTAAGAATAGGTGATAGACTAGAGACGTGAAATTACCTTAATTTTTAACAATGGTAATTTATCGGGTAAATTACCGATTAAAATTTTGAAATAACAAAAATTACCGTAATTTATGGTATTTTATATTTTCACAGGCTTATTACCGCGGTAATTTAAGTAATTTACCAGTAAATTACCATTTTAAAATTACGGTAAGATATAAATTGGTAATTTACACGGTATTTGATAAATTACAGCTAACTTACGGAAGGCAAATTACCGACAATTTCGTTTATGAATATTTAACGTAAAATTTTGCGATTTCAGTTTCTGGTCAAACAGTCGTAGCTGGAGTCCAGGGCCGGAAATAAGCACAGGACACTGGACATTGTTCAATAAAATTTTAAAATGTCCCATAATTTTTTTAAAAACTAAGGGGGTCACTGGACAGTTGACCAGTAAAAGTTTCCGAAGTTTTGATAGCTTGACTATGAAGACGCCACACAATTTTTGCTTACTCCAGTGGACAATGTCCTATAAATTTTCCAGCCAGAGGGGGTATCACTGGACACATGTCCTATAAGAAATTTCCCTTATTTCCGGCCCTGAGCTGGACTATTAAAATTCCTGGACTTTTCCATGACTTAATTGAAATTCTTAAAATTTTCCGACTTTTTCTACTAGCATTTCTACTAAAATTAAATAATAAAAAATAAATATTTAACTAAAAAAGAAATCTTGAAAAAATATTTCTCAAAAACGAAAGAATTGCGCTGTTTCGTGTCAAAAATCACCTAAAAATCTGACAAAACCATTTAACCCTAAATAGATCTCACAAGAGTTTTATATTAAAAGTTTTAATTAAAAATTATGTATTTACTTGAAAACTGAAAATATTGTCCTAAAAATATGTCAATATCTGGCAAAAGAGTTTAACAATAAAATTATAATTAAAAATTATTACAAATTATTACAAATTACATATTAATTCAAACAAAATACCCAAAATATTATCCCTAAAAACATGTCAAAATCAGACAAAACAATTTAAAATAACCTAGATTTTAGAAAACGGTTATACAGTAAGGCGTCAATTTAGGTTTCACCGTTAATGCAAAATGGTGGGTTTGGGCTTTGAGCTTGGCGGTGGTTTTCAAGACATACAGTCAGTCCTCAGTCGGGTTACTGCGGCGGTGGTAATATATAATAGGCTTAGAAGAAAGGGGGCTAATGACTCTTATTGATTTATGGGAAGAAACGCGTACTACTATTTTCTCATTAAACTTGTTCGCCAGAAATTCTAGGCTAATATCGGACTAACACGGAATACACTCGTTTTAGCGCGCAACTGGTCTCGCGCATAATCAAAGCGAGCTTTCAAAATACTCCCAAAACAGATGAGAAAGTAACCGTACCAAACAATTCAACAATACGCATATTTTAACCTTTAAAGGTACAGCAAAATCTAATGAAATGCCTGTCTATTTTATGCCATGATGGTCCTCTCCTACTACAGTTAATTACACTGGGCATACATATGCGGTAGCCCTTTAAGGGTTTAGTTCTATTCTGACATAGTAACCAAACAATTCCACAATTTTGATACATTTAAGCAGTACAAATTGAATTTTTCAAAATAAATTGAATTTTCCCTAATATTTCAAAATAAATAGGACTTTCTCAAATACATTAATATTTCAAAATATAATTCACCCAAATATTAATTCCCTAATATTACAAAATAAATATACTTTTCCAAAATATTTTGAAACTGAATTTTCTCAAATATTTATTCCCTAATATTACAATATAAATATAATTTTATAAAATATTTCGAAAAAGAATTTTCCCAAATTATTTATTCCCCAATATTTCGAAAAAGAATTTTCCCAAATTATTTATTCCCCAATATTTCGAAAAAGAATTTTCCCAAATTATTTATTCCCCAATATTTCGAAAAAGAATTTTCCCAAATTATTTATTCCCCAATATTTCGAAAAAGAATTTTCCCAAATTATTTATTCCCCAATATTTCGAAAAAGAATTTTCCCATATTATTTATTCCCCAATATTTCGAAAAAGAATTTTCCCAAATTATTTATTCCCCAATATTTCGAAAAAGAATTTTCCCAAATTATTTATTCCCCAATATTTCGAAAAAGAATATTCCCAAATTATTTATTCCCCAATATTTCGAAAAAGAATATTCCCAAATTATTTATTCCCCAATATTTCGAAAAAGAATATTCCCAAATTATTTATTCCCCAATATTTCGAAAAAGAATATTCCCAAATTATTTATTCCCCAATATTTCGAAAAAGAATATTCCCAAATTATTTATTCCCCAATATTTCGAAAAAGAATATTCCCAAATTATTTATTCCCCAATATTTCGAAAAAGAATATTCCCAAATTATTTATTCCCCAATATTTCGAAAAAGAATATTCCCAAATTATTTATTCCCCAATATTTCGAAAAAGAATATTCCCAAATTATTTATTCCCCAATATTTCGAAAAAGAATATTCCCAAATTATTTATTCCCTAATATTTCGAAAAAGAATATTCCCTAATATTTCGAAAATGAATTTTCCCAAATATTTATTCCCTAATAATATATTTTAAAATATAATTCTCCCAAATATTTATTCCCTAATAATATATTTTAAAATATAATTCTCCCAAATATTTATTCCCTAATAATATATTTTAAAATATAATTCTCCCAAATATTTATTCCCTAATAATATATTTTAAAATATAATTCTCCCAAATATTTATTCCCTAATAATATATTTTAAAATATAATTCTCCCAAATATTTATTCCCTAATAATATATTTTAAAATATAATTCTCCCAAACATTAATTCCCTAATAATATACTTCAAATCTCCCTTGCTTTCTACAATCATGAGAACTCTGCTAAAATTAAACCCTACAATCCTTTTTAACCGATTCCGAATCTCAAAGCATTTACAAACCATAAAGAAAAAGAACGGAGCCGCATGCAATTAAGAATTCAGAACTCTGGAATTCTTACAGGATGATGCCATCAATGTCAAACTAAACGTACACTTCACTCTTCCCTTCTGTAGCTCTCACAAAACATTCTTTAAAAACAGTTCTGGGTGTTTTTAAAATAGCTTCGTCAAATTGCGTAACATTAACTCGGAGGTCGTCTCAGTCCAATTCCTCTTTTTATATTTAAATATCGCGTGAAGAAATTCCAACACAGTTAAAACTAGAATATTTAATTTATGCTAATCACGCACTACGATATCGTCGTCTTGTTAGCTAAGGACGGACGGTCATTAAAAAACGTTACGGGAGATTTTAACCAAATAAAATTATTTCATTCATAAATATTAAAATTAATACCACGGGGTTTTTTTAATTTTGTAATTTTATCACAAGGCGATAGTTTTCCATCAATGTTTCTCATAAATAACTAAATGTTTCAGTAATTTTAAGGATGTTTGTAATAGTGAAATAGCTTTGTTAAAGGAATAGCGACGTGGCGTAGCGGTTAGCGCTTTCGCCTCGCAGCAAGAGGATCCCGGGTTCGATCCCGGACTGTGGCACCGGGTGAAAATCTGGGAACAAATCCTTCTGCGTAGAGTTTGCAAGTTCTCTCCCCGCTTGTCAAAGGAGTTTTCCTCCGCGGTCTAACCCGGTTTCTCCTTTCCATCAAAACTTGCAGAGGTTAACGGTAATAGTTAGTATAGGGCGCTGTCGGTTAGCTGTGGCATAGGGGCTAGCCACCACCCCTCTATGCATTGTAAAGGGACCCACCTGTAAACAAGCCCAAGGCTTAGTGTGGAAATCCCTTCATAGGCAAAGCTTAGATTATTATTATTTTATTATTATTTAAAAATTATCTCAAATCTAAAGAAAACCTTACTTTTTTGAGAGTTTAAACTCTTCTGATTCCAAAAATATGCTTGAATAATATTTAATTATGAGGGAAAACACAGAAAAAACACTTTGAAAACTTGAAATTTGGGGGACCAAGGCAAATTCGCGGAGAAGATTTTTGGCGGGTTTTTCTCCTTGATACGTCACTCACGGCATCTCGCGGAAACGCCAAGCGCGAGACTCCCGAGTCTACTAATGCGGCGCGCGCGCGAATCTGAATAAATTAGGCTTAACGCGGCGCGGCGACACTAACAGGCGCGTCACGTGAGCGACATCTAGAGTGAAAATTTCTCCTTACTACGTCATCAAACGAAAGAAAATCTCAACTAGGCCTTTTCCAAACACAAAACTTTGATTGCAATTTAATAAATTGCTACGAAACCAAATAAAAAAGTAAACATATCGTAATAAACTAGATTTTTCAAGGATTTTTTTCGCATTTTAAGTTTGAGGATGACGAAAATTATGTCACTAACACTTTAAGAGCCATACATTTAAGAATTTTTAATCTTCGCATTTTAAAATGAAGTATTTGAAATAATAATTAAAAAGTTAAAAAAGTTGACATTTTTTAATGAATTAGGTTTTTTCGATAATTGATAATATTTTTCAATGACCAATTTTAATTTCACTTTTATTTATAGAAAATTCAAAATTTTGTGATCAAAAATGACTAGGCCTAAAGCTAATTTGTAAATATTTAGCAGTTCAAACTACCATCATATTTTAATAGAAAAATTATGTAACCTATACGAAAATTCCACATTTCTGTGGCAATTTTAAAATTTGGGGTGTTTTTAACAATAAAGATGGCTAGTTTTTCTAAAGCAAACTAGAAAGATATGTTGATTTTCGTTCACGTTTTTCGGCCAGTATATCAAACTCTACACTAAAAAAATTATACAGGGTGTTAGAAAAAAAGGGTGATAGAATCAAAGTACAGAACAACGGGTTCTCTATGGCAAATTTTGAGTATAAAATGTTCTTTCTATTCTGTTTGTTTTTGAATTTTCCCTTTACTACAAGTTACGATTAGAGTGTTTTACGGATGACTCCTTAACATGGCTAAACTGTGGCATACTATAGTGAGTTTTCAGTTGCCTGAGTACGTCACACCTTCTTAAGACTTACCAGAGTTCTGGTAGCCATATTGATGGGTTTCAACTTTTCCTCCGCGTTAAGGTATCTCACTAATCTTAGCTCCTCGCCCCAACCGAAAGCTCTCTATAGTCCTAGCAGGAAGTGATATTTAGTTTACTAGGGAGAAGGTATAAATTCGCCACATTTACAGCCTTATCTCCAGTCCAAACGTAGGTCCGTAGTTAATCCGCGCCTCTAAATTGCAAGCAGCATCTCATTGGTTCTTGAAAACTCACGTCAGCGCGACCAACGCGAATGACGAAAATTACAGTCATATTTTCCGACTAAGGAGAGGCGAAATAGCCCGGCCTTCTTTTACGGCCCCCCTTGTATTTTGAAAGGGGGACTGGGACTATGGCCTCGCGAGAATACTTAGGCAACTTACCCCTTCTCCCTAGTAAACTAGATATACCTTCTTGGTCCCAGTGAGTTAAAAATCTACGAGCTCAGTACAAAATAAAAATGTAGAAAACAATCCCTTCAACCATTTCTCAATGAACCCTGACTGTCTAAGTTCAGTTAAAACGATATTCCCATAGTTTTAACTACAAGTAGAATACTAATTGGGGCATACCATAGTGAGTCTAAAAATCTCCGGAGCTCGCTGAATACAGTACAAACTATATAGAAAACATTCTCTGTTCATGCACGCGCGACTTATATATAATATAAACCCGGCTATAGTGAGTAGTGAGTGAATGTGTGCGTGAGCAGACTAAAAATAGCGCGCGTAATCTTTCCCGCCTTCTCTCTCTCTCTCTCTCCTCTTCCGCTATATATTCTATGTATATTCCCTCCACAATACTCCCTGAGCACTCTCTCTCTCCCTCCCTCCTCTCACGCTCTAAAACTAGACGAGATGGAATCCCAGGATAAAATAATCATTCTAGAAAACGACTTGGACTCAGTCCTTGCCTGCCTACAACCAGGAGAACCCCTACCCTACCGCTCTTCTATTTCTATTTATTTCTACACCGGGGAAAAGACCATCAACTAGAGTTGAAAATTAATTTCTATTATATAATATAATAGGTTTAATAAGGAATACATATAGCTATTAGGAATCACTGTGTACCCAATTTCCCAACGTATCAATACACAGTTAACAGACTAGGAGGATTCATACCATTTACACAAGGAGGCCTTACTTTAGACTCACCCAGTGTGTCGGGTCTCCTTGTGTAACATGTGAAGCCTAGCCTCCCTGTGTAAATGGTATGAATCCTCCTAGTCTGTAAACTATGTATACTAATCACATTATGTATAACGAATAATCTATCTCGCTGCCTGTTGCACCTTGCACAAGGCGCGCCTAGGAGCTCTCGTTGCTACCAACCAATGAAAGCACAGTTAGAAAGACGTTGATCAGAATTATAAGGCCTGACGGATAGTAACTTAGTAAGTTCTCAAGCCCGGCCCACAAAATCCGCATAGCAACTTTAATGAAATTCCCTTTGTTGAAATTCTTAAAAATTCCCCGACTTTTTTTTGGATAATTTTGAAATTCCCCAAAATTCCCTGACCTTTTTGAATAATTTCGCCATTCCCCTGTCTTTTCATGACCTTTTAGGCCTATTTTGAAACTCAACGACTATTCCAGGATTTCCCTGCCCCTTTTCGGCCAGTTTTGAATTTTCCTGACTTTTCCAGGTATTCCCTGACCTTCTAAGCCAATTTTGAAATTCCCTTACATTTCCACAGGTTTTCCCTTACCTACTTGGCCAATTGTGAAACTCCCTGACATTTCCAGGCTTTCCCCGATTTTCTTGGCCAATTGTGAAACTCCCTGACATTTCCAGGCTTTCCCCGATTTTCTTGGCCCATTTTGAAATTCCCTAACATTTCCAGGATTTCCTTGACCTTTTTGGCCCATTTTGAAATCCCCTTATATTTCCAAGTTTTCCCTGACCTGTTACAGCCAATAATATTAACGTTTTCGAACCTTTCCCAAAGCAAATAAACTCTTCACGCTCCCTTGATTCACTTTAACTTATTGTGTGTAATAATTTTCCCATAACTTATTAATTCCAATAGACCCATCCAACAAATCTTTTGAATTTTTACAACGGCTCAGATCTCGAGCACGGGTTTTGAGGTGAGAAAGGGATAACCTGATTGGCTTGATTTTGCCATGCGCAGAACCCGTTTTACCCCAATAGTCAGACTCGAAACCAATCAGAAAAATAGATTTATTTTCGTCGCTCGACAGATGGTACTACAGTGAACTTTGTTAGTCACGTGACCCTATCCCTTAGATGGAGACTAGACCAAGCCAACTTGTTTATTTGTTGGTTGGGTCTATTGAAGGGCGTACGAGTTTTGTCTATTTGAAACTTTATTCGATGGTCTTTAGTTTATACATATAGTTTAAGCAAAATGTAGCAGGCAGGCAGGGTCCTAAAGCGAGATGAAGAAAAGTGTATTTTTTGTCTTTTTGCCAAGTATATTTTCTTTGGGGAAGGTCTAGTTCCTAGTCTACCAACCAACCAACCAACTGTATGTGTACCTCAGTGTTTTCGCATCCCTGAAATACCAAAAAAAAACGTACTTTTTCTTTTTTCATTCTTTTTTTCTTTCTTTTTTGTATATTTCGAGTTTTCTAACACTGGAGGCGCAAACACCCTCGCAAACCGTTTCAATATTATTGAAAACGAGAGCTTCAAGCTGATTCAGGGTTTCTTCAACTAAATGGTTAACGGAATGTAGGCTACAATGTGTTATCGTAAGATATCTAACATGTTGTTAAGTACGGTACGATGTGGCTACTATTATGAGCCCAGCCCCTGGCCCATCTTGTTTAACTTTTATTTATTAGAAATTTTGTTTTAATCAAATCTTTCGTGTTCAAGCATTATTATTTGCCGGTTCAAGCAAATTAATTAATATTTCTGTTTAGTTCTATCATGGAAGAACTAATTTATTTATCCATACATATATATAAATCAAAGTTCTGACTGACTGATAATCAACGCCCAGTCCAAGCCGCTTGCCCTAGAAGGCTGAAAATTTGCAGGAACCTTACTCATAAGTAGTAGGCGCGTACTAAGAAAGATTTTTCCCAATCCGCCGCCATCTTAATAAATGGCGCCCAGAAATGTAAAAAAAATCTTCTCTATGCAACAAAGTCCGCGCATTTCAACCGTTTTCGCAAATATTTAGTACACTGGTTTCCTTTAACCTATAGACGGGCTGAATGGTCTTTTGGGTTCGATTTGTTGCCATCTTTTTAAATGGCGGCCGAAATTTAAAAACCCTTCTTTATGGAATAATGTCCGCGTGAAAAGTAATAAAAATGCATCCCGAACGGGCTGACGGGCAACGCCGAATGCCTTCGCTCCTAGGGTGCCACAAAAATATTAGTCATCAGTAAAATCTACCCATTTTTTATACGATTTTGATGGAAGTTCTTATTACACACGAGCGACGCCGCGGGCAACAGCTAGTGTTCCATAAGTTTCTAACTGATTACCGAGGGGGTTAGTCACTTGAATAATCAGGTGTACAAAACCGCAGAAATAGATTACTAGATTTCTTAGAAAATCATCAGTAATCACAATCAAAAGTAATCATAAATCTGCAAATTAACCGAGTGTCAAACTTATCATGTAACATATCTTATATGATATTGCAGATAGAAACATGGATCCAAATGATATATTCATTAATTTATACGCTATTTCGATTAAAAAAGAAATTTAAATCTAGCCCGAAGTATTATTTTAAGTTTTAAGCTATACCACTTTCGAGCTTTCTTCGGTTAAAATGGTTAGAAAAGGTAAAAAAAATGTTTATACAATCCAATTTTATTTTTAATATAGAACTAGTGGTGGTGGTGCTGTTTGGATTAGTTCAAAGTCCCTAACATAAACTGAAAATATAAACTATTTTGACTTTTTATTTTGATAAAGAACTAAATTACGAGGTAGGCTGATTTTCCCCAACGTTGAAAACACCTAACACGCACAGGTTCTTAACTTTAATATTTTAGAAACGAATCATTTTCGCGTGTGAGAATTGGATCATGGGAAGCTAACAAGACGTCGCGTGATAACAGTCAATTTATACGAATTAATAATGCTTAAAATACAAGCCATTAAAATTTCCCCATTACTGGTAGATCTCGATTAAAAATTATTATTAAAATTATGGTGCGTAACTAAATTTGAAATATTTGAAAAACTAATTTCATTGATATTTCTGTACAGGGTTAAGAGAGTTATTTCTGATAAAGTTCAGAAACACCCTGTATATATTTCGAAAGTTCTACTGCCAGCACCTCTATAGCCGAGAAGTATATGTGCTTCGAGCTTAACGACGTTACTAGTATCATAAGTAGAGATGTGAGTCGGTAATTTACTGTCCGTAAATTACCGGTAATTTACCAAATATCGCGTAAATTACCGATTTATATCTCACCGTAATTTTAGAATGGTAATTTACCGCGGTAACAAGCCTGTTAAAACATAAAACTACCATAAATTACGGCAATTTTTGTAATTTCAAAATTTTAATCGGTAATTTCCCGGGTAAATTACCGAAAATTTACCGAACCATTTTTAAAAATTACAGTAATGTCACATCTCTAATCATAAGTTTATAAAATATGTTCCTTCCATAAGTATGACGCTACCTATACTGCGTGATGCTAGAGAATTACAGCTTGAGATAACTAGTTCGAGAACGACAAGCGAGAACTGATTGTCTACACTCGGTGCTTAATTTTGCAGGACTTCCTATTTAATCTGCTTTACTAAGCCTTTGACAGCACCTCACGGTGAGGTGCTGTCAAAGGCTTAGTGAGGTCCTCACCAGGCCTTCATCGCTTTACCCTGAATCTATGACCTACTTCAATCACTTCATGACAAACTCTCGTTAACCAGTGACAACGTTATGGTGAACATATGCTAATATTAATGACCATTTCGTTTTCAACTCTGTGTCCAAGTTGGGGTCCGAGCCCCCATTAGCTTTTCTAAAAAAAAAAACCCTTCACCATAATGGTTTTCATTTTCTATAAATTATAGATGTTACAGAAATGACCTAATTGCCGAAAAGGGTGGCAATAAACTGTAATTCCGTGACGCGACAGTTCTACTCGTTACATTTCTGCATTAATATTAACCTTAACGCAATAAAATAGCACGAAAATGACACAAAAACGTTCTAACGCGGTCATTCGTGATACAATTAAGACAACAAAAGATCAACAACAATTCCTGCCTCGCGTTGTACATTGGACGGTTCAATATTTTAGTCTAGCCATGGATCTAATAAACCCATGTAGGAGTTGAAGAAAAACTAGGTAATTAAAGGCTTTGTTGATATAATAGAGCAATTTTGAAAGACTGTAATTTATGGGGTAAATTGCGAATTCAAATTCTGGGGAAAAATAAATTTCCATTCTGACAGAAATTAATTATGTTTTTTTAATTGTATGTATATTTTATTAAACCCCCGTTGAATTGCAAGAACTTTATACCTAGTTTAGGTGCTTGAAACAGCGCCATCTAATGGGAAATTGAGGAAAAACTGGACTAACCCGAGTAAAGGGCGCTCATTTTTATAGTCACTGGAATTCTAGTACACTTGGTTTTTTATTCAAAAAGATTTTCACTCTGGATTTTGGAAACTATTTGGTAATTTATGATTTGTAAAATTAAGGTATGATATAATTACGCCGGTATTTGGTAAATTATCGGTAACTATAACGGCGGTATTTATAAATTTTGAACGTTAAATTACCGACTCACATCACACCCCTACAATAGAGCCATCACAGAAGCCTTAGTGTGACGTCACCCATGATACTTGCCCATAGAACTAAAGCGGTACCAAACATGGCCGCCCACTGCCAAAGCTAAATGGGTGACATTTTACCTAAGCACTGACGTCACAACTGAGATAGCGAAATAATCACAGTGCTGTAATCGAGGGTGTTCCAAAAAGGGTGGTGGATCGACCCAAAGTATTTGAGTTGAAGATTATTTATAAGCTATTAGTGTTTTAGGGTTGACCCCTTAAATGTAAATAAGAAACTACAAGAAAATGCCAACTTAACTATCAGGGTAAGGGGGTCATGTATAAAACACTAATCCTAACTTGTAAAACGGTGACCTTAGGGGTACAATCGATCACATAAGTTACATTTTTGATTCAAAAATCGATATCCCAAGTGCTGTACTTCGGTCCGACGTAATGACACTTTTTTGGAAAACTCTGTAGAATAACCAAACTAAATACATAGTTTACACGCAAGGAGGATTCATACCATTTGCACAATGAGACCAGGCAACTTAGAGTGTAAAATAGCAGACGATTTTACACTCTAAGTCGCTTAGTCTCCTTGTGTTAATGATATAAATCCTCCATGCCTTTAAACTATGTATAAAATATTTTCTTGGTGCCCGATTTAATTAAAATGTACCTTACCTTCAATATAAGACCTTTAAATTTACATAAACTTCAATTTAAGTTGTTTACAATAAACACGTTAATAGTACCTGTTATAAAGACGATATCACAGCTAACACGAAGGACTCGTTCAACGATTTGATGTCGTTTGAATATCGAACTAACTAAACTAGAGAGAGAATACGTATTTCTGAACAACGCCGCTATATTCAGAGCCTTGAAAAACACTTGTGCTTTGACACAGCGTCAATGTTTATTTGTTATTCAAACGCATGTACTACACATTGGAAAAGGTTTTCCAGTCCGTTTTTAGCCATATCGTAGTATACGATAGGCTCTTAGTTTGACCCGAGCCGTAGTAGTAGTGGCCGGGGTTGTCGCTTTCGTTATCGTCAGATTTTAGCTTAAAAGGAACTTTATATTACCACAACCCACCCATAGGGGTAACTGGGCTCGGTTAGAGATTTAATTTTAATTAAAATTTTTTCAGGTCAGACCCGGGAATCGAACCCGGGTCGCTGGCGCAGTAGACAGACATTCTACCAACTGAACCATAGAGACTTGATAGAAACCCCGAGTTTTTTATCATTTATTTTTATCTCTAAAATGTCGGGGTGATGTGGGGTGGGGTACCTCTTAATCTGTGGGGTCGGATACATTTGAATTTTTATCTGTGGGGTCGGATACATTTGAATTTTTATCTGTGGGGTCGGATACATTTGAATTTTTATCTGTGGGGTCGGATACTTATGAATTTGTATGTTTGGGGTTTTTATATTTATTTTCTTTTTATTTATGTGCTAATTAAATAGATAACGATTTTTTCCGTTTCCTACCGCGCTCCTCATGTGTTTCGTTCTCGTTCGGTAGCTACCGTCATCTATGTTATGTTTTGGCGGTTAATTCAAATTTGGGTTTAGATAGAGCTAACATAGTGTTAAATGAGCGTTATGCGTTTGATCATTTTAGCATTGCTAAAGGTAATTCGAGGGGATAATCACTAAAATGCGTAATCACTATAACTAAACTTTCTCTTTCAAAAGTTTCTGGGCATAAGTCCTTGTTAGAAATTTATAAGATGCGGTAAGTGTGCATCGGCATAAGTCTATGTTGTAAACTCATCGATGGGATTATCACTAAAAACTATCTGTTCTTCGATTCGCCAGAATATTAGAATTACAGCATAAAAAAATTTATACGGTTATAATTTAATCACTGTTTAGAGTAGGGAATCGAGGGGCTATTAACTCTGATTTTATGCACGGTAAATCAATTAAGCATAGAAAAAGATAGCGCTATTCACTCATTAGGATAAGGTATAGAGGGGTTATCCACTCATTAGGGTAGGGTATAGAGGGGCTATTCACTCATACGATATGGCTACTATTACGATACCTTGGGCCGTCTTGTTTAATAGCACGTGTCACGGTGCAGGTAACATCATAGCGTAACCGTGAATACGTGGAAAATTCGCCCGTTTTAAACCGATTTTGAAATAAGAGTTATCTGTTTTAATCTTCATTCGCAGCTAACAAATCGTGAAGGCAATACGATACCGTATGTTTTGACTGGTATTTTTAGGCAAAATAAGTAGACCTTGTGTTAATACGAAAATTTATATGAATATATAAACATATGTTAAAAAGCAAAAGCCAATAAAAACAACCTTCGCATTGGGGAATAACAACTAGATAAAACAAGAAGTGATATCTAGTTTATTAGGGAGAAGAAGGGTAAGATGCCTAAGTATTCGCGCGCGCCATAGTCCCAGTCCCCCTTTCAAAATATAAGGGGGGACGTAAAAGGAGGCGCCGCGCTATTTCGTCTCTCCTCAGTCGGAAAATACATAATTTTCGTCATTCGCGTCGCGCTGACGTGAGTTTTCAAGAACCAATGAGATGCTGGTTGTAATTTAGAGGCGGCGGGGATTAACTCCGGACCTACTATACGTTTGGACTGGAGATAAAGCTGGAAATGTGGCGAATTTATATCTTCTCCCTAGTAAACTAGATATCACTTCTTGATAAAACTTTGCAAACATAAAAGTTGTTGAAGGTGGTAGTAGAGGCCCGAGAACGTTCAGAGACAGAACAGGCCCTTTCCTTGGAAAGTGGAAGGTAAAATATAGTCTGGTGTTTACAAACACCTTGTGTTCTTAAGTCGAAAAAATGATAGGTATATTGGATTGCAAAGAGTTAAAAAAAAACTTCAGATAACATAACGTTATACCTTAAATATAAAAGGAAAATGATCTCTTATCACAATATGATAATTAGCATTTAATTAGTCTTAAAAAACAATCAAGGACTACTGCGCCTTCCGCCATTTGTTTAGTGTCGTCTGCTATATCGAACCTCTTACCTCTACGGGATTTGTTGAGCTCTCACACGATGAGAGAGGTAAGAGGTAAGTGGTTCGATTTAGCAGGCGCCAGTAACCCAAAGGAGGCGCAGTAGTCCTCATTTTTAAAACTAATTAAATGCTACTTATTTTGTAATGAGAGAGAGAGAGAGAGAGATATTTAGAAAAAGGCTGTTCTTTTAAGGTATAATGTTAATTTTAGATGAACCTTTCCATTAAGATACGCTTCAAACCATAGGATTTCGGTGGACTAGTAACATCTTTGTTTTAAACATACCAAGAAAACATGGCGGTCGGTCAAACACGATACTATTTAACCTAGCTAATATTGAAAAGGGTCTACTCGCTGTTGATAGAAGTTGGCACTCAACACAGTAATTTAAAAGCATCATATTATAATAAATATAAAGCTATTTAAACAAATTAAGAGATATAAATCTTGATAATTTTAACAAACTTTAGGGTCTGTATACCAAACTAGGATAGTTTATATTTTCCCCTTCACAAACCTTGAATAACTTCCATTGTTTTTAAGTTAAATACAAAAAATTTATCAAGCAAATTGCAGAGATTGTTACCAACGCATAGGGGCGGGGCCACCATCGAAGGTTATATCCCTGGCTAGGGCTGGAAATAAGCACAGGACACTGGACATTGTCCAACAAAATTTTAAAATATCCCATAAATGTTTTTAAAACCGGACATTTTGACCAATAAATTTTCCTAAGTTTTAATAGCTAGACTTTGGAAACGACACTATTTTTGCACACTCCAGTGGACAATGTCCTATAAATTTTCCAGTGAAACAGAGGGGTCACTAGACACATGTCCTATAAGAAATTTTTCTTATTTCCGGCCTTGTCCCTGACACCAAGACGCACACCAGACGGAGCCAGCGTGGCCAGGGTTCGTACGACTTTTCCAGGTTATCCCTGACCAAATTTTGGCAATATCCCTGACCATTTTAAGGTGTTTACCAGAGCCCACTTCATCACACCTGTCTCATATTTAGCATTGCTCGAAGCATGGTTTGATATGCCAAACGAAATCCCTGACATATCCCTGACTTTTTAGGAAAAACTTTCAAATCCCTGACTTATCCCTGACTTTTTCCCCTATTTTCCATATCCCTGACTTATCCAGGTTTTCCAGGTTCCGTACGAACCCGTGACGGTGCTGGCAACTCGCACTACCTCTAGCGGTGAGACTTCTTGGCATATAAGGAAAATAACCCATGAAGGTGACCTACCCAGCCCCTGTGGTGTTTGAAACTACTGGAATTGTCCATTCATCTGAACTATCAACTTACGTTTGACCAGAAACATTTATCTCGGTTCTCTAGGCCAATTGGATTGGGTGGGGAGTTCACAATTTCTACCTACAAACTCGAGAATCGGGACACGAAAACTACCAACTGTATAACGATGGTTTGACTCTATGAGAGGTTAGTAAACCTATAAATTATCAGTTTTACACATACACTTTCATTCACATTTTTATATCGAGCATATGTCGAAATTAAGCCAAAAATGCAACTAGTGTCAAGCATAAAATAATTCGATTTTTAGCCGCAGTTGTATTTCATAGGGATGAGCAAATATAGAGACTACATACACGTGATCAAGAAGCGAGATCTAGTTTACTAGGGAGAAGGTTTATATTCGCCACATTTTCAGCTTTATCTCCAGTCCAAACGTTACGTAGGTCCGGTGTTAATCTCTGCCGCCACTAAATTAGAACCAGCATCTAATTGGTTCTTAAAACTCACGTCAGCGCGACGCGAATGGTGAAAATTACTTGTATTTTCCGACTGAGGAGAGGCGAAATAGCCCGGCCTCCTTTTACGTCCCCCCAAGAAGTGATATCTAGTTTATTAACCTCTATTCTATTCTATTCTATTCTATTCTATTAGGGAGAAGGTCCCAGTCCCCTTTCAAAATACAAGGGGGGGACGTAAAAGGAAGCCGGGCTATTTCGGTTCTCCTCAGTCGGAAAATACGTAATTTTCGTCATTCGCACTGCGCTGACGTGAGTTTACAAGAACCAATGAGATGCTGGTTGTAATTTAGAGGCAGCGGGGATTAACTCCGGACCTACGTTTGGACTGGAGATAAAGCTAGATTATAAAAGTGGCGAATTTGTACCTTCTCCCTAGTAAACTAGATATCGCTTCTTGGTCCCCTCTTGTATTTTGAAAAATGCTGAGCGAGCCTTTGAAGCAATTTCGGTGTCTAGTCAAATGTGATCTCGATAAAAAAAGCTATATTTCGATAAATTTAAGCTAAACTACATGAAAACTTTGAGAAAGTCAAAAATACAGGATACTATAGGACCTTTCATCAAATTATAGGATAATATAGGACAGGTTAAATAATATAGGATTTTATAGGAATTATAAAGGACCACTGCGTTCCCTGTTACGATATTTTCTTTTTACCTCTCCGAGTGACGTATGTCACGGAGAGGTATTACACCGGCCGTGTCTGTCTGTCTGTGTGTCTGTGTGTCTGTGTGTCTGTGTGTCTGTCTGTCTGTCAGACCCCACGTGACCGCGTTCGCAGTTTACAAATCGGAGCAAACAAATACCCGATTTCCGGAACGCGTTCGCGGTTCACGGAAATAAGGTCATTCATCTACCAACACCAGTCTTTACTAACACCAGTCTTTACTAACTGGCTTCTAAGGACCACAATCTGCTAGTCTTTGTCCATCCCACATGGACACTAGTCTGTACGTGCTTGCTTCCAAGCACCACCAACTTCTGTTCTTCGTCAATTCCACATTGACATCAGCTTCTATGCACCACCATCTTCTGTTCTTCGTCAATTCCACATTGACACCAGCTTCTATGCACCACCATCTTCTGTTCTTCGTCAATTCCACATTGACACCAGCTTCAATGCACCACCATCTTCAGGTCATTTGTCCATTCCACATGGACGCCAGTCAGTACATTCTGGCTTCTTTTCCTCCGTCATCGTTTGGTTCCAAGATATACGCGGCGATCGGCTAGGGTTACGAGAAACGTCTAGCCTCCCAATGGCAGGGCTTCCACCATCGGTTCACGCGAATGCGTTTTTATCTATTATTTGGTTTTAAGATATACGCGGCGATCAGCTAGGGTTACGAGAAACGTCTAGCCTCCCAATGGCAGGGCTTCCACCAAAGGTTCACGCGAATGCGTTTTTATCTATTATTATAATGGAATCGAAACGTATATATACCCCAAAATTTGAAGAAAGCGGGCAAGAAGGGTACCCTTCACTTTAAACGTCAATATTAGCAAAGTTTCGAAAGATATTATGAACAACTTTATTTTAAACGATTTAACTATTTTTAAAGTTATTTACTGGCGATTAAAATAATTAAAAATAATTATATTTATTTAAATATTAAAGATAAACCCAAGTACCGAAGTCGTTAAATCATTGCCTCCTATATCTATCGAGGCCCGTGCATTGCGTTATATTTCCTACATTGCCTCCTGTATCTATCAAGGCCCATGCATTGTGATGTATTTCCTTCATTGCCTCCAATATCTATCGAGGCCCGTGCATTGCGATATATTTTTGAGAACAACAACCAAAATGGGAAGCTCCTCTCAGAACCATAATAATTTGTTTTCTCAGTTATATGAAATGAAAATATGGATAATATTTTCGGCAATTCGATTTGAATGGCTCTTTCTGATGTATCATTCTCTCAGCACTGTTCATAATGGACAGGAACGTAGAGATTCGAGACACTAGGAATTACGATAGTGTTTCAAATCCTCTGTATTGAGGGCTTAAAGGCTTGGAGTGAGTCGAAAGATAAATACACATCCTATTTTTTAGTTGTACCATGCGTACCACAATGTTGCCAGGCGTTTAATAATAGTGTTATTGAGTTATGTGTTTTTATTAGTTTGTATGTTAATTGGAGTAGCTTTTTATACTTTATTAGAGCGAAAAATTCTTGGGTATATCCAAATTCGAAAAGGTCCAAATAAAGTAGGGTTTATAGGATTATTACAACCTTTTGCTGATGGTTTAAAGTTAATAGTTAAAGAGCAGGTATGACCTTATTTAAGAAATAAGGGTTTCCTAGCATCCAAGAATAAATAGGATTCATAGAAGCCAGTGTTAAGGGCATGTCATGGGTCAAGTCGTTAAATATATCGACGCAGTTAAATAGCTGATGGCATTATTTTATCCACTTTCCCATTGCCTTCGAGTGGAAGTTCAACTTTGGCACGGACGACAGATGGCGCTCTTAAACTTCTACCCCCAAAAATCGTTGTTGTCTGCTCGTTTTCCCCTTCCGCGTTTTTTCGTTAAAAACTTATGATTTAACGAACTGTTAAGATAAAATTTCATATTTCCTAAGACAGATAAGCTTCTACTCCTTTCATATTACTCCCAGTTAGATTTAATGCTTAAAAAATATATTTTCAATAAAAACACCGCTTCCACTAGTGGATTTATACTCCTTGTTAGATTAGTGTAGGTGTAGAGAGTAATCATTACAAACGCTAAAAAATATATTTTCAAAAATGAAGAACATAGAACATTTATTCTATATCAAAAAATATTTTGGTGGTAAGATTGCTTTAGAAAAATCCAAACGGCTAGATATTGGTAAAAAAAGACATGTGTAAGCTATTTGTAGATGAGATAATTGTTTTACATGTTTTAAATGAGACTAAAACTTCCACTATTGTGTCTAAAAAAGTGTTGGCCATGTATATTTTTTAAATATGACGGAATTGCGGTTGATATGATAGCGCCCTATTTGCGAAAAAAACCTTTTTTTAAACAGTTGAATCATTCTTTGATAGAATTTCGAAGGAAGAAGTTAAGTGTTAGATTTGCTCGATTAATTTTGTTCGGCAAATAATATAATTAAGCCTTACGTATTACTGAAGGAGATTGATTTTGCCAACCTTTGTGAGTATTTAACTGTTTAATAATTATTTTGGTTAAGTGGGAGCCTAGCTTATGTGTGATTGGGTTGTGGCTTCCATGATTTGGGCACATTTGCTTTTTGTGTGGCGAGGTATGATTCAGCTTTGATATGGACAAATGTTACAAATCATACTGGTAGACTAAGAATGCGGTTGAGGTATAGCGAGAGAGTAGAGTTTCCACAGCAATTGAGAGATATTGAAAAGGCTTGAACAATAGACTATTTTAAAATTCAATTCCTGCACTTGCAAAGAATTAAAAAAAGCGATAGATGCATATATTTAGGTTGTTTAAGGGGTAGTGATAGTCATCTCCACTCGGAGAGGTAATATTTTGGCTTTCCCAACTTGTTAATTAAATTGTAGTTAGGCATTTAATAGTTGTTCCAAAAACCCAAAAAAGAGAGAAAATTGTCGGAAAATCAAATAGGATGAATTAGATTAAGGTTGAAATCGTTATAACATATTAAGTTTGTCATTTGACCTATATCATGGCCTAATATATGATTGTGTTTACCAAAAAAAAACCCAAACTAACCTAATTTTTATAGAGTAATGGTAGTCTCCCAGCTTTGACTGTATTAAAGTCTATGAGAAAGTAAAATGGGGTGCCACTAGTCTATATAATTAGGTTTAGGCTAATGTAGAACGAGTATTAGGTAGATTACATTGAATTTCGGGATCGGAGCTTTCAATGAGCTTGAAAATTGCAATAAAATAAGTCCGTAAAACGTTCGGTAAAATTGCAATCTTATTACGTTATTTTATTATTAAAGCTAATTGGCATCAAACCGAGAACAGAGATCATGAGATTCCGGTACAAACACATTAGGGAAAAACTAAATAATTTAAAACTAAAAACCCGAAATTAACTTCTAAAAAGGCAAAAGTGCACTTAAGTAATAAAGTGTAATACCAGAAGTGAGATGAGACTAGAAGTACTGAGCTAACCAAGTTCTTCACTTGGCAAAAGTGAATATTCTTGATAACACACCAACGGTTGGCCCTCTGGTAGCGGTTTCTGAATTTTCCCTCAAAAACGTGAGACGCTCGCGGCGGTAGACGGCAGAACTAGATTCAAGCACCCGCGTCAATGTTCCGCCGCTTTAGGGTGAGGGGAAGGGGGTAGGAAATGTTTTTGGAACACGACCAATTTTTTTTCTCTCTAGTGTAGGCACGATGGAAGCGGCATAAAATCCTAAAATTCCAGTGCCAGGATCTACTACAAATGCATGAGCTCTTTTCTTCTAGTCTCGTCTTACTTCTGGTAATACTAATAGCTGTTCAACACAGGTTTAGAGTATAGACCATTGCATTAAATACTTGCAGACAAACAAAAGCACATGGGACGTATCCGAAATCAGAAGACATAATAATGGACGCTTCCTAAGATCTTACGTCGCAATAGTATTTTTGTACTTTCGAGCCAGACGGCGCCAGCTGACGTATCAGTGACGTCAGAAGTGAGATGAGACCAGAAGTACTGAGCTAACCTAATTCTTCACTCGGCGAAAGTGAATATTCTTGATAACACAAGAATGGTTGGCTATCTAGTAGCGGTTTCTCAATTTTCCCCAAAACGTGAGACGCTCGCGGTGGTAGACGGCCGAACTAGATTCTAGCACGCGCGTCCGTGTTCCGCCGCTTTAGGTTGAGGGGAAGGGGGTAGGAAATGTTTTTGGAACTCGACCAATTTTTTTCTCAGTAGTGTAGGCGCGTGGGAAGCGGCATAAAATCCTCAAATTTGTTCACTGGTGCCAGGATCTACTATCAATGCTAGAGCCCTTCACTTCTAGTCTCATCTCACTTCTGGTGACGTTTATCTAGATAATGTGCCCCGGGCTCAGAAAGGCTCAGAAACTTCTTCGGAAAGGCCTACTGGGCGTCAAAATCTTTAAAATCGGGCAAAAATATTTATTTTGCCTAGAGATGGCACCATCCGTTTTGGTCCAATAAATAAATTTGAGGAATGGAGAGGGGAATCACGGAATAATTCGGAACATGTAGTAGTTGGTGGTAGCAATACATGGGAGTGAACAATCCCTTAGCGTTTGTTGATCCATGCTATTTCCCTCGCGCTAAGAACCGACACCAGACGGAGCCCGAGTTCACTACACGCGACTACACTACCTCTCGCGGTGATTCATGACCCCCCTAACCCCCTTAATTTCTGCCAGGCCTTTCAGTGAACGCACTGTACAGTTTTATGATTACAGACTTCTTAGGACGCGAAGATGATAACAATCTAACTAATTTTAACCACCACTTAAGTTTAATCAACATATGCCGGGTTTTGAACGCGATAAAGTAGCTAGCTATATCCGCCAAAAACTTTTAGGCCGATAAAAACACACAAGAGAGGTCGAACACTCCACCAAAAAATAGCTATGTTATTAATTTGAATCAAACCTGATTTTAGTTTAAATTGATTCTACCATTAACAGCCAATATTTTTAGCAAAAAAAAAAATGTATATTTTGGGCCCAAAGGAAATGTAGAGGCGACACGGGGAATTGTTTAGGTTCCGCGTCGACAATTAGACACATACTGACCCTTTATGGGCGTCACCATGGCCAAAGCGTGTACATCTGTTAGTTCCATTAAAAGTATACAGTTGTAAAAAAAAGTACACTCCGTTGAAACTTGCTTACGCCGTGTAATATGAGAAGCCCTCCTTTATCGCAGAATAATGTTGGCCCCCTCTGCCTATGACTATCTTCCCGACCGTGGTACAGGGAACACGCCGTGAATAGGCTTATAAAGTAGCGAAAGCTAGCTCTAGTACCAAAAATTACCGTTTGGATCGCCAGTATCAAGTACTACTTTCTATAAACCCATGACGTCAAAAAGCTCTTCCCTGAAAGGTTAGCTCCTGTAGGCCGTTGAACGGAGGGTCGTCTACAGCCAAAGGCGGCGAATTGTAAATGAAGTATACTTTTTGTTTTTATATCTATATACTTTTGGTTCCATCCCTACATAATACGAGTAGATAATTCCATGTGTGGCTTCTACCTTATCCTGATCAACTGCATGCGGCTTAATATCGCCCGTACCTTCCTAAATTATAAATAAGGTGCAAAACAAACGGTGCCAGATTAAATAGAAATCCATACACCCTTAATAATAAAGACACTTAAGCCTTGTCCGTGTGAACGCCTCCTTTTTCTTACCCCTTATCAAAAAAAAAATTGTGGAGTTAAAACAAATTGAACAGTAGCTTCGCGATACTACAGACTGTAGACTAGACGACGTCTCCCGATTGCATTAGGGCAAATTTATCTTTGTATAAAAATCTGATAAAATAAAGTGTAACAATACAAAGAAAAACGTCAAAATATAATTCATCAAAAAGACGTCTTTTTTCGCACCCAATTTCATTTTACACAATAGAACTCGATTGAAACAAAATAGCCACTTCAGCCAAGCGGAACACGTTTTAAGTTAATAGATAATCTGATATCTCTTCAAGTACCCACATCTTAAGAAATGGGAGATATTTTCAAGTATTTCTACTTTCTTTTCTTTACTTCAGACTTACGAGTAGCGAGGTGTCGGTAGATAAATTAACAAACGCCACCGTATATTACGGGCATAATTACCAAACGCCGCCGTAATTCACGGGCATAATTACCAAACGCCGCCGTAATTCACGGGCATAATTACCGAACGCCGCCGTAATTCACGGGCATAATTACCGAACGCCGCCGTAATTCACGGGCATAATTACCGAACGCCGCCGTAATTCACGGGCATAATTACCGAACGCCGCCGTAATTCACGGGCATAATTACCGAACGCCGCCGTAATTCACGGGCATAATTACCGAACGCCGCCGTAATTCACGGACATAATTACCGAACGCCGCCGTAATTCACGGACATAATTACCGAACGCCGCCGTAATTCACGGGCATAATTACCGAACGCCGCCGTAATTCACGGGCATAATTACCGAACGCCGCCGTAATTCACGGGCATAATTACCGAACGCCGCCGTAATTCACGGGCATAATTACCGAACGCCGCCGTAATTCACGGGCATAATTACCGAACGCCGCCGTAATTCACGGGCATAATTACCGAACGCCGCCGTAATTCACGGGCATAATTACCGAACGCCGCCGTAATTCACGGGCATAATTACCGAACGCCGCCGTAATTCACGGGCATAATTACCGAACGCCGCCGTAATTCACGGGCATAATTACCGAACGCCGCCGTAATTCACGGACATAATTACCGAACGCCGCCGTAATTCACGGACATAATTACCGAACGCCGCCGTAATTCACGGACGTAATTACCGAACGCCGCCGTAATTCACGGCCGTAATTACCAAACGCCGCCGTAATTCACGGACGTAATTACCAAACGCCGCCGTAATTCACGGACTAAATTACCAAACGCCGCCGTAATTCACGGACTAAATTACCAAACGCCGCCGTAATTCACGGACGTAATTACCAAATACCGCCGTAACTAACGGACGTAATTACCAAATACCGCCGTAACTAACGGACGTAATTACCAAATACCGCCGTAACTCACGGACGTAATTACCAAATACCGCCGTAATTCACGGACGTAATTACCAAATACCGCAGTACATTACGGACATAATTACGATGAACCGAACTGCTTGGTTGAAAACTGGTTGGTTGTTCATAAGAAGTGGAAGTGGTTTGGTTCAGTTCTTCATGAGGTTGGAACGGAGGGGAAACTCTAGCCATTAAGCCGGTTACGAACGTCCTAGCTTTATGAATAACCCCTATTTAAGCAGAGTTTTATTGAATTTGAAAGAAAAACACAACAACATGAAGATGTTTCATGAGGTATGGTCCAGAGACTATTTAGTGTCTATATGGACAGGAAAGGTTTACCGGTTTCCAGTCCCTTTAAACAGCAGGTCAACGCAATGTACCTTAGCTAGTATTTTGTATATTCCGAAACTTTCACAGCTAGACGAAATTTTATGTTACACGTACGCGTTCACCTGCGGTATTTCACAAAAATAATTGCATTTAATAACAGGTTTTCACGTTCAATCTGAATAGTAAACGGGTAAAACCCAGCAGACGAGACAATTGCCTCTACATTTAATCGTTTTTCTTTAAAAGTTTGTTCTACAAACCGTGAGTTTTGTTCAAAGAATCACAATCGCCAAGGCAAAAAGCTGTGAACGTTATAGTAACGCCCCGAGGCTGACATCTCAGCGTGTCAAGTATGGACTTCCAAGTCCCAAGTACGCTCTTATTATTGCTAAGGCCCATACCCATACGCAAGTCTGGATTGCTTCCCCTAGAGGCCATAGGACTAAATTGTACTCAAACCGTACTCAAGAAAGCTTAACGGCGCACTCATATTGTACTCAAGAAAGCTTAACGGCGCACTCATATTGTACTCAAGAAAGCTTAACGGCGCACTCATATTGTACTCAAGAAAGCTTAACGGCGCACTCATATTGTACTCAAGAAAGCTTAACGGCGCACTCATATTGTACTCAAGAAAGCTTAACGGCGCACTCATATTGTACTCAAGAAAGCTTAATGGCGCACTCATATTGTACTCAAGAAAGCTTAATGGCGCACTCATATTGTACTCAAGAATCATTAAATGCGCACTTATTATATTGTACTTGTTTCTTTAAGGTTTAAGTATTAATAATGAACGTCACGTCATCTAATTTGTTTATTACGAAACAGTACTCAAGAAAAAGTAGGATACTCGAGACAGCCTAGGCGAAAAGAGGCCCCGCCTTATATCGTGCTCGAGACAGCCTAGACGAAAAGAGGCCCCGCCTTATATCGTGCTCGAGACAGCCTAGGCGAAAAGAGGCCCCGCCTTATATCGTGCTCGAGACAGCCTAGGCGAAAAGAGGCCCCGCCTTATATCGTGCTCGAGACAGCCTAGGCGAAAGAGGCCCCGCCTTATATCGTACTCGAGACAGCCTAGGGGAAGGAGGCCCACATACAGTATTCTAGATTCTTAATGGTGATAGCACCCATATTTTTTGTACTCGAAAAGATCCAAGGCTTAAGGCGTCCGCATTTTTTGTACTCAAAAAGATCCAAGGCTTAAGGCGTCCGCATTTTTTGTACTCTAAAAGATCCAAGGCTTAAGGCGTCCGCATTTTTTGTACTCTAAAAGATCCAAGGCTTAAGGCGTCCCTATTTTTTGTACTCTAAAAGATCCAAGGCTTAAGGCGTCCGCATTTTTTGTACTCTAAAAGATCCAAGGCTTAAGGCGTCCGCATTTTTTGTACTCGAAAAGATCCAAGGCTTAAGGCGTCCGGATTTTTTGTACTCGAAAAGATCCAAGGCTTAAGGCGTCCGGATTTTTTGTACTCGAAAAGATCCAAGGCTTAAGGCGTCCCCATTTTTTGTACTCGAAAAGATCCAAGGCTTAAGGCATCCCCATTTTTTGTACTCAAAAAGATCCAATTCTTAAGGCATCCCCATTTTTTGTACTCGAAAAGATCCAAGGCTTAAGGCGTCCCCATTTTTTGTACTCTAAAAGATCCAAGGCTTAAGGCGTCCCCATTTTTTGTACTCTAAAAGATCCAAGGCTTAAGGCGTCCCCATTTTTTGTACTCTAAAAGATCCAAGGCTTAAGGCGTCCCCATTTTTTGTACTCTAAAAGATCCAAGGCTTAAGGCGTCCCCATTTTTTGTACTCTAAAAGATCCAAGGCTTAAGGCGTCCCCATTTTTTGTACTCTAAAAGATCCAAGGCTTAAGGCGTCCCCATTTTTTGTACTCTAAAAGATCCAAGGCTTAAGGCGTCCCCATTTTTTGTACTCTAAAAGATCCAAGGCTTAAGGCGTCCCCATTTTTTGTACTCTAAAAGATCCAAGGCTTAAGGCGTCCCCATTTTTTGTACTCTAAAAGATCCAAGGCTTAAGGCGTCCCCATTTTTTGTACTCTAAAAGATCCAAGGCTTAAGGCGTCCCCATTTTTTGTACTCTAAAAGATCCAAGGCTTAAGGCGTCCCCATTTTTTGTACTCTAAAAGATCCAAGGCTTAAGGCGTCCCCATTTTTTGTACTCTAAAAGATCCAAGGCTTAAGGCGTCCCCATTTTTTGTACTCTAAAAGATCCAAGGCTTAAGGCGTCCCCATTTTTTGTACTCTAAAAGATCCAAGGCTTAAGGCGTCCCCATTTTTTGTACTCTAAAAGATCCAAGGCTTAAGGCGTCCCCATTTTTTGTACTCTAAAAGATCCAAGGCTTAAGGCGTCCCCATTTTTTGTACTCTAAAAGATCGAGGCTCAAGGCGCCCGCATCTCTGTACTCGAAAAGATCAAGGCTTAGGTTTAAAGACTCGGGACATTCCAAGCTGCCCACATTACTGTACTCAAAAATATCAAAACCCTCCCGCATTACCGTACTCCAAAAACCCTCAAACCCTACCCGCATTACCGTACTCAAAAACCCTCAAACCCTACCCGCATTACCGTACACAAAACCCTCAAACCCACCCGCATTACCGTACTCAAAAATCCAAAGATACTTGAAAAGGTAAAAAACACCCCCGGATTAAAAAAAGACAAATATACCACAATTACTGTACTCAAAAAAGGCCAGGCGTATGTACTCAAGGCTTAAAGAACTCACATTTTTGTACTCAATTAGGCTACGGGCCCAACCAAAAGAACTAGCTAACGTAGCCGGCCCTAACACCAAAAGCTTCGCGTAGAGCAAGATGATTCACTCACTCTCCAAAACACCATTAGTTAATTTAATAACAAATTATATCAATTTTAAATAACTTCACCCCTTTTCCCAGAACCTCAAGAAGGAAAGAAAAAAAAAGGATCGACAACGTTAGGCTTAAGGCACCCGTACATTAAAAATCTATAATATATCAATATATATATTGATATCAAGAGACGTGCTTACCCAAAATCAATAAAAATGCTTCAGGAAGGGTTGATATATCGAAGAAGAAAAAATCCAAGTGAATCTTCCAAGTTGAAAATTCGCCAGAAAATAATTCACAAAACCGTCCGTAGTTTTAAATTTTTCGACAAAATACAATTTAATTTTAGGCGAAAAAAGTAGATCGATTCACACCAAAAAAAAAAATAACCAACCGAGACGATAATTTTCCTTTCGATTTTAATCCAACGGCACAAATCCAGGAATAATAATTCCAGGTAACGACACTTTTCAAAATTATTAACGAAATTGTTCCGTTACATCATTTAATTAATTTTAATTAAATAATTGAAAATTCACCACGAAACCTTAGATAATAAAAACGCTACATAATTACCGATAAAGGAAAAATAATTTGTTGACCGAATTTTTCAAAAAAAAAAAACGTATTCCGTGAGGTGAGGTGAGGTAGTAAGTCCAAATTCAACTTCAACTTCGACGGAAAAAAAAAATTTATTATTATTTCACCACAGCACTTTGAACCGCCGCCGGAGATTTTACCATTAACTTAATCAGGATTTAAACATTTTCTTTTTTATTTAAACACTTTACTAATTAATACTAACTATATAAATATAACCGAAATTAAAATTATTTTAGGAACTTGGTTGGTCGAAAATAAAGTCTTATTTCTAAATAAAATAGAGAGTCAGGAACGAAATTTTTCACCACGAATTTTACAACGGGCAAAATTCGGGTTCTCTACTGCCTTCCCGAGAGCCATGTTTAAAGGGGTTCGCTATGAATTCTGGGCAGAGAAATGGAACCGCGCAAGTCACGATCTATCCGAGCTTGCGCGAGAACACACGGAGCTATGCGTGGAATCTCTCTTGCAAGGCGTCAGGGGAATTGGAGTGGAGGTGGAAAGGGGTGGGGGTTGTAGAGAGACGACATAGATATGAGAAATATATTAGTAAAGCGACATACATTATCGATCGACAAAAATAAAACTGTCTAGGGTCTACTTTAGGTGTTTCGTTTGTGAAGTTCGGACTAAAGCAAGTAGTCCACTAAGCCTTGTGAAACCGTATCGTTAACGTAACGTCACGTATCCAAATACGAACAGAACACCATCTGATAACGTTTCTTAAACAATTCTTTCGGACTTAGTTAATGGGCGCCCTCTTTCGGATGATTTACGAACTTAAAACGGTAACGATACGGTTTCGCAAGGCTAAGTGGACTACTTGCTTTACGCAGCCTTGCGAAACCGTGATAGAAGGTAATGGCGGGTTTTTGCTTCGCTCAAGGCAACCTTGGACTTAGGACCTACAGATACTTCGGAAATTGACCAAAACGTTCAGTAAATTCTAAAATGTCGTCTGCTATAAACAAGACAAGATATTCTTTTGAAACCGGTGTATCTCAAGACGTTCATGACTTGACCACTTTGATGGAACTAATAGCGAATGACTTGGGGGTAAAACTTTGTCTTATTTAGGATTTTGGCGCCTGCGCTGTAGGCGTGGAGAAAAGAGGGGAGATGGGGTAGAAATAATCTCCATAGCTATAACGTAGCGTTTGTATCCCCATCTACGAAACAGCAACGAAGTCCTCCCAGCATCCTCAGTGCCGTTTTGGTAGGGTCTACGGTACGTAAACGTTGACAATGCCCGTTTGTGTCTTAAAAACCGATGCTAGATCGTGAGAACTAGGTTCTATTTTCAAATGGCGCTATGCGGCGTGCGCAAGGTACTATGGGGGGGGGGGCTATCATTGCAGGGCATGACCCATGAACATTTTTACTCCATGCCACTCTTTCCTCCAAGCTGTAGGCTTTTGGGTATCATGAAAGTGAACAGAGATGGCAATGGATCAACCCCCCCTTGTATGTCCCCCTTTATCTACATCGAAAACTTTTTCGTGTTTGATTGTAGGTGTCACTAACCCTTTAAAAGGAAACATTACCCCTTTATTACAGTAAATTAAGCTTAACCAAAGATGAAAATATAGCAGCGGTGGCGGCCCTGTTATGGCTGGATCTTGGGTCGATTATGTCAGAGCACTATGGGTGTTGTATTGTTGTTGTTGGGAAAGAGAGTGAAAGAACACGGCGCGCGACACGCCCTGTAAGTTAAAGGTTAGCCTTAGGCGCTATAGTCTCTTCTAAAATTATCAGAGAAAATATGACCCATATCAGGGCTGCCACACAATGTTCAGATTCAAATTGCCTGACTATTTCCTGGGATTTTGTATAATCTTTTTAGGACAAAATCGTCAGGTTTAACGGTACAGGTTTTCCCTGACTATTTTAGGCAAAAGTTCTAAATAGTAGCAATAAACTATTTAAGTAAATTGACAATCTTATCCAATTTTTCAAATTCCATAACCTGAAATTGCGCATATCATTAAATTTTAAAATAAAATTCCCAGTTTCGATTTATATTTTTCCAATACCCCAACTTCTTCCCGTGACCTTTCAAGCCAGTTATCAATTCACGTGACCTTTCAAGCCAGTTATCAATTCACGTGACCTTTCAAAGGCCAGTTTCCAATTTCCCGTGGTCTTCTCTCCTTCCCGTGACCTTTCAAAGGCCAGTTATCCATTCCTCGTGGTCTTCTCTTATACACGTGACCTTTCAAAGGCCAGTTTCCAATTCCCCGACTTCTTCCCTTGACCTTTCAAAGACCAGTTATCTATTTCCCGACTTTTTCCCTTGACCTTTCAAAGACCAGTTATCTATTTCCCGACTTTTTCCCTTGACCTTTCAGGCCAGTTATCTATTCCCAGTGGGCTTCTTCCAGTGACATTCCAAAGGCCAGTTATCTATTCCCAGTGGGCTTCTTCCAGTGACATTCCAAAGGCCAATTATCAATTCCCCGTGGACCGGTTTCCAATTCTCCAACTTACTCCCGTGACCTTTCAAAGACCGGTTTCCAATTCTCCAACTTACTCCCGTGACCTTTCAAAGACCGGTTTCCAATTCTCAAACTTACTCCCGTGACCTTTCAAAGACCGGTTTCCAATTCTCAAACTTACTCCCGTGACCTTTCAAAGACCGGTTTCCAATTCTCAAACTTACTCCCGTGACCTTTCAAAGACCGGTTTCCAATTCTCCAACTTACTCCCGTGACCTTTCAAAGACCATTGTTCAATTCCCCAACTTATCCAGGATTCCCTAACAAGAGGTTTGCATACCCTTAAAAATTAAATGAATAATAATTTACAATATCTTCGGTTTAATTTGAGTTTATGACAAGTCAGGAGTGATATTTCAAGCGGTTCTCTTTTAGGGCTAAGGTAGGTACTAACTCAATTGGTGAGCGAGGAGTCTGCAAAAGTCACGTATTCCAGGTATTCGCCGAGCTATGTCCGAATTCACGGGCAAAATGAGATGAAATCCCCCCCCCCCCGATAAAATACCCGCTCAACAAAACGGACAAAGTTAAAATTAATGCCATTTCGGTTATATAATAATTGAAAATATGCAAGGGATTCAAGTTGCAATAGCTGTGAAATCGTCGTGGCAACAGCTGCGTGTTGCTTTATCTACAGTATTGGGTTTCCGTGTATCGTGTAAAATTGCGGTTTTTTTTAGATTTTATAAGCAAGACCTTGTATTGGTTTCACGATCTAAATTCGGTTAACGTACAGTGTAAAATTGCAGCGGTAAAAGCGACAGCTGCGTTAGTGCGTTACATGAACGGATGTGGATCCTAGATTCAGATCATATTAATTTTATGTACGGACTAATTCAAGGTGTTTTTCCCATCAACTAGTTTCGTTTTATTAAAATTGGTTTTTCAAATTCTAGGGATTATCGTTCATATTTGGATGGGCCAATTGACCCAAGTCTTCGGACTTTTAATTTTAAATTTTATGATCCAATCGATATTTCCTAACGCCACTACCATTTTGAAACGGCTTGACTTTCCCAACAATTCATAATCCACCTTAATACACATTCTGACTTTCCTTACGATTCATAATCCACCTTAAAACACAGTCTGACTTTCCTTACGATTCATAATCCACCTTAAAACACAGTCTGACTTTCCTTACGATTCATAATCCACCTTAAAACACAGTCTGACTTTCCTTACGATTCATAATCCACCTTAAAACACAGTCTGACTTTCCTTACGATTCATAATCCACCTTAAAACACAGTCTGACTTTCCTTACGATTCATAATCCACCTTAAAACACAGTCTGACTTTCCTTACAGTTCATAATCAACCTTAAAACACAGTCTGACTTTCCTTACGATTCATAATCCAACTTAAAACACAGTCTGACTTTCCTTACGATTCATAATCCAACTTAAAACACAGTCTGACTTTCCTTACGATTCATAATCCACCTTAAAACACAGTCTGACTTTCCTTACGATTCATAATCCACCTTAAAACACAGTCTGACTTTCCTTACGATTCATAATCCACCTTAAAACACAGTCCGACTTTCCTTACAGTTCATAATCCACCTTAAAACACAGTCCGACTTTCCTTACAGTTCATAATCCACCTTAAAACACAGTCCGACTTTCCTTACAGTTCATAATCCACCTTAAAACACAGTCCGACTTTCCTTACAGTTCATAATCAACCTTAAAACACAGTCCGACTTTCCTTACAGTTCATAATCAACCTTAAAACACAGTCCGACTTTCCTTACAGTTCATAATCAACCTTAAAACACAGTCCGACTTTCCTTACAGTTCATAATCAACCTTAAAACACAGTCCGACTTTCCTTACAGTTCATAATCAACCTTAAAACAGTCTGACTTTCCTCACAATCCAGAATCCACCTTAAAACACAGTCTGACTTTCCTCACAATTCCGTCTCCACCTCAAAACAGAATTAACACATCCTGATTTTCCTTACGATTCAGACTCCACCTTAAAACATTCTGACTTTCCTCACAAATTACAATTCATAATCCACCCTTAAACATTCTGACTTTCCTCACAAATTACAATTCATAATCCACCCTTAAACATTCTGACTTTCCTCACAAATTAAAATTCATAATCCACCCTTAAACATTCTGACTTTCCTCACAAATTAAAATTCATAATCCACCCTTAAACATTCTGACTTTCCTCACAAATTACAATTCATAATCCACCCTTAAACATTCTGACTTTCCTTACAACTCAGCCTCCACCTTAAAACATAATCCGACTTTCCTTACAATTCACACTCCACCTTAAAACACAATCTGACTTTCCTTACAATTCAGACTAAGCATTAGTCACTTTGCCAAAAAAATTAAGAAAACCCTAAAAATTTTTAATTAACTTTCTTAAGACTTTCAAATTAAAACATCCCTTTCATTTTGTATTCGACACTTGCCACATAAGCCTAAATAAAAATATCACCAGTACAATCTTATTTGTACCCTAAAATATTTCGCATAAAATATTTCAAATTAATTTCAAAAGTGGATTTCACAACAATTTTGACACAAGTTCAAAATTCAAAAGGGTGTTCCCCGCGTCATACATTAGCGTCAAACCAGTATGTACCTCCAAAGCCCACTTCAGTTACTTCAAATATATGTCCAAACGCGTACATACATACATATTGACGTCATGGGAACCCACTTCCACGTCAAAACCCTTTTAATCATTTATAAATTTATCTCAAAACTTCTAAATATCTTTCGTATATTTAATGAAACGATGTGATATCAAACAATATAGGCCTAGGCCTACTTGACAATCAAAGGGTTAGTCGCAAATTATTTTAAGGCCTGATGAGCTCAATGGTTCTACGACGAAGCCACGCCAGGGATAGATTTAATTTTAGAAGTAGGAATGGAGAACGGCTAATTAATATTTACTTCAGTCTGCCTCATAGCCCAGTATAGAGCCCCTCCCTCCAACACGTAACGAACAGTTTAAATTATCTTATTGGCTGCTCACTTAAACTACTTTTTGATGACGTTGCTGACGTGGACGGCGAAAAATACACAATTCCTTTTTACCTCTGTCGCTATGACCCGCCTCTTCTTTCTTTCATATCCCCCCCGTCCCGTGGAAGGGGGTCCGGGACTTTGACGCTCGCCCACATTACTCTGTTCTCCATTCCTACTTCTAAAATTAAATCTATCCCTGGCCACGCCTTAGAGTTTCCAGTTAATTCCATTTTTTAATTAAAAGAAAAAATGGTCGATAAATTTATTACGTCATACTGTCAACACTAAACGCGATGATTTCAATATCAAAATAAAAATTCAATGAAATCATCCAAGCCCTAATTATTAAAATATTGGTTGCTTAGCAACGCTGTGACGTCATCATAAAATTGTGTAAATTTGTAAAATTAATTTATGGTTAATTACACGCAAATTTTTTAGATCCAAACCGGATAAATAATTGAATCGTTTACTTTGAAAGATTATCACTTAAAATTTTCAAGTATTTAAATGGAAAACCCCATTCAAACATATATATATCACAATTCAAACAATGATTGTATTTCACCAATCTACCCAATAAAAACCAGCTTAAACCAAATACATCGTAAATTATGTTAATTTCCCTAAAAAATTGTTAAAGAGGAATTTCAAATTTAACAATGATCTCCACATTATTTTATGGAGATAAAAAGGAAGTGTTTACGAAGGTTTTTCTTAACAACGCTTAGATTTTTAAGAGTCCAGTATTGGTAATTATAGGAATGCATACAGCTACTTGGAATAATCGTGTAGTCATTTAATCAACGTATCTGGGCGGAATTTTTGGGTAGAACTTACTATACTGATCATTATGAGCAGTGACAGTGTATTATCAACGCTAAGATTTTTAAGAGTCCTGTATTGGTAATTATAGGAATGCATACAGCTACTTGGAATAATTGTGTAGCCATTTCTCAACGTATCTAGGCGGAATTTGTGGGAAGAATTAGGCTACAGACTAATCATTATGAGCAGTGACAGTGTATTATCAACGCTAAGATTTTTAAGAGTCCTGTATTGGTAATTATAGGAATGCATACAGCTACTTGGAATAATCGTGTAGTCATTTAATCAACGTATCTAGGCGGAATTTATGGGTAGAACTTACTAGACTAATAATTATGAGCAGTGACAGTGTATTATCAACGCTAAAATTTTTAAGAGTCCTGTATTGGTAATTACAAGAATGCATACAGCTTATAAGAATAATTGTGATTCCCATTTTCTCAACGCATCTAGGCGGAATTTGTGTGAAGAACTATAGAGTATAGACTAATCATTTTGAGCAGTGACTGAGTACAGAAAGCCAGCCCACTCAAACACGTATTGAAATTAACATGAGAGATATGGGGCGCAATTATTCCCACTAGATGTATGCATTCTTGGTAATTTAAATTGTAAAATTAAGGTATGCTATTAATCAATAAGGTTCTTGGTAAATTGCTGATTCTAATCATCTCTAGTTGTATTAACTCCAAAATCGCTAAGTTAATTGGTAATTTACGAAGCAGAGCTTTAAATTACGGCTTTATAACATAGCGTACCGTAGTTTAAAAAGTGGTCATTTATTACTAAGATTACTGCTAATTTTAGTCAGTTGATTTTAGCACTTAAAGTGCACGAATAAGTTAATACTACTAACCTAACTTAATACTAACTAAAACCAAAACCTAAACCTAACTCAACCCTAACAAAAACCGAAACTAAACCTAACTCAACACCAGCCTAATCTACCCAAACCTTAACCTAACTCAACACCAGCCTAATCTACCCAAACCTTAACCTAACTCAACACCAGCCTAATCTACCCAAACCTTAACCTAACTCAACCCTAACAAAAACCGAAAATAAACATTACCTAACCTAACTCAACACCAGCCTAATCTAACCAAACCTAAACCTAAATCATCCCAAAAACCAGGAGCAGATGACAAAGGAGTCTCGGACGCTAGCTTCCACAATATAGAGGGCAATGGCACCCGCGTACGTCACAGCTGTAGCGGTATCGTTTGCCCTAGAGGCGCTATCAGACATTATAGCAGACAATGTTTTTGGTGGACTATATCTGGCACCAAAGTCTGCTGGGAATTTTTTTTGTAATAACGGACTAACGGTGGCTACTGAGGTTCGTCTTATCCGATCGCGACATAAATATACACAACATAATTACTTTATTCAAACAGCTGTAACCGTTGGTATTAAGATAAAAGATAAGACTACATTTTGTGACTTCAACCTACTAAATAGTCAAATTAAGTCCAAACTAGCTGAGAAACCCAGGTAAGCCAATGCTTAATTAACAATCTGTGCCCACTGGAATGATTGGGTTTGGGTTTTCAAAAGATAAAAGCAAGGTTTTAAAAGATGCCGAAACACAATGTTATATATGTGTTTTGGGGCCAAATTATTCCGTATTTCTTTTGAATTAATTGACTGCTACAAGAGGTTGGAAACGAAATCACTGTCTCTTACTTTTTGGGTTTTAAAAGATCGTGAGTGATTTCTTTTCCCAACCTCTTGTAGCTATCATTTAATTCAAGAAGAAATTTAGAAAAAATGGCACTGAAACACATTTTAGTTTTTAGCCATATCGTAGTATACGATAGGCTCTTAGTTTGACCCGAGCTGTCGTAGTAGTAGTAGTAGTAGTGGCCGGGGTTGTCGCTTCGTTATCGTCAGATTTTAGCTTAAAAGGAACGTTATATTACCACAACCCACCCATAGGGGTTACTGGGCTCGGTTAGAAATTTAATTTTAATTAAAATTTTTTCAGGTCAGACCCGGGTTTCGAACCCGGGCCGCTGGTGTAGAAGACAAACACTCTACCCACTCAACCATAGAGACTTGATAGAAACCTCGAGTTTTTTATTATTTATTCTTATCTCTAAAATGTCGGGGTGATGTGGGGTCGGAAACTTTTGAATTTTTATCTGTGGGGTCGGATACTTTTGAATTTGTATGTTTGGGGTTTTTATATATATATTTTTTATGTATGTGCTAATTAAATAGATAACGATTTTCCCCGTTTCCTACCTCGCTCCTCATGTGTTTCGTTCTCGTTCAGTAGCTATCGTCATCTATGTTATGTTTGACTGGAACGTTTTGGCGGTTAATTCAAATGTGGGTTTAGATAGAGCTAACATAGTGTTAAATGGGCGTTATGCGTCTGATCATTTTAGCATTGCTAAAGGTAATTCGAGGGGATAATCACTAAAATGCGTAATCACTATAACCATGAGTGAATCATATACTAGCTCCCTATAAGTTACTCAGTCACACTGGCCTAATGTATCCAGCATTTTCTTCCGAATAGTAGTCGAGAGGAGGGGAGGCGGGTGAAAGTGATAGTAGACGGCGCCCTCTCTTAGGGCTTTGAAATTAATATATCGAGAACTTGAAAGTGACGATAGTTCCAAATGGTATTAACGGTTTTGGAGGTTTGACTTCTTTGCGTCACATTCATTCATTTGCTTATTGAAAAATAATTTTGGTTTCACAACAGGCTTCGTTAAAAATGGGTTGGGCCTTTCTTTAAGTTTTTCTATTAGTTCTTTAGACGCATTATTAAAACGTTTAGTAAGGTTTTCGAGATGACTATTAAGTTGTTGTTTAGCTCTTTTTTTTTTTGATAAAGTTTGGTTCTCTCTCCATAAATAGTTCCTGCCTCTGAATGTTGCCTACGGAATAAAAATTTTTGAGTTTCTATCATTTGGGCTTTGTCAAAAATTATCCAAAATTCTGCCATTTTAATGCGAAAATAATAAAACTTCCTATTGCGCCAACCCTAACCCATTAAAATAACTTCAAAGATAAAATACGACTCTGAACCGTCCGCAAACAATCACAAAATTTCTAAAACGTCGTATGCTTATACTAACTACCTTTCAGTTCAAAGTTTCATTGGTTGATCTCCTTTTCCGGTTTTTTACCGGAAATACGTAAGCGCCGGGAGAAGTGTTATTTTCTCTCACTGTAGGTCGCATATAGGTAACACTTTTTTGGCGGGAAGAAAACGCTGGATACATTAGGCCAGTGTGGCTGAGTAACTTATAGGGAGCTAGTATATGATTCACTCATGCTATAACTAAACTTTCTCTTTCAAAAGTTTCTGGGCATAAGCCCTTGTCAGAAATTTATAAGATGCGATAAGTGTGCATCGGCATAAGTCTGTTGTAAACTCATCGAGGGGATTATCACTAAAAACTATCTGTTCTTCGATTCGCCGGAATATTAGAATTACAGCATAAGTAAATTTATACGGTTATAATTTAATCACTGTTTAGAGTAGGGAATCGAGGGGCTATTCACTCTGATTTTATGCACGGTAAATCATTTTAGCATTGAAAAAGATAGCGCTATTCACTCATTAGGGTAAGGTATAGAGGGGTTATCCACTCGTTAGGGTAGGGTATAGAGGGGCTATTCACTCGTACGATATGGCTACTATTACGAGCCCTTGGGCCGTCTTGTTTAATAGTGTACATACGTTACTCGCTGGGTTTTTCATTATGAATTTTAGTCCCAAAAAAGATTAAAAAGCCGTTGAAATCCATTTTTTAACTCTAATACTCGCTAAGCCTAGGCTAATTATAAGCAGACGATACGCATTTTTAAAGAGAGGCTCCAGACGCGATTTCCCAGATCTCCTTTCGAGACTTTGCAGCCACGCTATTGGTTGGAAAATAAAGCTCAAATTTCCTACGAGTGGTGGCACTGGCATAATGATTTTGGTTAATAACCGTGACGTTCGCGGATCCCATTGCCCTCTACATTATGGAAGCTGGCGTCCGAGACTCCTTTGTCATCTGCTCCTGCAAAAACCAAAACTAAACCTAACTAAACACTAGCCTTAACGGTCATTAACTCAACCCTAACAAAATTACGATTCAACTACTATGAATTTAAGGATGATTTATAATTTGAACGAGAGACTGGACAGTTAGACCAAGGGGCCGATCACTAAGTTTAATCGGTGTACACGGCTATGCCTTTGACTGTACTAAAGTAATTAGGCGTAATTTTTAAAAACCCTGCCCTTGATAATGTTAAAATAATTACACTTAATTCGTATTCGGTGTACGGGGAATCTTACAGTGGTTAGTCCCTCGAGTTAGACAAAGACTTTCGGTTTAATACTTTAAAACTAACGTTTCAATTGATGACAATTTAGGCCTATAACAATTAAAAAATAATTCATGCTAAGTGTATTAAAATTCACCACCGTTCTTGCTTATAAAATTAATTTTATATACAGGGTGTTCTGTAAAGAGTGGAAGGAATGAAGTACAGTGGGTTCTATGACCGATTTTGAGTCAAGAATTAAAAGTTCTATGACACTTTGCAACAAGGGCCACTATTTTAAAGTTATGATTTAAGAGTGTTTTAGAGATGACCCCTTAAACGTAAGTAAGAAACTACCAATTTAATTAAGGGGTCATACGTAAAACACACAAATCATAACTCAAAAGTGGTCCGGACGACAAAATGTAATAGAAAATTTTCGATTCTTAAATCGCCCACAGAATCCACTGTACTTCTATTATACCACCCTGTACTAAACCGATTTAAATTTAATTATATATACAGGGTGTTTCTGATAAGTCTGCTTTAAATTAAGGGGAATGTTCTTTGGGAAATCGATTTTGAGTAAAAAATGTCCTGTAACATTTTTGCCATCCGGGCCACTGTTTTCGAGTTATGATTTGATGGGTGTTTTAGGGATGACCCCTTAATTAAATTAGCATATTACCATTGTCTTCCAGTTCTTTTAATTAAATTTAAGGGGTCATTCATAAAATACATTTTTGCCATCCGGGCCACTGTTTTCGAGTTATGATTTGATGGGTGTTTTAGGAATGACCCCTTAATTAAACTACAAATCATTGCCTAAATCAGTTTCATAATTAAATTTAAGGGGTCATTCATAAAATACATTTTAGCCATCCGGGCCACTGTTTTCGAGTTACGATTTGATGGGTGTTTTAGGAATGACCCCTTAATTAAACTACAAATCATTGTCTAAATCAGTTTCATAATTAAATTTAAGGGGTCATCCATAAAATACATTTTTGCCATCCGGGCCACTGTTTTCGAGTTATGATTTGATGGGTGTTTTAGGAATGACCCCTTAATTAAACTACAAATCATTGTCTAAATCAGTTTCATAATAGAGCTATCTCAGCTGTGACGTCAGTGCCTAGGTAAAACGTCATAGGCTTAGCTTTGGCAGTGGGCGGCCATGTTTGGTACCGCTTTGGTTCTATGGGCAAATAGCATGGGTGACGTCACAATAAGGGTTCTGAGATAGCTCTATTAAATTTAAGGGGTCATCCATAAAATACATTTTTGCCATCCGGGCCACTGTTTTCGAGTTATGATTTGATGGGTGTTTTAGGAATGACCCCTTAATTAAACTACAAATCATTGCCTAAATCAGTTTCATAATTAAATTTAAGGGGTCATCCATAAAATACTCCAATCTTAACTCAGTGTCCCTTGTGTCAAACAAAATGGAGATAGAACTTAGAAGTATAGAACATTTTCGACTCAAAATCGATTTCCCAAAGAACAAACATCCCCCTTAATTAATGCCACCAAACTTATCAGAAACACCCTGTATACTTTAATACTTTAACTGCAGTACCCAGCTGCACTAACTTCACCCCCTTTTAAACTACCAAAATTTCCTCCCGATTTCATTATATTAAACATAAACCTAGCTGCTGAATTATAACTTCGAAAAAGGCTTACCAAAAATAACAAAAAAAAACTTGTATATGGTCTTGACAATTAATATTAAAAATGTACGCATCATAAAACATTGAACAAAACACCATGAACAATAATTTAAAATTCAAGAAAACCTCTAGTTATAAACTGTCTGCGCTTTATTTTGCGCTGTCCGGGAAAAGGGGGGGGGGGGCTAACAGTCCACAGGTGTATGTAAGTATATAAACAAATTATATACCAAGGCCCTAAAAATCAATAACTCACATAAACCCCCATAAAATGAGTTTAAAACGACTTTTTTTCTAGTAATCTTTCCCCTAGGCCAAAAAATTTATCGGGTTTTATAGTCGCTAATTATGAAACCGGACTTTCTCGGTGAACTTAAATTGAAAGACAATTTTTTGACGACTGTCAATTACGACTTAGTTACGAGATTATGTCACCCCCACAGTACTACAGTAGTAATTGTTAAGCAGAGAAAAAAACCGGGTCGAAATATGTGCCCTAATTTCATTTCACACAAACTCAATATGACCCTAACACACGCCTAAATTTTAAGGGAAGGTTTATTTTTACCGTAACAGCAAATAATGATTAAGATTTTTTCGAGAAAAGTAGAAAAGGTTGGTTGAGTTGAGCTATTTTAGTAGAGCAACTAACTTTCTTGGGCCTTGGCCAATAGTTAGGCTTAACAATTTTTCTATTTTAAACCGATATTTACGCGAAAAATTGGTTAAATTGTTCGATTAAGACGTTATTTAAGTGTTTTAAATAAAACCCCGGATAAAATTATCATTTTAATACCGAATTAGGCCTAAGTTTTGATCAACCGGCGAATTGGTATGGGTAGCCCTACCCTTCAGAAGTTCAGATTGAAAAGGTTAGAAAATTTTCGGTAAAAACTCACCTAATTTTCATAATCCAAGTTGATGATAACGTAGATTTAAATACACATCAACAACCACAAAGAAATCTGAATGATGGGATTAAAAATAATAGGTTAATTACTAAACTTTTTAGCTTTAATTCGCTGGCGTTAAAAATGAGTTTAAAAATAAAGTCAAATATCGAATTTTTTCGCCGACGCAAGGCTTAGGGGGTTGATCGACAATTTAATTTCAAAGTAATTGTAATTAGTTGGTAGTTAATCCTAATTAGGGTTAAGTTATACCGATTACTACGCGGCGAGAACACTCGCAGTCGGCGACGATCTTAAGCCTAGGATTTTTTTATTAAAAAGTAAAAGCTGCGGGTAAAATTGGTAAGAGAGAAACCGGGCCAGCGCAAAACTGTGTCACCTCGACCCCGCCATTCCGTACAATTTCTCCGCGGCTAAAGCGAGCCAATTGTACAGTACTGGGCGACGAGGCTTAACTCGCCTCCTACGATACGGGGGAAGAGCCGCTCGCTAAGTTCCAATGGGGAAAGCCTGGAAAGGGGGAAACGTTAGGCCTAAGCGCCGACCGACCGAAAGAGTTTACCCTTTGCCAAGACGTATATTAAAGAGAAATTAATTTTGAACGGCTTAATTTTTACCTCTTTGACGAGAAGATCTAATCCTCGGTTAACGGGAAATTCGATTTCGAACGCCTAAACTCGGGTAATTTTCGCGTTAAAAAAAGAAAACTTCGCGGCGGCAAGAGACCTCCAGACTCCGGGATCGAAAAATCTCCCCGAAAAACTCCTACAAGGCTACAAGCAAAATTTCCTATCGGAAATCCACAACGCGGGTTGCTAAAGAGAAGCCCGCAGCAGCCGTAGGGAGGAGAGAGCGGTAAAATTTCCCGTATTTTTCCCTTTTCTTCAACAGCAGCGCACTCTCTCTGCAGCGACGAAATCCTCCAAGCGGCTCAATCGTGTAATTTCCCAGTTTCTGGAACGCGCGCGAGAGTCCCGCGACTTGCAGAATCCACAAGAAAAAGGGCGGGAAAAAATCGTTAAGCCTAATATACTAATTTAATAACTAAATTTTACTTAACAATAAAAACAATAAATTATTTTAGAAGATTTGACACTTTATAGTCACCTACTATTATCTTTTAAAAGGGATTTGTCTACAAAGCAAATATTATCTTATCTTAAAACTCAACAAGGTGACAAAATGGATCGGCAACTTTTAAAAGAGGATATTAGGCCTACCTCCACCACCGTATCTAGGTTTGCCGTCAAAACTCGTTTTAGTTCGTGCGTCAGTGACACTTTTGCATAATTTTATTGTTGCATTTATTTCGGTTTAAAAGTTACTTAATCTTGAATTATTAACGGAAATTACAGCAGCGCTCTTGATTTTAAAACGCGACCAAGTTAAATTTCCCATAATCGGGAAATATCTCTTACGGCAGTATCATTATTCTTTCTCAATTTCCTCTTGGCATAGACGTATTTCCTTCAATTTGTAATATTTCTTCTTTAATAGTATTTATCATAAAATTATCAATCTTTATTAATCACTTAAAATGCAATCGGAATTTGATTACTAATGTACGATACGGATTTGAGTCAATATATGAAGTTCTTGAATTCCGCTACTTTGAACTGGGCAATAAATGTTCAAATTTTAAGTACGTGAGTTCAAAACTGATAATTGGGTTACATTAACGTAAAGTGTATCAACTTAAAACTACTAGCGTATGTTTGAATACAGATTCTCGGTTTCTTTAAATCAATATACACGTTCTCAAAAATTCTAAAAGGAATCAACCAAGATAAAGAGTTGATAAAAACAAGTTGGGAAAACCAAAATATTACCTCTCCGAATCGAGTGGAGGAATAACTGAATCACTGCGTCAATATGGAAAGCGCGACCTTTGCTATTTATCGAAAAGAGCAGCAACTTTTGCAATTTATCGAAAAGAGCAGCGACTTTTGCAATTTATCGAAAAGAGCAGCGACTTTTGCAATTTATCGAAAATAGCAGCAACTTTTGCAATTTATCGAAAAGAGCAGCAACTTTTGCAATTTATCGAAAAGAGAAGCAACTTTTGCAATTTATCGAAAAGAGAAGCAACTTTTGCAATTTATCGAAAAGAGAAGCAACTTTTGCAATTTATCGAAAAGAGCAGCAACTTTTGCAATTTATCGAAAAGAGCAGCAACTTTTTCAATTTATCGCAAAGCGCAATAACTTTTGCAATTTATCGAAAGGCGCAACAACTTTTGCAATTTATCGAAAGGCGCAACAATGTTTGCAATTTATCGCAAAGCGCAACAACTTTTGCAATTTATCGAAAGGCGCAACAACTTTTGCAATTTATCGAAAGGCGCAACAACTTTTGCAATTTATCGATAAGCGCAAACCCTTTGACCATATATTGAAGCTTCATTATCTGTAGCCGCTGAAAAAGAGAATATAATTGAGCTACTATGGCGACTAGTTGGGGTCATGACCCTTATTGGTTCTAATAAAGAACCTAAAACTATTAATTTTAATATTCCGTTTTAAACCAATATCAATCAAAGAATCTATTACTTCTTTGCTTGTAAAATTAATATTTTATAAGTAACAAATAAAAGAGATACACTCGAAATATCAACTCTGGGCGGTAAAAGGATTAACTTGTAGTTTTATGTCTTGTGGGTGCTAGAGGAGAGGAGAGAATGACTCACAAGGAGTGACTCGTGTCTTAAGAGACCCGGAGTTTTCCTTATTTACAAAGACCAAAGTGGGAAATATAGAAACTTTAGTAGGAGTCCAATCTAAAAAGCCTTTAATACCAAAATAAATTATCTCTATACATTATTTATCCAAAGTTCACGACTTGAATTAAAAGAGTCCATTTAGAAATGTAGATATATTCTACAGGCAAGAAGTGATATCTAGTTTACTAGGGAGAAGGCATAAGATGCCTAAATATTCGCGCGCCATAGTCACAGTCCCCATTTCAAAATACAAGGGAGGGGGACGTAAAAGGAGGCCCCGGGCTATTTCGCCTACCTCTCCTCAGTCGGAAAATACCAGTAATTTTCGTCATTGGCGTCGCGCTGACGTGAGTTTTCAAGAAGCAATGAGATGCTGGTTGTAATTTAGAGGCGGGATTAACTCCGGACCTACTATACGTTTGGACTGGAAATAAAGCTAGAAATGTGGCGAATTTATACCTTCTCCCTAGTAGACTAGATAACGCTTCTTGCTATTCCGATATTCTGGCTGATAATTAACGCCCAGCCCAAACCGCTTTACTCAGAAGGCTGAAATATTGCAGGGACCAGGAGTTCATAATAACCCCCCTTCGGGGGGGGAAGTATGAAACTGGCCATAGAGCTAATGGTAAAAATCGCGAACAACAAGATTCTGTCGTTGCGCATAGAATGGATTAGCCTGTTTATGGACATACAACCTTACAGTATATCGTAGTGGTATCTATGCTCCTTGGTTTTCGTTCCAAAACTTCCGTTGGCTGGAACCTCCGTCGAAAAGAAAAATGGCGATATGGTGGACGTAGAAACACGTTGCAATTCTTATATTAAAGATACTGGGAATAAATTTGTCCAAACCGTTTTAATTTCACCACGGAATTCTCACTCACACATATCACAACAAAACATTATTGACGATCGTTTAAATGTTTTGTAGAAAACTAGAAACCCCGACTAAAAGCCAACTTCTTAGCCAAGGCTTAATTTACACCGTTACGACAGAAGCAGACGTGAGCCAGTTTCGCTCCCAAAATCACAAGATAAAAATAGTGCTAAACCGGAAGTGTGTAAGTTAATGCGCGTGGGCGCTAAAAAATGGGGTAACTATTTCTTTGGGAGATAAGCGGTGTGTGAATCCGCTGAGCTTTACGGCGAAACTTTGTTGTTACGGGCTTTTTAACCAGTTTCGTACTTCGGGCTATTATGAACTCCTGCAGGGACGTTACTCTTAAGTAGTAGGTACTCTCTGTGAAATATTTTTGCAATCAGTCGCCATCTTGAAAAATGGCGGCCAGAAATGTGACAAAAATTTCCTGAGGGTGCAGCATTGGGTTCCTTCTGCTGCTACGTGTTTAGTGGTAAATCAAAGTAGATTATTAAGTTTTAAAAAAGCGCCAATTACATTGTTGTTGAGCCTATTTTTATCGACTTATTAGTTATTACTAAATAGTTGTAAAAATTTAGTGTAAAGCGTAATAAAAAGCCAAGGCTTAAGAGAAGAGGGAATCCTATGCAAATTTATCGGAAAAACTAGGTCTCGTCTACTGTCCGAAGCCCCTCAATATCCAATCCCTTATGCAAGTTTGAAATTTCGGCTTAGCGGCTTTTTTGAATGCATCGTATAGATATTCCCAACATAGATATCAAAAATATTAGTAATAAATCGATATATAATCGATATGGAGGGAAATTTGATTAAATAAATTGAAAAAAAAAAATTATAAACCAAACTATCTATTAGAAATAACTCAACCTTTCCCTAAATAATTTTGAACACGTTTTTAGAGAACTTACGGTTGGGAGAGGAGCTAAGATTAGTGACGTCATTTACACGGTCATAATGGATTATGTATAATAAATTTTACGTCACGAATCATTTATCTTACCCGTCCTTAACCTGGCGTTGCTACGTCACAGGAATATGGGCTCGAAATTTTATTGCCTATGCGCTAGAAATAGACGAGCAAACCAATTAATGATATCACAGTTAGAATAACATCAGAATTATAACACTCAAGCTCCACCCACAAAACCCGCATAGAAATATGGGGCACAATTATTCCAACTAGTTTATATATTCCTGCCGTAACCCTATAAAGCGTAAGTATACGTCTGGCGTAGAGGCTTGGGGTACAGAAAGCATTGGGTTGGGGGAGGAGCTAAGATTCGTGACACCATTTACTCTGCCGTACTAGTAGATTGAACGCATTCCTTAAGAAATCTGAAAACCACCAATATGGCGGCCAAAACCGTGGTTAGAGTTAGGATGTTGTTTATGGAGTACCACTCACCCAAATGAAAGCTCTCTACGAATTTTCTCGTGATGTCACAACCTCCTATTACTTTCCATGGTTTTGGCTACCATATTGGAAGTCGTCAACTCAGACCATACAATTTAGACTACCAATATTGACGTCACGTCCCCGTGGCTCCTCCTCTCTCAGTACCAGGAAATTGGCAGTGCTACCAGGTGCGAAAAGGGTTCATTTAGGCTAACTTAGGTTAAAGAAGTACGAAAATGGATGCGGGTATCATTATTCAATAAAGGTTAAGATATCTATGACATAATTAACTATTTACGTTTTGTGCCATATTGTCTCCCAAAAGGTTTAGTTACATAGTGGAGAATATAATGAAACCATTTAATGCTAAAGTGATTGTTAATACCGAAAGAAGTTTTTTCATCGATTAGGATTGTATCATCAAGCTTGCGCGTGCATTTTTAACGACAGCTTCCTATGGTGCTGTGCATACACTAAAGGGGCTAAAGAAATCCCCCCCGTCTTCTTAACTTTAACTGCGCATGCGCTTCAGGGTTGCCAGAAATTTGTTATTAGAGCATCTCCTGCATCATTCAGGTTTGGAACTGAATGATAAATACTGAAGAGAACAGAATAGTACAAACCTTTTCAGTCTGTTGTAGAAGGGATGGATTTAATTTTAGAAGTAGGAATGGAGAACAGAGTAATGTGGGCGCGCGTCCCGGACCCCCTTCCACGGGACGGGGGGTATGAAAGAAGAGGCGGGTCATAGCGACAGAGGTAAATAGGAATTACATACTTTTTGCGGTCCCCGTCTGCAACGTCATCAAAACGTAGTTTAAGTCAGCCAATAAGATAATTTAAACTTTTCGTTACGTGTTGGAGGGAGGGGCTCTATACTGGGCTATGAGTCGGACTGAAGTAAATACTAACCGTTCAATCCATTCCTGCTTCTAAAATTACATCTATCCCTGCTTGTAGATTGAGATTGAATTGCACTCAAAAATGGCCGGCAACACTTGTCTGCACACGATCTATAGACCATTTCGATGTAACTAAGAGGGAGGGTAAAACGCTGCCTTCCATCTCGCTTTTTGGCGCCTGCGCTGTAGTCATTTTGTATCATGAGAGCGCGCAGAACCCCTTGTATGTCCCGATACTGAGGGTTGCCTACCCCTTTTATTTACGTCGAAAAGGTCTATTGGATGCGGAATTTTTGAAATATAAGTTTACTTTCAAATTTAATTGAAATTAGAAAACTGATTTTGCCAATCAATAATAAATAATGTAGGGTATAACGTATTTCGGTAATTAAGTTGATAGCCATATGCAAGTTCCCACGTTTGTTTATTTTATCAACTTCAGAGAGCCTTAATCTACCTTTCGCTATCAGGTTGTGCCTTGAAAATGATATAAACATACCGAGGGGCCAGTCACTCAACCTAATCTGTGGAAATACACTGGTGACTGGACAAGTTGTACCCTTTAGAACAGCTAAAATGACCCATGATACTTTACAGCTGTAGTAAGTCTATTACACCGTCAAATCACTGCCCCATTTTTTTTTTTTTTTTTTTTTTGTTGTTGCTCCTAGGATTGATAAAGCCTTACAGCTCAGTTGGCGGATTTAAAATAGTTTTTTACAATTTGTCTTTGAATTGATTTAAATACGTCAGGACTCAGGGGAAACAATTTAAGCGGGGATTGAATTCTAAACTCCAATTTCATCGCCTGATTGGCTAACTAGCTTCTGTCTGGCCAAGAAGAACCACTAAAGTTCACACTATCTAAGGTAAACCGCGCTCTTACCTTGAAGGAGACAAGGATGGAGTGGTAACGTCCATACCTATAACGTTGCTTCTCTATCCCCACCTACGAAACGGCACCGAAGACCTCCCAGCATCTTCAGCGTTTAGGAAGGGTCGTACAGTACAAAATCGTAAAGGCCGCCATCTCTGTTTTAAAAATAGAAGCTAGTTTTCATGTAAATACAATGACGCTACGCGGCAGCATTTAACAATCGCCTCTTCCAAAGGGCGCTCGCAAGGTACACTGGGAGAGTTTCAGTGGCGCAGGTCGCTCTCCATCTTCCCTCTTTCTCCCTGCTCTTACATTCTAGTAAATGTTTCTGATATCTATGGCTTTGGCCTTACCATTTAAAATGAAGAGACATAGCCAGGCGTCGCCGAGTGGACGTCTAGTCACGTGTTCCACGCGCGGGAATGACGGGTATCGTTTCTATTTCTGTGTTGTTGCTATTACCACATTATTATCTGGCGGGAAAATCAGCTCGTGACGGAACGGGCCGACCATCCGTGACGTATTCCACCAGTGACGTCATCTAAGGATCCGATGAAATATGTTTTAGCAAGCAGAAGGTTCGGGGGAAATTTTTCTTTTATGTCTGTAAGAGATAAAATTAAAAATAGTTTTTATTACATCTATACAGATGTTCATTATACGAGTTGTTACTTCATTTTATTTTTCTTTTAAGTTGTAACACGATATTTTCAACCAGATGTATAAGAACGTTTTAGTGATTAAAATTAGGAATTTAATTATCAAGAATCTATACATAGTTTTGAGACTAGGAGGATTGATACCATTTACACTACAGGAGGCGAAGTTACTTTGTAGGCCAAGGAGCCCGGTCTCCTGCAGTGTAAATGGTATCAATTCTCCTAGCTTGAATTGAGAGCTGTGTGTACAGCGAGGGTCTTTTCAAACGAAGGCAGTTCAGCTACTATATTGATTTTCAAGGTCATTGTAACATGTTTCTAAAGCAGTTAGAAGCTCATTGTGATCCGTGCTGTGCTCAGATCGCAAATATTACTTAGGCCTAATCTTTTTTTGGTCAGAACTACAATGTCTATAGACATAAGATCCTTTTAAAATGGGGGTGGGGTCGCAGTGTCGTCTGCTTGATTTAGGATTAAGATGGTAGCGTTACACAGGGATTTATTGTTGCTAGTCCTTTTGTTTGAAGCCATATCTAACGTCTTTGGATGGATCCATATACCGGATTCCACCTTATTCCATATCGCCGGAAGTTAGGCTTATTTCGGGTCTCGTGCATGGAGGTGAGTAATGGGATGAAATTCGTCTGTCGTCTGCTAAGGTCCATTCCCCCCCCCTCCCCCCTTAATAGCAGACAGACTAATTTCTTCCCATTACCAGGGTGGGAAATAAGGATTTTTTCAAAACTGGCAACCCCCCCTGGTCTGGAATAAATAAACTGGTCCATGACCATTGACCAGGGCATGTCGTCTGCTAAACTAAAGAAGTCGATAATTAAAATATTTGAGTTAATATCTGGACTCTGGTTACCCTTGAATTTTCTTAATGGCTCCGTGGACCACTGACCCCCCTCTTATTTAATTTTTGAACTGGACCAGACTAATTTCTCCCCATTACTCCTCTTCGCGAATCCAGTTGAAATGTTAAGCGATTTTAACGCAACTGCTCTTATTTTAAAAAGAGAATAATATCCCAGGGCTACGTCATTAAATTGCATTTAAAAATTGTAATTTAAATTACACTTGACCTTCAAGAAAACAAGGTGGTCAAACACCAAACTCTATTTCACAATCAACTTCTGATAACAAAATTATAAACAAATATTTATGTAAAACAGCCATTTGATTAATTAAAATAACTAACATATTTACACTTTTACGCTTCATTTGCAATTTATTTGTACATTATTTGAATTATTTCTTATATAGCTTAGAATAAACAGCGTAGCAAATCCAATAGTAACTTAGCGTCTGCTCAAAACACATTTATAGACGGACTAAATAACAAACAAAGCGAGACACGGTACGGAGTCCAAAGTTTTGTTTATTTCCAAGGTGGTAAGAATATAGGCATGCAATTATAAATAAAAGTGTTTTTGCGTTACGCTTGAAAGCTGTATATTGACTGAATAAACGTTAAAATATTTCGGTGATTATTGGTTTTTCGGAATGATGACGACAATGCGTGTATCAGCGGATTTCTTTCATTGGTTCAATAAAAATATCGATACAAGACGAAAATACCTTATTTATATAGCGATAAATAAATAAATACTATTATCAAAAGTAAATTGAAAGAATGGAAAGTGTACGCAGTAAGGAGGCGCGACAAGTTGCCTCCAAGCCAAAGAGAGCATATTGACCCGAAGTCGTCACCATTTCCATAAATACTGATCCTATGTTGCCACCATTTCCAAATACTGACCCTAAGTTGTCACAAATTTCCATAAACATTGACCCTAAGTTGTCACCATTTCCATAAAAACTGACCCAAAGTTGTCACCGTTTCCATAAATACTGACCCAAAGTTGTCACAAATTTCCATAAATATTGACCCAAAGTTATCACAAATTTCCATAAATATTGACCCAAAGTTGTCACAAATTTCCATAAATATTGACCCAAAGTTGTCACAAATTTCCATAAATATTGACCCAAAGTTGTCACAAATTTCCATAAATATTGACCCAAAGTTGTCACAAATTTCCATAAATATTGACCCAAAGTTGTCACAAATTTCCATAAATATTGACCCAAAGTTGTCACAAATTTCCATAAACACTGACCCTACGTTGTCACCAATTTACATAAAAACTGACCCTACGTTGTCACCAATTTACATAAAAACTGACCCTACGTTGTCACCAATTTACATAAAAACTGACCCTACGTTGTCACCAATTTACATAAAAACTGACCCTACGTTGTCACCAATTTACATAAAAACTGACCCTACGTTGTCACCATTTTACATAAAAACTGACCCTACGTTGTCACCAATTCCATAAATACTGACCCAAAGTTGTCACCAATTCCATAAATACTGACCCAAAGTTGTCACCATTTCCATAAATACTGACCCAAAGTTGTCACCATTTTCATAAATACTGACCCAAAGTTGTCACCATTTCCATAAATACTGACCCAAAGTTGTCACCATTTCCATAAATACTGACCCAAAGTTGTCACCATTTCCATAAATACTGACCCAAAGTTGTCACCATTTCCATAAATACTGACCCAAAGTTGTCACCAAGTCGATAAATATTGACCCTAAGTCGTCACCAACACCAAGTCCATAAATATTGACCCTAAGTTGTCACCAAGTCCATAAATATTGACCCTAAGTTGTCACCAAGTCCATAAATATTGACCCTAAGTTGTCACCAATTTCAAATTCTGACCCTACGTTACCACCATTTCCATATAGGTAATGAATTATTTCAAAAAGGCTGACCCTAATATGTGGCCAGCTTTTCAACAGTGGGTCAGATCGCGGTCATCTTTGTGGCACGAAAAGGAAAATCATGCAATTAAAACGGCGCAGTCCACAATCTTCCATAATTTCTTGTTTACATCCACGCTTAGACCAATAGTTATATCACAAAATAAACAAATAATAATACAAATAATCATTAGGGACAAGTATTTCTCGGTTATGAAAAAGAATCCATTGCACGCATGCATGGTCAACCCGCTAGAGGTCAGCTCGATCAGAGAACTTTCCTAATAGTTCGGTTTAGTTTCGCCTTTAGTTGTTATCTTTTGTTATTGTTAATAAATATATTCCATTTTCCAGTCATAATCTCACGTATCGTGTGCATGCCTGAAGTCTAAGGGGACTCATTTACGTCCAAAACTATCCTTTCGAGAACCGAGAACCGGCCGACAATGAGTCTGCCTGCCTCCATGCGTCTATTGGGGTTAATGCGAAATCTTTTTAATGGGCTAAACGTTTCTTAAGTTGGAAAGGAACATACATTTTATGATTTAAGTTTTATTTATTTATTTAGAAACTGAACTAAAATATATAAAGTTTGAAGTTAAGGCCTAATGGAATTTTTACTGCGCTATAGCGAACACAACACAGTGAAAGTGTTGTCGTAAATATATTGTACTGCCAACGAAATATTGAATTTTCTAAAAATATCAACAATCAAAATGTCCGGGATACCATAAGTTTATAAGATATGTTACATGATAAGTATGACCAGGGGTAGATTTAATTTGAGAAGTAGGAATGGTGAACAGAGTAGTAATGTGGACGCGCGTCAAAGTCCCGGACCCCCTTCCACGGAACGGGGGGGGGGGGGTATGAAAGAAGAGGCGGGTCATAGCGACAGAGGTAAAAGGGAATGACGTATTTTTCGCCGTCCCCGTCTGCAATGTCATCAAAACGTAGTTTAAGTGAGCCAATAACATAATTTAAACTTTTCGTTACGTGTTGAAGGGATGGGCTCTATACTCGGCTATGAGTCGGACTGAAGTAAATACTAACCGTTCTCCATTCCTACTTCTAAGATTAAATCTATCCCTGCCTATACTTCGTAATGCTAGAGACTTACAGCTCGAGCTAGTTCGAGAACGACAAGCGAGAATTGATTAAATACACTCGGTTAATTAATTTTGCAGTCCATCTTCCTATTTAGTCTGCATTACTAAGAATTTGACAGCTCCCAGTCACCAGGCGTCGCTTTACGAGAATCTATGACCTACGTCACTTCATGACAAGCTCCAGTTTATAACCAGTGACAAACTTATGGGGAACATATCTTATAAACTTATGTGTACTTGTATGTACACTTGGGGGTGGCAATTGTTCCCCTTTTAATGTTGAGGTGAGATTAGAAACGGGGGGCATTTTTAAAAGGGTATTGACGTCACAATAACTTTATCGGGTCAAAATTCGAATTTAAACAAGATGGCCCAAGGGCTCAGTGACGCACAGAAAATTTGAGTCAATTGCCCACCTCAGTAAGTTACCTTTCTAACAGTGTTTAAGTGATAATAACCATTTATAAGGTTAAGTCTAACCACATTACAAATTTTTTAAACCACCACCACTTTCATTCAATGACAAATTAAAAACTCATCGTAGATATTCATCATACGATGTGGCTAAAAATATTGACGAATCTAGTTTACTTTGTTTTGCTTTAAGGTGTAAGAATGATCACCCGTAATCCTTACTAGTGAGTAGCCCCTGGACGCGCTATAGTGCTAGAATTATTAACGTAACCCTTACTAGTGAGTAGCCCCTAGTTGCGCTACAGTTTTAGAATGATTACCCATAACTCTTAGTAGTGAATAGCCTCTCGATGAGTTATAGTGCTAGAATTATTACCGTAACCTTTAATAGTGTCTAGCCCCTCGTTGCGCTATAATGCTAGAATTATTAGCAGTAACCCTTAATAGTGAGTAGCACCTCATTGGGCTACCGTGGTAGAATGACACGGGACAGGCCGCGACTATGGGGTAGGAGTGCCACCATGTGTCGTATTTCCTCAAACTTTGTCGCCCAGAAGCTTGACTTACAGGAGTGCGCCACATCCCCGACCAATAGCCTCTGCTCGTAAACATTTTCACAGAACGTTTTCCCCCGTCATCCTCGCTCTCTCATTGGCTCTCACAAAAATTATGACGCTCTTTTGTACTATAAAATGCAGATTTTTTTCTGATTTATTTACTTTCGAAACGCTGTGCTGGGAAAAAGTTCGTTTGTGAACTTTGGTGAAGGTTAAAGTTTCTAATTTGCATTATTTATTTAGGGCCTCACTTTCACTTTTTAATATTTGTCTTTGATACTAAACACTTTCGTCACAAACACTTTTGACTGTCGCTTGAAATTTGCCCTTTATGGCAAAGTCGATACGTCTATTTCTAGGAAAACAAAACTTAAGATAGTTTAAATGAATTTCACACGCACATTTGCAATTTTCCAAAACGGAGAATGCAATGAACGTAAAGTAGGATATCACTTTAACCATAAGTTCATAAGAAATGTTCCTCCATAAGTTTGTCACTGGTAACTTAGAAACTGGAGCTTGTCATGAAGTGACCTTCGTAGGTCATAGATTCGAGGTAAAGCGACATACGCCTGGTGAGGCGCTATCAAAACCTTAGTAATGCAGATTAAACAGAAAGATATACTGCAAAACTAACCACCGAGTGTAGCAAGCCAAGAAGTGATATCTAGTTTATTAGGCAGAAGGAATAAGATGCCTAATATAAGTATTCGCGCGCCATAGTCCCAGTCCCCGTTTCAAAATACAAGGGGGGACGTAAAATGAGGCCACCGGGCTATTTCGCCTCTCCTCAGTCATTTTCGTCATTCGCGTCGCGCTGACGTGAGTTTTCAAGAACCAATGAGATTCTGGTTGTAATTTAGAGGAGGGATTAACTCAGGACCTACTATACGTTTGGACTGGAGATAAAGCTAGATTATAAATGTGGCGAATTTTACCTTCTCCCTAGTAAACTAGATATCACTTCTTGGTGTAGTACTTCAATTCTCGCTTGTAGTTCTCGAACTAGTTATCTCGAGCTGAAAGTCTCTAGCATTACGAAGCGTAGGTAGTGTCAAACTTATGGAAGGAACATATCTTATAAGCTTATGGTTTAACGAAGTTACCGTTGTCGCTTGGAGATAAAGGCAGTCAAGGTTTCGTACGTGGTTCAAATTCGGCTTGAATTTGTGTCAGACTAGTTGCGTTTTTAAGTTGGGAAGCCAGTTCGACATTATGGGAAGTTCATGGTCAAAACTATACGGTGTTATAAGTGGCCCCGTTTTCTAACCGATAATGGGGCGGATCTCTTCTCTTTCAAGGTGTTATGAAACTAAATCGCTCTCAGTTTAATTATAATTACTTTAACTCAAACGTCATTATTAAAATAAAAATGAGGAATTATTTTTCATTATCATCTCATTATCCTTCTCACGCAATCACTCGAATTAACTTAATAAATATTTACTTTTAAAAGTGTATACTAGAACGCAATAATGGTTTTTTGTGTTAAAATAAATTAAAATTTAATTATATTAGTCCGAATTAGTTGAATTTTCACGTTGAGTGAGGAAGAATTAATTACTTAATTTTATATTATTATTTAATATTTTCATTTTGATTATTCTTTAGGCTTCCATTTTCTAATATGGCTGTAGTTTTGGACCAAAACCTTTAAACTTACTCTATAAGTTATAATTAATAGTATTCAGAATTTCACTAACATAGGTTCATATTTACGGTAAATTCCGATTTATTTCTGATCGCCATTTTCCAATATAGCCACGGAATAAAACCAATATTAATATCTATACAGCTGTTATATTAACACTCGCATCAGTTTAGATTTACAATAACTTAAAACATTGGGAAACTTCGGTTACTTCAATGGTCGCCAACTCTCTATGTAGGATATAATTAACCCATATTCAAAAAACATACCCACATCAGTTTAGATTTCTAAAATAATGTACTAATCACGTTATAAAATTATCATTGCATTTTTCTTGGCAACAATTTACCGAATTAAAACCATAATTTACATGGTACAAAAGTTCACTTCAAAATAGATCTTTCCGATGAAAAAGAGGGGGGTAAGCAACCCTCAGTAACGGGACACACAAGGGAGTTGATACACTGCCATCCGTCTCTGCGCACTCTCAAGATACAAAAAGACTACAGCGCAGGCGCCAAAAAGCGAAATGGAGAGCAGAGTTTTACCCCCGTGTCTTTCCCTCTTAGCATAAGTTCATAAGATTTGTTTCTTCCATAAGTATGACACTACATATACACGTTCGTAATGCTTGAGACTTACAGCTCGAGATAACTAGTTCGAGAACGACGTAAACGAGAATTGAAGTACTACACTCGGTTTGTTAATTAATTTTGCAGGACTTGCATCTAGCTCCTATTTAGTCTGCATTACTAAGCCTTTGACAGCGCCTCACAAGGCGTATATCACTTTACCTCGAATCTATGACCTACGTCACTTCAAAATTAGAAGCTCCAGTTTCTAAGTTACCAGTGACAAACTTATGCAGCAACATATCTTATAAACTTATGGTTATATTTTACAAAAGGTATTATTTCCAATTCCACTATTATTAAAATTTGCATAGATTTTAGCTTAAACAGAAGGTTTGTTTTGCTACATCTATGACGTTTCACCTACGTCACTTGAAGACAAGCTCCAGTTTGTAACCAGTGACAAATTTATGGAACATATCTTATAAACTTATGATCTTAGTTACGTCGAAACTGGTCTATCGTACGCCTAAAATCTACCTTACTTTCTTCTACACTAATCCCATGCACTGAAACTCCTAATATTCTTAGATTAAGGGGAGAAATAGAAATTCTGAGAAAGTTTCGTTTTGTAGCAACTGTCTTGGGATTTGGGTGTATGTAACGTCGGACTAAACTACGCCTATATTCGCGCTAAAATTATCCAAAATAGATAGCAATAGGTGTGTTTCAATCGATTAAACAGGAAGAGGGAATTTTCACGGATTATCACCTCCGAGCAGATAGCGAGCGCTTTTATAAAAAGGATAATAATTTCACAGGTTGATGCTTCGCGTGGTGATACGACTAGGCGGAGATAGTACGCGAAGACGCTAAAGGGAAGGTGAAGTGGAAAATCAAGTGATATTGTTATCGATTCTTCTTCTAATTATAAGACCATTCTGCATAGTGAAACATCCACGAAATACATGCTCCGAATAATTTTAAAATTCAAATTAGGTTCAGATTTTATGGATAAGGACCTCAAACCAGTTAACAAGATTATCCAAGAAATTTCAAACTAATTGTAATTTTAAAATCATACGGAGATATTTTCTGGATGTTTCACTACGCTGAATGGTCTTATAGAAGAATCGATACAAATCATTTGATTTTTCACTTCACTGTCCTTTTAAAAGAAAAGTTAAGGTAACATAACATCATGTCTTAAAAGAAGGGCATTTTTCTAATTATAAAAGGAATTAAATATTAAATAAAAATTAAATGATCTCCTATTACAAAATAATTAGCATTTAATTAGTCTTAAAGACGAGGACTACTGCACCATCCACCATTGGTTTGGTGACGTCTGCTAGTCAGAACCACTCTTGACGCAAATAGAACACCCATTAATTTAAAGGCAGACTTATCAGAAACACTGGACTGTATTGAAATAGTATATTAAAGGTCGACTTTCATCGAAAAGGGTTCTAGCGAACTGAAAACCGAGCATCGAGACTAACAATGGAGGGACCGTGCCGATTTTCGAAGCCCCGCTGGGGTAAAAGATGGAAGAGTTCTAGCTAACTGAAAGCCGTGCAATGTGGTTCTAGCGAACTGAAGATACACAATAGACAATTTCCTTCACGGGAAAGCAAAATTTCGAGAGGAAATAAATTTAAAAGGATTTCTATTGTTCATCTTCAGTTCGCTAGAACCACATTGCACGGCTTTCAGTTAGCGAGAACCCTTCCAACTTTTGACCCAGCGGGGATTCGAAAATCGGCACTGTCGCTTCATTGTTAAGGCTCTTTCAGACGATCCAACTTTTTGACTCAGCTTGATGGGTCAACTCGAGGTGAATCAACTAGTTGGATCGTGTGAATAGAAGCTGAATGAGTTGAGTCACCAAAAAAGTTGGCTAGGAAAAATTGGATCAGTGATCCAATTTTTGCTGACTCAACTTTTTAATTTCATTTCTACAGCTAATCAAAATGAGTTACAAAAAAAAGCCTTTTTCGCGGGTTATTTCGTAAGTGCCAAGGTAGGTGGCACTTAAAAAGTTCTATTTGGCGGTAAAAGTTTAGTCGTGTGAATAGGAAGGATTTATTTCACTTTTCCCTTCAAAAGTTGGGCAAGTTGATACAACTTTTTGACCCATCGAGCTGAGTCAAATAGTTGGATCGTCTGAAAGAGCCTTAAGTCTCGATGCTCGGTTTTCAGTTCGCTAGAACCCTTTTCGATGGAAGTCGGCCTTTAAAACAAAAGTTAAGTTAAGGCAACTTAACATCATGTCTTAAAAGAAGGGCATTTTTCTAATTATAAAAGGTATTAAATATTAAAATAAAAATTAAATGATCTCCTATTACAAAATAATCAGCATTTAATTAGTCTTAAAAACGATAGAGGACTACTGCACCGCCATTGGTTTAGTGGCGTCTGCTAGCCAGAACCTCTTGACGCAAATAGCACACCCATTTTATGGCAGACTTATCAGAAACACGGGCCTGTATTGAAATAGTATACAAAATATTAAATTAGTAAAATAGGAAGATTTCGACAAAAATGCTTTTTTGTATCTACATTTTTGGCCACCATTTACCAAGATGGCCGCAAATCTTTCCCATAATGAGTGCCTACTACTTAAGAGTAACGTTCCTAAAAAACTAGTTTCAGCTTCCTGGGTAAAGCGGTTTGGTTTGGGCTGGGCGTCGATTTTAAGTCAGTCATCAGTCAGCTGAGAAATATAGATTATTATTTTTTTATTTTTTACTTTGAGTGATGGTGGGAACTTCCCAGTTTTCGGAATCTTCAGAAATTGTTAAGGAGGCCCCTGGATCAATTAAGGTAAGGTTACTTTTCACCAGAACTAAATCACTTGAAGTACCCATAGTTAGTTTTCATCAAAAGTCATATTCCATTAAAATTTTATTTCTAATCAATAATCATATTTGTAGGTCATACTCCCTTTAGTGATGAGAACGATATACAGGGTGTTTCTGATAAGCCTGGCATGCATAAATTAAAATGGGATTTTCTTTGGGAAATCGATTTTGAGTCGAAAATGTTCTAGACTTCTATCGCCATTTTGCCACAAGGGACAATGCTGTTTTATAGTTAAGATTGTAAAGAGTATTTTACGGATGAGCCCTTAAATTTAATTTAGATACTGATTAAGACAATGATTACTAATTTAATTTGCATTGTCTTTTGATGCTATAACCAGGTGTCGCCTAAAGCTTATGCCCAACCTTAAAATCGGGGTATTATGGGTAAATTCGGCCTTGCATGGGAAGGGCCCTCTCGTGTTAGCGCTATAGTAGTTTCCACTCCAGAATCAGAGAGAAAAGAACTAAGATTGAGTAGAAATGATGATTATCATGATTTGCGATCTGCGGCCAGCGTGGGAAATAAGGCGGTGGCACAGGGGAATGACCAGTTTAAAAATTCCCTGGTTCAGTTTAAAAATTTAATCGGAGGGGGTCAGTGGTCCACGGGACCACTAAGAAAATTCAAGGGTAACCAGAGTCCCGACATTAATTGAAATATTTTAATTATCCACTTCTTTAGTTTAGCAGACGACGTTCCCTGGTCATTGGTAATGGACCAGTTTATTTATTCCAGGTCAGGGGGGTCGCTGGTCTAATGCCCAGTTTTATAAAATATCCTTATTTCCCACCCTGCAAGGCTGCGGCAATGAAGTATCCCAGTGTACCTTGCACACGCTCCTACTCTTCGGAAGAGGCGATTGTTAAGTGCTGCCGCGTAGCGCCATTGTATTTGTATTAGAACTAGCTTCTATTTTTAAGATAGGGGCATCATTAACGTTTCCGTACTGTAAGACCCTACCTAACTGGGAGGGCTTCGGTGCTGTTCCGTAGGTGAGGGTAAAGAGGCAAAGTTATAGCAAGAAGTGATATCTAGTTTATTAGGGAGAAGGTATAAATTGTCCACATTTCCAGCTTTATCTCCAGTCCAAACGTAGGTCCGGAGTCAATCCCCGCCTCTAAATTACAACCCGCAACTCATTGGTTCTTGAAAACTCACGTCAGCGCGACGCGAATGACGAAAATTACGTATTTTCCGACTGAGGAGAGGCGAAATAGCCCGGCCTCCTTTTACGTCCCCCCTTGTATTTTTAAAGGGGTGACTGGGACTATGGTGCGCCAATACTTAGGCATCTTATATCTTCTTCCTAATAAACTAGATATCGCTTCTTGGTTATAGGTATGGTGATTTCCACTCCATCCCTCTCTCCTTCAAGCCAGAATCAAACCTTCCTCCAAAATAACGGTTGCCAACGGTTGCCAGTCTGAAAAGAACTTACAATACGTCTCCTTTTTAACTCCTCCCTGGATTAGCCAAACACCCCCAACCCCCTTTAACGCACATCTCAAGTGTCAAACTTACTAAATTTCTACATAACTTACAATCTTATGTAACACTTTCGTTTTAACATTTTCGTTTTAAGATTTTTCATAATATAAAATATATTACGATAATTTTTCAAGCTCAGTTCCAAAAACTAAAAGACACCAAAAAAAGGTGTGAATTTTAAACGAAAATAATTTTTAACGTAACACCGATTATAAATCATTATTTAACGATATAAACGGGGATATGGGGTCAATATACGACAAAGAACAGCTCCCTTAAAAGCTTACTATCTAAGAAAACTCGTCTCCACCCCCTTGCAACGAAAAAAAGACACTAAAAAATAAAAATAGATTTTTTGGGGGGTAAAGGGTGTAAGTTTAATATATAGTATAATATAAGCCTATTCGCGTATTGATTTATCTTCAAAAAAAATCGACCTTTTCTTCCCCAGTAAAGTCCGAATGGAAAAAAGGTCACCACGTACGACTTCTCTGGTCACTAAACGGGATACTGGCGTTCAAATCGATCATTAAATTTTGCATCGAAACTGGTTTCTTTTTTTCTCTTAGAATTGAATATACAGGGTGGTTCTGATAAATTAAAGGGTAGGGTCAAACCATAAGTTTATTATAAGATATGTTACATAAGTATGACATTACCTATACCAAGAAGGGATATCTAGTTTATTAGGGAGAGGGTATAAGATGCCTAAGTATTCGCACGCCATAGTCCCAGTCCCCCTTTCAAAATACAAGGGGTGGGGGGACGTAAAAGGAGGCCCCGGGCTATTTCGCCTCCCCTCAGTCGGAAAATACTCTGTAATTTTCGTCATTCGCGTCGCGCTGACGTGAGTTTTCAAGAACCAATGAGATGCTAATTGTAATTTAGAGGCGGGGATTAACTCCGGACCTACGTTTGGACTCGTGATAAATCTGGAAATGTGGGGATTTTATACCTTCTCCCTAGTAAACTAGATATCGCTTCTTGCCTATACTTTGTAATGCTGTTAATTTGACGATTTTTGATTTGAAAAGTTTGCAAAATATACCAGCTGAGATAACCAACAATATTTACCGAAGTCTACTTGAAGTGGAAGCCATGAATTGAATCTCGAGCAATCTGGTATAGGTATGGTCATACGTTTATAAGATATGTTCCATAAGTATGACACTACCAACACTTCGTAATGCTAGAGACTTACAGCTCGAGATAACTTGTTCGAGAACGACAAGCGAGAATTGAAGTACTAACACTCGGATGGTTAATTTCTTCCTATTTAGTCTGCACTACTAAGCCTTTGACAGCGCTTCACCAGGCGTTGCTTTACTAGAATCTATGACCCACGTCAGTTCATGACAAGCTCCAGTTTGTAACCAGTGTTAAACTTATGAAACATATCTTTTGAACTTATGGTTGTCAAACTGAGTGGAAGGTGTCATCAATGAACATGGGGTCTACAACATTTAATTACGGGGGGGGGAGATATGGGTTCCCAAACGTTGAATTGGCACAGGGAAATAGAAACACGAATGTCAAGTAATTAGCTTTACTTTCCCAGTGTATGCACGCTTCTAAACATTTAATAGTACATTTCTGATGTAGATAAAGGTTCATTAACGTTCTTAGATTGAATTCTGAAACGTATTACTCCATGTGTTTATTAGCCAATCCATGTTTGGAAGCACATCTCTCCTTAACTAAATGTTGTAGACGATCCCCATGTTCTTTGAAACTTTCCACTCTATCAGACCATAAGTGGATCATATTACAGCTCCCTATAAGTACTGGACGTAGGTTATGCTTTTATAAACAGCGTTTTCTTCCAAGACATCCAGGCCCGCCATCTATAGCTCAGTTTCACAAGTTTAGTTTGCCCATTAACCCGGATCTGGAGTTACGTTAACCTACGGAAGTTGCGGTTGATGTTAATGGCTGTCAGACCGTCGTCAGTGTCTTGATTAGTGTGAAGTTTGTTATCGCGTTATAATTTTGATTTAGAATGGCTTATGTTTCTTTGCTAATTAGAGAAAAAAAAACGCCGAGGTTCAATGTGACTAATTACAATCGATGCCGTAAGCGACTAAAACGTTTTGTGAAACTGAAAAATATTGAGCAGCATCTTTCGGAAACGGAAAACGTTAAAGCATTGAAAAAATTTGTCAGACTTAAAAAGGGAAAACAAATTTCATGTCGACGCACATAACCTTTAATTAGGCAGAGTAATAAATTGGTCCAACTATCCCCACTAAAGACCTTTAAATCGGTGGAAACTCATCGCTGCGTTAAGGATACATTGAAAATGTTCTAGCATGATGAAGGCTATTTTGATAATTTGAATTCATAATAGTTTCCTTTTCAACTCAAGCGTTTAAAAATTGCGCGAAATGCCTTTAGACCCCAATTATTTTTTAAAATCGGAAAAATATAAAGTGGACTTTTACTATTACATTCACAACCCAACAATAGGTATGGAACAACTTGTTTCCTTCCGCGCTCTTCTCTCTCAAACCTTTCCTCATTGGCTACCACTTACTTCCGTAAGTTCCGTTTGCTTGCCCCGGATTTTTAAAAATTTCTTTCGCGCCAAAATCATTCCTCTGGTTTAGCTCACAAATTCGCCGCTGCGTTTCGCATATACCCTTTTGCCTTCAGTGCTGGGAGACAATGCTAATGCACAGCGATGTTATATCGTCCAGTACTTCTAGGGAGCTGTAATATGATCCACTTCTGATCAGACCCAAAGAATACACCCTTTACTTTATTGGTAGACTTATCAGAAACACCCTGCATACATGCAGAAGTGAGATGAGACCAGAAGTATCAAGGTAACGAAATTCTTCACTCGGCGAAAGTGAATATTCTTGATAACACAAGAACGGTTGCGGTTTCTGAATTTTCCCTCCAAAACGTGAGAAGCTCGTGGCGGTAGACGGCTGAACTAGATTCAAGGAGCCACGTCCGTGTGCCGCGGCTTTAGCTTGAGGGGAAGGGGTATGTCATTTGATTTGAGGACTATCTATAGCGATTTATAGATTTAACTTTGGATGTGAGGTGTCTTATCTGGCAGCCATTTTCCACGATGGCCGCGGTTTAAAATATCTTTGTTATTAACCTTGTATTAAACTTGAAGGAGAGAGGAATGGAGTGGTAAACCCCATACAAATAACGTTGCCTCTGTACCCCATCTACTTATAGGCACCGAAGTCCTCCCAGCATCCTCAGCGTTTAGGTAGGGTCGTACAGTAAAGAATGGTAAAGGACGCCCCCCTGTTTTAAATATAGAAGCTAGTTCTCATACAAATACAATGGCGCTACGCGGCAGCACTTAACAACAGCTAGGCTACCGAAGGGTAGGGGCGTGCGCAAGGATACACTGGGAGAGTAAGGAAATCCGAGAGAAATAGGTGCACTGAGGAACGACTCAGGTTGTGTGGGACGCCAAAAATGGGGAAGGAATAGGCAAATGCGTTGGTAATCAGTCAAGAAGGGATACAGACGAACCAATTACAATTGAGTCCGACTATTCCTCACCCATTTTTGGCGTCCCACCCAACTTGAGCCGTTCCACAGTTAGAGCGCCTATTTATCTCAAGTTTCGCATCCTCTCATATGAGATTCATTGCTGCGGTCGCCCATTATCATTTCAACTCCATCTTACCTCATTTCTCCCTGTTTTTGTCTAGAAGTCTAGCTTTACTTGCATCAAGAAGTGATATCTAGTTTATTAGGGAGAAGGTTTAAGATGATTAAGTATATGCGCTCCATAGTCCCAGTCCCCCTTTCAAAATACAAGGGGGGGGGACGTAAAGGAGACCGGGCTATTAGGCCTCTCCTCAGTCGGAAAATACGTAATTTTCGTCATTCGCGTCGAGCTGACGTGAGTTTTCAAGAACCAATGAGATGCTGGTTGTAATTTAGAGGAGACGGGGATTAACTCCGGACCTATACGTTTGGACTGGAGATAAAGCTGGAAATATGGCGAATTTATATCTTCTCCCTAATAAACTAGATATCGCTTCTTGCTTGTATCTCGACCTTTAAGTTGGAAGTTTCACGCTTTCATCGGTGAAGAGCTAGAGGCTCAAAATACGACCATAAATTAACATTCCCTTCTGCTTTTCACTTTGAAAAGAGTCATATCACGAAAATAGTGTATTTCCGCCTTCTTACAATTGAACTTTGACCTTTTTTTTCTTAAGCCGACCGTACCATAATGACATAAAGCAATAAAATAGTGGGCGCGCTCGCGAGAAATGGGGCGAACATTCTCCATTGTCAGGATATACTTGCACTTTTAAAAAATGAAAAAAATAGATATATATATATAGTTCTATCAAGAACAAATACAAAACCTGAGAACGTATGAACTTTGAAGAGTTATATTAGGTTTTCTCTAAAAGAGGCTAAAGAAAATCCGTCCCCTTCCTCTCTTTCAGCTTAAGATTCAGCGCAATAGTTTCAGGTCCTCTGTGAGTCAAGTTGGTCAAGTACTGAGTGAAATCAGTATAGGGAGCTAACAGTTCTGACCCTGAAACGTCACACCCTTCTATCTCTTACTGGAGTTTCATCCCCCCTAACGGTTGGAAACAGTATTCTAGGCGCAAAAATTCCAACCAGAGAGGGGCTGCATGACGTCAGACTATCTCTTCCCCCTAGCCAGTTGTTAGCTCCCTATAGAGAGCTTTCAGATGGGATAGTTGTACGTCACACCTTCCCAAGTCTTACCGCTGTTCTGATAGCCATATTGGGTGGTCTCAGCTTCATTCCTGCTTTAAACCCACCAATATGGCAGCGTAAATTATGTCACGAAAATCAGCTGCAGCTCGTAGTATCAGAAGTGTATAACACTTCACTTAGAGAGAAGTGTGCCAACAACAAAGCGGGGTAATTGTAACATGATTCTTCCAACATCATTTTACATTTGTAGTGCACAAGGTTACTAAACCGAATCATGCACATACGCGATAAATAGTTCCCCCTCATTATTACTCTATTAGCGCTGCTTAACTATTTGCCAAGGCGCATGCATGCGCTTGTGCGTTTTTGTCCTATCCACGTCAAGACAATCAAGGTTTGTGGGTTGATTGCTGAGGATTTAGTAAATAAATACCAAACAGTTATAGAATTCACCCATGGTGCGATGCCCACCTTAATTAAGTTTGATGAGCGGGAGAGCAAATTAACAAAAAGGGGTCTCTCGCCTGGGAAGTATCATGTTACATAACTAAAGTATTAAGAGGATACAGAGTGTCGTCCTTCTTCTATTATCCCCTTCTGGTGAAACTGAACTGCTAGCCTTTATCCCCGCAATCTCTTGACTCACCAATGGTCTGCAACAATGTCTAAACTATGTTTATAAAGGTATAAGACTTTGTTATAGTGAAAGTTTCAAACGTATTTCAGTGACGTTTAAGCTGGCGTTCAGGGACCAAAACCGATCATACATAATATGTTACATAACCTGTCTTTTTCGGGTGAACGCCCCATTGTGACGTCCACAAAAAACAGTAAACTAATCGTAAAATAATCTCATTGGTGCCCCGCCTATTTTAGAAATGACCAATTTTATATCTAAAGGTTCTCATGTGATATACGGGTTCTTGCTATCCATAAAAACAGCAATAAACAACTTCCTGCAGACTCTTTCTAATGCGAATTTTTTATTCTATTTCAAAAAGAAATGCGCAACTTTTTCAAAAATTGATTTAAAATAGTCTATCTTGATTTGACTCAAAATGTAGGTATACTGTATATCTGCTCGAGAAAGAGCTTTCGTTCCCTTGCGCTTACGCTAAATCTTACTATGGTTTCTTGAGTTCCTGGTTTTAGTAACACCTTTAAGGTTGTGTTTCCCAAAAGGTGTGTCGAGAAATTTTCAAATCAAGCTTCAAATCTTGGAGGATAGAGTGGGATGAAATCGAAATCTCCGTACCTATAAACGTGGCCACTACGGCAACGAAGTCATCCCAGCGTCCTCAGCGTATAAGCCTCTTCGATGTAACTTAGAGTGGAAGACACGGGGGTAAAACTCTGCCTTCCATTTGCCCCTGGGCGCTAGGCCTTTTGGTTCAGAGAGTGCGCAGAGACGGCTATGGGTCAACCTCCTTGTATGTCCAGATACTGAGGGTTGCCTACTCCCTTCTTTACATCGAAAGAGGCTTATTGGTAGGGTCGTATGGTACGGAAACGTCAACAATGTCTTAAAAATAGAATCGAGTTCTCATTCAAATACAATGGCACTACGCGGCAGGTTTAAGCCTCGATGTAAAAAAGAGGGTAGATAACCCTCAGTATCGAGAGATACAAGGGGGTTGATCCTTAGCTTCTTTGCGCATTTGCTGGACCCAATACGCCTAGAACGCAGGCACCGAAAAGCGAGATGTAAGGAAAAGTTTTACCCCTCGTTTCTTTTAGTTACATCGAAGAGGATTATTACGAAAGACTTTCATTACCGCACATGGCCGAATAACATTTATACTCCGTCTCACTCTTTCCTCCATGTTGAAATTACGTGTGAAAAAAATCATAAATATTGTTCATAGACAAAATTGATATACTGAAAATAACTCAATATTATTGGCCTACAAATAATATCACCGCCTCTACGAGTATTGAATAATTTCGGTGGAGAAGGGTAGTGAACTGTGTATCCCCTGCGTTGGGGGCAACTTTGTAATAGAGAATAAATACTACTTACCCCAGTAAAGGGGATATCACTAAGGTAAGAAATAAAGGGTTATGACTTTGCCATTCATGGGATAGAAATTATAGTCTAGTGAGCTTGTTTAATATCATATTTTTATCAAAAATTGTGGTCAGAACGTGTAATTATAATAGGGAAAAAGAAATATCGGAACTTTGCAAAGTTTATAAGCCTAGGAAACTTCAATTCAATTTCTACGACGTCACACCGACTTCTTTTCACAGCCATTTCTCGTGTCTCTTCAATATTGCAAGACGAGACATGATCCTATTTTATATATTTGACAATAGTCACTTTACTAAGGCAAACGTTAGGTATATTAATTTATTTTAATACATCCGCTCCACGTGGTACTGGTACTGGAAAAAGATCGCGCGGGAAAAACCTGAACATTATTTTTTTTTCGGGCGCTTTTCCTCCGTAACCTTGTACAGGCTCTTTAACGGCACGCGAGGCGGCGGTGACATCAAAAAGGAATATTAAGGCTTATATTTTTGGCGCGGTTTCACCATTTCCGCGAATCCCCCTAAACAAGCTTTTGTACAAATTAGGCCCGAAAAAAGTTGCTGAAACAGATAAATCTATAGGCTTTATCTCGCCTCGACAAAGTTTACAACAATTTTTGGAATTAAAAACGTACTCTTTCGACGCGCTAAATTGCACTTTCAAAGGTTAATCGCTCAAAAGAGACAAATTAGGTTTAATACTACTACTACAAGCAGGAATACATACAGCCATTTTAGAAGTAGGAATGGAGACTGGTTAGTAATTACTTCAGTTATTCCGACTCATGGTCCAGTATAGAGCCCCTCCCTCCAACACGTAACGAAAAGTTTAAATTATCTTATTGGCTCACTTAAACTACGTTTTGATGACGTCGCTGACGGGGACGGCGAAAAATACGCAATTCCTTTTTTATCTCTGTCGCTATGACCCACCTCTTCTTTCATACCCCCCCCCCCGTCCCGTGGAAGGGGGTCCGGGAAATTGACGCGCGCCCAGATTACTCTGTTCTCCATTCCTACTTCTAAAATTAAATCTATCCCTGGTTTAACACTACTACTACAAGCAGGAATACATACATCTAATCGGAATCATTGTGTAGCCAACCATTTTCACACAATGTATCTATGGGCGGAGGGATTTTGTGCTTAGAGAGCTAAAGACTAATCATTATTATTAATTTAATTTATTAGTGCTCATACTTCGGTAACAAGTTGTTAAACCACCAATTACCGCTAAATCAAAGCGTGGGTCCAGTGGATCCCCTACAAGTTGACTTTCCTTACGAACTCCATATAAGTACACTTATAAATCCCGCCCACTAGCCCACAAGCTAAACCTGGAGTTCAGGAGGAAAGTCAACTTGTAGGGGATCCACTAGACCCGCGCTTTGCTTTAAGATAGAACATCCTGTATGTGAACCACACAGAGAAGTTAGATATGACTTAAACGATACGGACCATCCAAATTTGTTGGACTGGGTAATATTGTAGCCTTATCTAACGTCTTTGTTTTTCACATTCCATCTTAAGTTTTTAAGTAACCCTTTTTCAAACAGACGACACTGCTCCTCCATTTTGAAATGCGATTATTTACCCTAAGTGCCTAAATACCTGTTTCAACTTCTGTCCGGGGCATACTTATCGCAATTAAGTTACTTATAACACAACATTTCCACCCAAAAAATCAATTCTTAAACTGGTAAAAGTACCAAAAAAAACCCCCTTTATACACGTCCGATTTTAAATAATCCTAATTTATGACAAAAATTGCCAAAAACTACGAGAAGATATTTTAAAAAGTAAGTATATAAAACCATTATCTTAAAATGACACCTAACCACGCCCATATAATGACGTCATTGCTATCTTTTCCTTATTGTCTTCCCAGGTCTTTTTCTTCGATCCTTCGCCTTTTACCCGGAACTAGCTGCCGCTCCTTCCTAAGGCTATAACTTAGAAGGTGAAAGACAATCACGCTTGTCCATAATTTCAATTGAATACATAATGTATTCTAGGGGTGTTCCTTACTGAAAAGTAACCTTGTCAAAGCGTTAACTTTCGGTCCCATCTTTTTAACGTCTTTTTTCCTTTCACTGGGAAATTAGCCTTTTGTTTCCAAAGACTTTTACACGCGAGAAGAAATTCAAAGGTAAAGAAGCTGCTCGGGACTATTTAAAGAAATGGTTAAAGTGATAGCATAAGTTCATTTCGTAAGATATGTTCATGAATAAGTTTGTCACTGGTTACAAACTGGAGCTTGTCATGAAGTGATTGAAGTAGGTCATAGATTCGAGGTAAAGCGACGCCTGGTGAGACGCTGTCAAAGGCTTAGTACAGACTAAATTTCGTTTTCGAACTAGCTCTCAGTTGTAAGTCTCTACCAATACTTATGGAACAAATCTTATAAACGTATGGTAATAGGTAGGTAGCAAAAACGTCCCTGGAAAATATTTTTATCTTAAAAGTATAGATGTAAACATAAGATTATAAGATATGTTACATGATAAGTATGACACTACCTATACAAGTTCGTAATGCTAGAGACTTACAGCTCGAGATAACTATAGTTCGAGGGAGAACGACAAGCGAGAATTGAAGTCCTACACTCGGTGGCTAATTAATTTTGCAGGACTTCCATCTTCCTATTTAGTCTACATTACTAAGCCTTTGATAGCGCCTCACCAGGCGTAGCTTTACCTCGAATCTGTGACGTTTCGCCTACGTTACTTCATGACAAGCCCTAAGTAACCAACGACAAACGTATGGAACATATCTTATGAACATGTTCGTAATGCTAGAGATTTACAGCTCGAGATAACTAGTTCGAGAACGACAAGCGAGAATTGAAGTCCTACACTCGGTGGTTAATTTTGCAGTACACCTTCCTATTTAGTCTGTATTACTAAGCCTTTGACAGCCCCTCACCAGGCGTATGTCGCTTTACCTCGAATCTATGACCTACGTCACTTCATGACAAGCTCCAGTTTGTAACCAGTGACAAACTTAAGGAACATATCTTACAAACTTATGCTATGACTAAAGTTTTATCGCAGATTAAAATCTTCGAATTACATTAAATCTTTATCTTGAAATTTGTCGAAATTCAAAATTTATTCATTTGATTTGTATCGTACGCAAATCGCTCGCTTAAAAGTTAAAACTATAATTTTTGTATTGTATCAAAGGCAAATAGAAATAGAAGAAAGTAAGACAGTACGGTGAACGCGACGGCTTGTTCCCTGTGCCACGGTCGGGAAGGTAATCATACGCAAAGGGGGTCGACACTATTCTGGGATAAAGGAGGGCTTCTCATATTACTCGTTGCGAGCAAGTTTCAACGGAGTATACTTATGGTTTTAATATCTATATACTTTTGGTACTTTCTGTTATAAACTTGTTTTTGCGAGCATACCTTGATTTTACTAACGAAATTTGCATCATAACCAGTGGTTTATTATATCAGGGATAGATTTAATTTTAGAAGTAGGAATGGAGAACAGAGTAATGCGGGCGTCAAAGTCCGGGACCCCCTTCCACGGGACGGAGAGGTATGAAAGAAGAGGCGGGTCATAGCGACAGAGGTAAAAAGGAATTGTGTATTTTTCGCCGTCCCCATCAGCAACGTCATTAAAACGTAGTTCAAGTGAGCCAATAAGATAATTTAAACTTTTCGTTACGTGTTGGAGGGAGAGGCTCTATACTGCGCTATGAGTCCAGACTGAAGTGAATACTAACCGTTCTCCATTCCTACTTCTAAAATTAAATCTATCCCTGATTATATGGAGTCAGTCAGTACATAGTTTCATGTTTAAACAAATATTAATTCCGGTATCCATCCAATATTTGTTTAAACATGAAGTTGAAAGCTAAGCATTTTTCAGCTGTTTGTTGTTACTAGTAGAAACAGGGTTAAACCTTTTGACGTTGTATTGTTTTTGCCAGCGTTGTTTTCTTTATTTTCAGAAAAAACCCAAGAGGGAGAGTGAGAGAAGAAAACACCCCTTCTAAAGAAAAGAACTGGGATTCTCTAAAATCAAGAGTTGATAAAAGAGAGTACAGTATTGACATGACAATTTTTAAATCACTCCTTTTTTATGACAATTTTTTTTTAAAATCTCCGGACTTTTATGGCAATTTTTGATATCCCGGATATTTATGGCAATATATAAATTCCCCGACATTTATGAGAAAATGTAAATTCTCTCTTTTTTATCAAATATTTTAAATTCCCTCACTGTTATCGCAATTTTTTTTAAATTCACTGACTTTTAAGGCAATTTTTTAAATCCCCTGAGTTTTATAGCAATTTTTTAAATCCCCTGAGTTTTATAGCAATTTTTTAAATCCCCTGACTTTTATGGCATTTTTTAAATCCCCTGACTATTTTTATGACATTTTTTTAAATTCCCTGACTTTTATGGCATTTTTTTAAAATTCCATGACATTTATGGCAATTTTTATTAAATCCCCTAACATTTATGGCAATACTTTTAAATCCCCAGACCTTATGACACTTTTTTTAAATCCCCTGACTTTCATGGCAATTTTTAAACCCCTGACCTTTATGAACGACAATTATTAAATCCCTTGACTTTTATGAACGACAATTATTAAATCCCTTGACTTTTATGAACGACAATTATTAAACCCCTTGACTTTTATGAACGACAATTATTAAACCCTTGACTTTTATGAACGACAATTATTAAATCCCCTTGACTTTTATGAACGACAATTATTAAATCCCCTTGACTTTTATGAACGACAATTGTTAAATCCCCTTGACTTTCATGAACGACAATTATTAAATCCCCTTGACTTTCATGAACGACAATTATTAAATCCCCTTGACTTTTATGAACGACAATTATTAAATCCCCTTGACTTTTATGAACGACAATTATTAAACCCCTTGACTTCTATGAACGACAATTATTAAACCCCTTGACTTTTATGAACGACAATTATTAAATCCCCTTGACTTTTATGAACGACAATTATTAAATCCCCTTGACTTTCATGAACGACAATTATTAAATCCCCTTGACTTTCATGAACGACAATTATTAAATCCCCTTGACTTTCATGAACGACAATTATTAAATCCCCTTGACTTTCATGAACGACAATTATTAAATCCCCTTGACTTTCATGAACGACAATTATTAAATCCCCTTGACTTTCATGAACGACAATTATTAAATCCCCTTGACTTTCATGAACGACAATTATTAAATCCCCTTGACTTTCATGAACGACAATTTTTAAATCCCTTGACTTTTATGAACGACAATTTTTAAATCCCTTGACTTTTATGAACGACAATTTTTAAATCCCTTGACTTTTATGAACGACAATTTTTAAATCCCTTGACTTGTATGAACGACAATTTTTAAATCCCTTGACTTTTATAAACGACAATTTTTAAATCCCTTGACTTTTATAAACGACAATTTTTAAATCCCTTGACTTTTATAAACGACAATTTTTAAATCCCTTGACTTTTATGAACGACAATTTTTAAATCCCTTGACTTTTATGAACGACAATTTTTAAATCCCTTGACTTTTATGAACGACAATTTTTAAATCCCTTGACTTTTATGAACGACAATTTTTAAACCCCTTGACTTTTATGAACGACAATTTTTAAATCCCTTGACTTTTATGAACGACAATTTTTAAATCCCTTGACTTTTATGAACGACAATTTTTAAATCCCTTGACTTTTATAAACGACAATTATTAAATCCCTTGACTTTTATGAACGAGAATTATTCAATCCCTTGACTTTTAAGACATTTATTAAAACCCCTGCCTTTTAGGACAATTATTAAATCCCCTGAATTTTAAGACATTTATTAAAACCCCTGACTTTTCGATTCACCTTATCAACCCCTAAAAAAAAGACACGCACACACACTCTAACATAAATTAACTCCTGATAGTAGAATTCTACGAATGTATTTTTAGTACTGCTAAGAGAGAGAGAGAGAGAGAGAGAGAGAGAGAGAGAGAGAGAGAGAGAGAGAGAGTGGGTCGAAGGGAGAGACAGAAATGATTTCTCTTCCAGATTAAATGTCTTCTTATGGGTCATTTACTCGCTTTAATAGTCTCGGCCATATTCTCATTGTGCAAAACATTATGTAAGCTATTTCCCCCCCAACAAATGTTAAAAAAAGTCTGTCCTTTATTCTTGGCAAGGTTCGCCTATGCTTCACAATGTATTATCTGTTGGTTTTTTTTAACTATCTACGCGTATAGTTTAAGAAGATGTTTATTTAGGGCTTAATTACCGTATGCCTTGTTGCTTGGCAATGGACATAATTTAGACGATAAAGAACATAAAAGAGAATTTCAAACTTCATTGTCAAATTGTAATTTTTGTTAAAGCAACTTACTTCCTTTCGTTTCAACCGATATCATAGGGGACTGTATGGCTTTTGAATTCAATATGCGGCCATCTTGGAAAATGGTGGCTAGAAAAACTAACCAAGAAAATGTTTCTGGTAAGTCTGGTGGTATAAATTAAAGGGGATGTTCTTTGAGCGATTTTGAGTCGAAAATGTGCTATGCTACTTTGTCGTCCGTGCCACTGTTTTCGAGTTATAATTTGAGTGTTTTATTGATGACCCCTTAAATTGGCATTGTCTATCAGTTTCTTAAATAAATTTAAGGGGGAGTATTTTACGGAAGATCCCTTAAATTTAATGAAATCAAGAGAAATATTGGACAGTTTAAAGAGGTTCAGATGGTTACTGCAGTTAAAATATTGAAATATACAGGGTGTTTCTGATAGGTCTGGTGGCATAAATTAAGGGTATGTTCTTTGGGCAATTTTGAGTCGAAAATGTAACTTCTATCGCCATTTTGCCACAAGGGACAATGCTGTTTTCGAGTTAAGATTTTTGTTGGAGTATTTTACGGATGACCCCTTAAATTTAATTGAGAAACTGATTTAGACAATGATTTCTAATTTCATTAAGGGGTCATCCCTAAAACACTCATTAAATCATAACTCGAAAACAGTGTTCGTTGTGGTAAACAAAATGGAGATAGAAGTACAGAACATTTTCGACTCAAAATCGATTGATTTCCCAAAGAACACTGCTCCCTAATTTATGCCACCAGACTTATCAGAAACACCCTGTATATTAACCATTTTGATTAATATTTAATTAACAGGTTAACTATCTTTACACGTGCAACGATTTAAACCTTCGCTAATAGCAAAAATTCATAAGCTATGTTCCTTCCATAAGTTTGTCTGGTTATAATTTGGAGCTTGTCATGAAGTGACGTAGGTCATAGATTAGAGGTAAAGCGACATACGCCTGGCGAGGTGCTGTCAAAGGCTTAGTAATGTAGACTAAATAGGAAGATGGACTGCAAAATTAACCATCGATCGAGTGTAGTACTTCAATTCTCGCTTCCGTCGTTCTCGAACTAGTTATCTCGAGCTGTAAGTCTCTACCATTACGAAGTAATAGGTAGTGTCATGCTTATGGAAGGAACATATCTTATGCTAATAATTAAATCAAGTAACGTTTTTCTCTTATTTCAAATGCTGTACTTCTAATACCGTTATACTTGATCAAACCCCGGCCATAGCTATCTCGGGTAGGTTACTTTAATAGGTCAGAATTTTAAAAATCTTTTTTTTTCTTTCTTTTATAAAAAGGGGTAACTTTAGGCCTAACCGCTGAGGTTTTAGGCTTAGCATCGATCTGTCAGAACAGTTTCTTTTATGTATATCGAGTATGGGAGCAGCGCGGCAGCAGTGTCAGCCTAAAGATTGAGAGCTATTTTCTCGTTTACAATTCCCTCAGAGTCATCCGTCAAAGAACCATGGGGGAGAAAACGGACATTCACCCCTTCCCCAGTTCCAACTGGGCTCCCTCGATTAGACCAAGGCTTAGTTTAGTGACCCAATACATGCATGGCGACCTGATTTTGGTGTAGTTAAACAAGGAGAAACCTTCAAAGTTCCCAACGCCCTCAACAATCAGGGTGAATTTTGTTTGATCATGAGGAACATTGATCAATTAGTTTCAGAATTATTATTGGGAATTTTGAGTCGGTCGTCAAAAATCTTAAATTTACAAACTTTTATTTCTGTACTTCGATTCATTTTTCGAAGCCTTAATCTTATTTTATCATTTTCAGCTCATCATTTTCATTTGACCATTTGAGCTAAGTCCAGTCATGGCGCGTTCCCACCATGCCCACGGACTAGTCAGACCGACTGGTCAGATCAGTCTCGAGTCAGCTGACGGCGCGTTCCCACTATCCAACTTTAGTAAGCTGACAACGCCAACTCAACAAATCGGGCCGACTGGTCTGGTAGTGTGAACGCGACATTAGTCATAGTTTTCCAAATTCCCCGACGTTTAAGTCCAGTTAGTCTCCTTCTCCAAAATTCTCCGACGTTTTAAAGGCCGACTTCCATCGAAAAGAGTTCTAGCGAACTGAAAACCGAACATCGAGACTAACAATGGAAGGACCGTGCCGATTTTCGAAGCCCCGCTGGGGTAAAAGATGGAAGGGTTCTAGCTAACTGAAAGCCGTGCAATGTGGTTCTAGCGAATTGAAGATACACAATAGCTGGTTAAATAAAAATCTCTTCATACTCTCGACTAGGAGTAAGAATCTAGCTAAATAACGTAGTCTGCTCTGCTTTCTGTGTGTTGCTGTCTTCTTGCAAATTGCAATCATGGTGACTAATAAAGTGAATAAAAAAGCTAAATGGATTAGGGGAAATGGATTAGGGGAAAACGTGTTGTCTATTATAATTATATTAAATACACAATAATTACAATAAAACTACAAAAACATAGGTTACTATGGTGCCATTTGAACTGTGGCACCATAGGCAGGACTTCTTTCCCAGCAGCACTGCTAGCAGACGCTACCCCGCTTTGTCGCCAACTTAATGATAACGCGCATGCGTGACCGTTAAGCCGATCAAAAAAAAAAGTATTCATACTTTCCTCTCATTCAGAAGACGGGGGGCAAAGCAAGGAGAGAGAGATATATTTAACCAGCTATAGAGAATTTCCTTTAGGGGAAAGTAAAAATTCGAGAGGAAATAAATTTAAAAGGATTTCTATTGTTCATCTTCAGTTCGCTATAGAGAACAACATTACAAGGCTTTCAGTTAGCGAGAACCCTACCAACCTTTGCCCCAGTGGCAACGGTCGCTTCATTGTTAGTCTCGATGCTCGGTTTTCAGTTCGCTAGAACACTTTTCGCTGGAAGTCGGCCTTTAAGTCCAGTTAGTCAACCTTTTCCAAATTCCTCAACGTTTAAGTCAAAAATAATCAAATTTCTCCCAAAATTTGAACCGCTAATCTCACATCTCTAACCAATGCTTCAAAACAACTTCCACAGCACTTTTACCAAAAACAAATATTTCGATTGACCACATGAGTCAATGCCTTCAATTTCCTTGGCAATTTATAGCAAATATCAACTTCTTATTTAATTCATCAAAGTTGCGATAATAGAACAACAGATATAACCAAACAAGGCCAGCTTTCTTCGGTACATTTTATCCCTTTTAAAGAAAGCGTTTGTTCATTGGGGAAAGTGGGGAAGGGGGTGGGGTCACACGTGACCGTCGACTGACCAATGACAAACGATCCTTTGTTTTTAAAATAAATCAAACAAAGGAGGAAGTGGAGCGTGCATTTTGTTTATTTTTTTTTTCTCTCTCTCTCTCTGTCTTTTCACGCTTCCTCTGTTAAAAGACCCTTAAATTTCTCTATGAAAAATTGCTTGGAAAACTGGGAACTATAAACACAAACGCCACATGTAGAAATGTTTAAAAGACCGTTAAGAAATTGAAAGAGGACAGAAAAATATCTCAGAAACTTCTCAAGAAAAATTGTTGAATGAATGTCTTCGCGAATTAAGAACTGTCAGTTTTAAGATCGGTGTTCTACAGGGTTTTGGACTTTGATCAGTATGCACGGAGTAAAACACGTCATATTCCTATTCAAAAGGGGCGGGGCGTAGTATCGTCTGCTTGGTTTGGTTAAGACAGATCATCCCGTATGTGAACACAAAGACCTTGGAAAGGGCTACGAAGTCGTCAGTCCAACAAATTTGGTCTGTATTGTTTGTAAGTGGAAGGGTTTAAAACTTCGTTAAACCGTCCGCTCCTTAATTCCTAGCGTTTCAGTGGGTCACGCATAGGACAATAGTTGACCGTAAGTTTGCTGTTCACAAGTCGCAAAAAGAGAAGTCGTTTGCATTGGGTTCAACGCTCATAGGTCGAGGGATTCTCGTCACAGGTCGCTAGCTACGTCAATATCACGTAATTTCTAAGTTAAATGTATTACACATGACGTCATGGGTGACGGTTTCTACACCTCCTCCAATTTAATACAACGAAAAAGGCCCAGAAAATGACCCGTTAAGTATCGCAAGTAGAAGTTAGAAGCAATCTATGTATTCTGTATTCCTGGTTCATAATACAGATATTTTATACATATGAAAGAGCTCCGTCAGCTTTCTTATCATTAAGACTTAGCCCCTTATTGATCTCTTTTCCCTGACCACTAGTGTGCAGCGGGCTAAACATTTTTACAGGCGCTATGTATATTGTACAAGCAATAAATACCTAACCTTAAATATTTTCTTTATATAATAGTCTATTCAACTTTGGAGCAGATATAGTTTATTTATAATGAACCTAATATACAGGGTGTTGCAAAAAGGGAGGATGGTATGACCAAAGAACAGTGGGTTCTGTGAAATAAATTTTGAGTCGAAAATGTAATTTCTATGAACGATTTTGCCCTAAACAAGATATGATTGGAGTCTTTTAGGGATGACTCCTTAAATTTAAGCAAGAAGTGATATCTAGTTTAACGGGGAGAAGGTATAAATTCGCCATATTTCCAGCTTTATCTCCAGTCCAAACTTAGGTTCGGAGTTAATCCCCGCCTCTAAATTACAACCAGCATTTCATTACTTGGGCCTACCACCCTCTTTGGAAACCTGTCTATTTTAATTATACGCAACTTAATATCTGTATAGACGGTACCCAAAAATTAGACACACGTTACAAACGCTACTTCCGGTTCACGTATTTCTGGAAGTAAGAATGGAGGAAATTGTAAGAGAAAATTGAGTGAAACCGAGAAGAAACGTCGTTTCTAGGTCGACGTCAGCTATCTGTAAGCAAGCCAAAGACTTTCTCAACAGCATCTACCTTCTGTATAGTTTCATAACGTCTCTTAATGGTTTTTACTAGCTAAAGTCAAAGAAACTATACTATCGGAATGGAAGCTCCAGCCATCGTGAACGTGCCTCGCATGGTTGTTATTGTTAATGGCTTTTTGCTTGAAGGACAGAGGTGACATGGAGTAGAAATCTAAATACCTATAACGTAGCCTCTGTACCCCAATTTACGGCAACGAAGTCCTCCCAGTATCCTCAGTTTATGGCGTTTCGATCGGGTCGTACGGTGCCCTCTGTGTCTTAAAAACAGAAGCTAAATCGTGAGAACTATAGCTTCTATTTTCAACTGGCGCTACGCGGCAGCACTTAACAATTACCTACCAAAGGTAGAGAGCGTGCTCTGGGAGAGATTCATTACTGCACATGGCTCACTAGCATTTCAACTCTATCTCATCTATCTACTTCGAGATAAAATTCCCCCTCAGCACTGTTGACAGACTCTCTGTCAGCTAAATTGGCCAAGAACTGATTCAAACCGAACTGTTAACCTTTCTCAGTTTCTCTCTTGGCTTGCACGGGGTGTGGCAACACTGCAGAAAGGCAAAAACCCCTTTAACGACTCTATAGGGAGCTAACAGTTGTGACCCTGAAACGTCACACACCTTCTATCTCTTACTGGAGTTTCAATGTTTCATCCCCCTTAACGGTTGGAAACAGTATTCTACGCGCAAAAATACCAACCAGAGAGGGGCTGCGTGACGTCAGACTATCTCTCCCCCTAGCCAGTTGTTAGCTCCCTATTGCCTTGGAGGAGGAAAGTTTTATTCTAGATGAACAAACTCTGTAAGGCCCTTTCCTATGGATGGCCGTAAAATTTACCCATAGTACCCCGGTTTTAAGGTTGGGGGCGTAAGCTTTAGGCGCCACCTGGTTATAGCAACAAGAACTACTATTTACACGTGACTAAGTTAGAAAAATATTTCCATCGAAATGATGCCCAACCACAAAAAGCCTGCTGGTGACCCCCAATGATGCAACTCCTGGCTGTTGGGACCAAGCTTTAAAGACCTTCTATTCCACTAAAGGTTTCTCTGCCAAAGTTCTCCCCCAAACATAACTATAGTTAAAATTCACGTGTCAGTACGCGCACAGCTTGGTTACCTCTAACCTTTCGTTTCAAAGATAAGCGGGAACCTCCTAGGCTTATTAGCTTCGCACGCGCTAACTTTTCAAGATGAAAATGAAATGTACCGTAAGCCTTGGAAACGGCAAAGACAAAAAAACATTTTACAATTTTCCGCCTCGCTCTGTAACCAGATGTGTTTATTAAAGGACAGATTGCCGCAAAAGCTGAAATTCGTCGACTTATTTTAGATTTTTAACTGTTTTCTATAAACAGAATTTTCTAAAGTATAACAACAAAACACGTAAAACTTAGTTTTAAGACTAACGCCTATTTATTAACTATATTACCAGAAGGGGATAATAGAAGAAGGATGACACTCTGTATCCTCTTAATACTCAAGTTATGTAACATGATTCTTCCCAGGTGAGAGACGCCTTTTTGTTAATTTGCTCTCCCGCTCATCAAACTTAATTAAGATGGGTAACTGTCGCACCGTGCTAGGGTGAATTCAAAAACTGTTTGGTATTTACTAAATCCTCAGCAATCAACCCACAAACCTTGATTGTCCTGACGTGGGACAAAAATGACCACAAGCGCATGCGCCTTGGTTAGCAAATAGTTAAGCAGCGCTTATAGAGTAATGATGAGGAGGAACTATTTATCGTGTATGTGCATGATTCGGTTTAGTAACCTTGTGCACTCCAAATGTTAATATGATGCTGGGAAGAATCGTGTTAAATTTACCCCACCTTGTGGTGGTACACTTCTCTCGAAGAGAAGTATTATATACTTCTAGCTTTATTTATCACCTTGATTTTTTTGTACCATCTAATTCGTAACTTTGTTAATAAATTGTAATATTTAATGACTTCATAGATATTTTTAGCTTCAGTCATCATATTTTTCTTTAATTGCGTTATAGATATTTTAAAATGTAGATAAACATATTCCAGTTGCTTTTTGCTATCTTGAATTGTAAAATCATTCAGATTTATTTTTACCGTGGCTTTATTTGTTGTAATTTGCATTTTATAACCATTTAAATTAAGTTCAACTATCAGTAGCAAAGAACGGTAGTCCAAAAATGTAACGTATTTGTCGACAAACGTACGAAGTTCATTCCGGAGCAATAACTGTAAGGAAGATTGTACAGGGTGTTTCTGATTAGTCTGGTGGCATAAATTAAGGGGGATGTTCCTTTGGAAATCGATTTTGAGTCGAAAATGTCTTAACTTCTATCGCCATTTTGCCACTTTTACGGATGACCCCTTAAATTTAGAAACTTATTTAGACAATGATTAATTAATAATTTAATTAAGGGGTCATCCCTAAAACACTGAATCAAATCATAACATTGAAAACAGTGAGCTGGACGGCAAAATGGCGATACAACATTTTGGACTCAAAATCGGTTTCCCAAAGAATATCCCCCTTAATTTATGCCACCAGACTTATCAGAAACACCCTGAATACAGTTCTGTCCGCCATTTTCCAATATGGTTACGGATTGAAGAAATATTTCTTAGTATGTAAGAGTAACGTAGGTGCAAAACTATTTTCAATCAGTTAAACCTTCAACTTCTATTGACAAGGACAATTATCAGATCACGAGCTCCATTCATAAACAAGTTGGGAAACCCAAATAAACCTCTCCGAGTCGAGACGCAATTAAGAGGTTTTTCTTAAATAATTAAAATAAATATAATTAATATTATATATTTTACTTTACTCGTCATTAATTTACATTAATTCTATTTAAATTGTTTTAAGAAACTTCATTCCTAAAATCATTTTAAACATCGCTATTGTTGACGTTTGAATTCAAGCGTATGCCTCTTTAACAATTTTTGGAAATTTAGAGTATGTATATAAGGCGATTGATTCACATTAAAGGGGCTGGCCGGAGCTGTTGGGGTGAAAGGGGGGGGGGCAAACTGTTTGTTAGCATATTGCTTACCCCCCACCGTGACGGTGGCGCCATTCCTTATGGCCAAAGAGCTGGGTGTTTTCCCCTGAACTAAGGGTGGTCTTCCCCCAACAGCGCCGGTGAGCCCCTTTAAACGATAAGAAAACCCGCAATTGAATGAACCTTTATCATTTGATTTTTTTAACGTCTCAGATCTCGTTCTCGGCTTGATTTTGCCATGCGCAGAACCTATTTTACTTCCAAGAGTCAGACTCTAATCCAATCAGAAAAATAAGAGATTTGTTTCCGTTGCTCGACGACAGATGGCACTACAGTGAACTTTGTTAATCACGTGATCCTATCCCTTAGATGGAGACGAAACCAAGCCAATTTGCTTATCTGTTGGTTGGGTCTATTGGGAGGCTAGACGTTTATCGTAACCCTAGCCGATCACCGCGTACATCTTAACCCTAACGATGATAATGAAGTAGAAGCCAAAAATTGCTTTCCGCGAACACGTTTGCTCCGATTTGGCCAACTGCGAACGCGGTTCAGACACACGGACACGTCCAGTGTAATACCTCTCCGTGACTTCATCATCACTCGGAGAGATAAAAAGCAAATTTAATCACTAATTAAAATAGATATATTCCATCACTTGAGTATCCCTTTAATACTTGAAGAGCAAAGCTATTACTAGCCATCCCCTACTCCTCTCTCTTTCGCCGTCCAAATTACTACCTAATCCCCTATAACAAGAAGCTCGTACACGGCGGATAAGAGATGAAGACTAAACCCCGCAGAGGGAGCTCCCTTAAAAAATATGTGGAGAACAGTTCATTGTTTCCGGAGAGGGATGACTAGAGATGGCTATAGGCCGGCGAGAGAGAGCCAAAGAGGATTCAAATCAGGAATGATGTATTGTGTTGCCCCCCCTCCCATTCCCGGTCTACTCCTTCTTCCTCCGCCGCGTCTTCATCCCCCATCTCTTTATCCCAAAAAGAAGCCCAAGATGAGATGGAAAGAAAGACATGGTAGCATCCCGACCTCATACTTCGTCAAGTGAGGATGAAACCAAAATATTATCTTTGGCCGCAAATTACAAAATGAGCTTAGTGATTTGTGTCTATGCAGGGATAGATGTAATTTTAGAAGCAGGAATGGAGAACGGTTATTATTTACTTCAGTCCGACTCATAGCCGAGTATAGAGGCAAAACGCTTAGTACAGACTAAATTGGAAGATTAATTAACCGAGTGTAGTACTTCAATTCTCGCTTGTCGTTCTCGAACTAGTTATCTCGAGCTGTAAGTCTCTATCGTTACAAAGTACAGGTAGTGTCATACCAGGGATAGAATTAATTTTAGAAGTAGGAATGGAGAACGGTTAGTATTTACTTCAGTCCGACTCATAGCCCAGTATAGAGCCCCTCCCTCCAACACGTAACGAAAAAGGTTATTGGCTCACTTAAACTACGTTTTGATGACGTTGCTGACGGGGATAGCGAAAAAACGTAATTACTTTTTACCTCTGTCGCTATGACCCGCCTCTTCTTTCATACCCCCCCCTCCCGTGGAAGGGGGTCCGGGACTTTGACGCGTGCCCAAATTACCCTGTTCTCTATTCCTGTTTCTAAAATTACATGAATCCCTGGTGTGTGAATATTTCTACCATAAGTTTATAAGATATGTTCCATTAGTATGACATTACCTAAACTTCGCAATACAAAAGACTTACATCTCGAGCTATAATTTAGCTGAAATGTTATTTTCCGCGGTCATCTTGGAAAATGGTGGAGATAAATGTAAACTATTTTTCTTCTGTACGTTTGAAGGGCTGATATTAAGTATACTGATTTCTATAGACGGAATAACACAAAGATAGCTTGTTTACAATCGGGTTCTTTGCTAGATAGCTAAGACAATGTTACTTAGCTTTTGGTGTGACGTCAGGTGTGAGGGGTTTCTACATCTCCTCCCCTTTAATTCAAGCAGAAAGGCCCCGAAAATGGTAAGTTAAAAATTCCACCTTACAAGTATAGATGATATCTATGTATTCTTGTTATAACCCATAGACGAGTTTAATAGCCCTTGGTTTAAATCCGCTGCTTTCTTGACACGGTATTCAGTAACTGCTATAAATAAACCAATACCATTCCAAGAGGAATTTTGGTCCATGGACGGTGAATCATAGAGGACCAGAATTCGTTAGCCTTCAACAGTACAAAACTTTCTCCCAAAAGCAACAATTAGCTTGATCAAGAAGTGATGTCTAGTTTATTAGAGAGAAGGTATAAATTCGCCACATTTCCAGCTTTATCTCCAGTCCAAACGAGGTCCGGACGTAGTTAATCCCCGCTGCCTCTAAATTACAACCAGCATCTCATTGGCTCTTGAAAAGTCACGTCAGCGCGACGCGAATGACAACGAAAATTACTTGTATTTTCCGACTGAGGAGAGGCGAAATAGCCCGGCCTCCTTTGACGTCCCCCCCCTTGTATTTTAAAAGGGGGACTGGGACTATGGCACGCGAATACTTAGGCATCTTATACGTTCTCCCTAGTAAACTACATATCGCTTCTTGGCTTGACCTTTTCATTCTCTCTTCAACCCTTAGCACGTTATACACGCTAACCATTATGATATTTGTTTGGTGACCTTCTATGACGATATCACGTGACCGAGGGCGTGCTTTGTTCAGTTTGTTGGTCCTCTATGATTCACCGTCCATGTTTGATTTCATCTTTTTCAGGTTCAATAAGAATCACGTTCCGAGCTTTTATCGAATGATTAAGGAAAGAATGTTTTCTACTAAAAGTTAATAGAATCCATTCGTACCTCTATTTTTCTCAACACCATCAAAAGGTTCAAATATTTACGAGTTCCTCGTCTTGAATCATTGGCCGATACTGTTTTTGGCAAAGGCGATATCCCGTTAGGGGTGCATCACTAACTAACATGTTTATTTAGTTAATATTGTAAAGCTTCATAATTAACGTAACTTTGAAATTTTCGTTAGTTATATAGTGTCAAGAGTTTCTAATAAACATGAATTGCTACCATTTTCCAACTTGGGCGCGAATTTAGACCAAATAGATGTTGCAACTATTTTATATATTATAATTAACCAGCATTTAAAGATCTCTTAAATCAGCTGAAATGTGTAGATTTTATTATTATGTTAATATATAGCTTTTAATTACTTCCCGGCCCGCCATTTTCCAATATGGCCGCGGATTTAAACCAAAATTTATACAGCTATTCTATAGACTATAATTAACCTTCATTTAAAATATGTTCAGATTTTATTATAATGTTAAGAGCTCTTAATTACTTCACTAGCAACCATTTTCCAACATGGCCGCGGATTTAGTTAAAAAATTTAGACTAATTCCACAAACTAAAATGAAACCGCACACCCTTTCACCATCCCTTTGTTCCTTAGTCATCCGCTTCATAGTTAGGAAACAAAACCTTAAAGAGAGTGTGAAGTATTCAAAACAGCTCAGTGTCAACGAACATGAGGTCTACAACATTTAACTACGGAGATATGGGCTTTCAACAAGTATGTAGACTTAACACAAACACCCTGTATACCCGTATCATCAAGCATCGTTTGAAGCTTCAGATATTTCATAGGGGTGTCCCAAGTGTCCACAGACTTCAAACACCCTTATCTTGTCGCCTAGTCATATTATAAAATTCACAAGTTTCAGTCATTCACTCTCCCTTTAAATCCATTCATCCTATAACAACCAATACCATTATATTAGGGGGAGCAGAAAAATTGGGTTAAACATCTGGACATTAAACCCATATTCTTCAGGTTTACTCCCATTACACCTCTTGGGAGTCGGCACTGGCGTCTACGTAACGATGGGACTTTTAGAAAAGATCTTGAAGAGCAATGACACCATCCCCCGATCATCGGTAATAAAAGCTAGGTTTAAATAACATTAGGTGCCATTTCTTCATTGGCGAGTAAGTTCCTCCCGTTTTGAAGATTCAAGGCAGCACCCACCCCCTTCATAAATAGCGCGTGCGCAGAACGTTACGTTAAACAGTCTACCTTTGCCCTTTAAAGCTCGACTCGAGGAACGATGCCAGCAAGCCAGACCTAGTAGAATTCATCCCAGTTTCGATTGTTCAGCGTCTAAAGCCTAGACTACTACCTACTACTACAACTAGAAGATTTATTTGAATGGAATACAGAGTCTTAAAATTTGCTGAGTCCAATTTAAAAAAAAATATTGTATTTAGTATTTTCTTTCTATGAACACAATCTTTAATACTATGCGGATAAATTAGTTCAATGGATTAAGCTGGGTCTTCAATTTTGCTGAGACCGAGGTTTTAAAATATATTGTATTTGCTATTTTCTAGAGATGTGAAATTAAAGTAATTTTTAAAACCGATTAAAATTTTGGGTTTAATAAAATTACCCTTTTGTTGCTATTTAATTGTAATTTGTTTAAACGGGTGTTTCAGATAAGGGGGATGTTCTTTGGGAAGTCAATTTTGAGTCAAAAATGTTTTAACATCTATCGCCTCCATTTTGCCCCAAGGGACACTGTTTTCGAGTTATGATTTGATGGGTGTTTTAGGGATGACCCCTTAATTAAATTATTAATTAATCATTGTCTAAATCGGTTTCTTAATTAAATTTAAGGGGCCATCCGTAAAATACTCTTAACAATTTTAACTCTAAAACTGTGACCCGCGTTCCCTTCGACTTCAGCTGACACTACAAGACTGGTTGACAATTGTTTCGAGCCCTTTTTTTAAAGGTCATGATAAAATTTTTGAATTAAACTAAGTTCTGAGCACAGAATCCAGTAATCATTTATTGGGGTAATTTTACACATACCGTTGCAGGGCTCTGAACTGACTAGTTGTCTCTGTTAATCTATAGGGTACATATTAAGGTCATAGGTCATAGGTCTGATTGGTTGTAATGCATTGTAATAACCTTTGAATTACTAACACTAACCTTCATCACTGATTCCCAAGCTGATCAAAATTAAACTCCTGTACATACATATTACTCCAACTTTGTCTTTAATGCTAACCAATTTTAAAGCACCAGGTCAAAGCTAGGTGCCTGATTTCTGATTGGTTGTAGTGCATTGTAATAACCTTTGACCTACTAACACTATGCTTCATCAATGATTCCCAAGCCGATCAAAATTAACCTCCCGATCATACATATTACTCCGCTCCAACTTTGTCTTTAATTGTAAGTTTGGTGACCAATTTTGAAGCACGAGGTCAGAGGTGCCTGTTTTCTGATTGGTTGCAGTGCATTGTAATATTGGAATAACCTTTGACCTACAAACAATAACCTTCATCCCTGATTCCCAAGCTGACCAAAATTAAACCACTGCACATAAACACGCCAACTTTGTCTTTAATGCAAACCTACTATGAAATCAGTTATGGCATAACTTTAGGCCTTGGCTTCGTAAAAAAAGAAACAAGATCAAACGTCGGTTATACGAAGTTCAACGCAATTTTCGTATTAATATTAACATAAGTTTATAAGCCATGTTCCATAAGTATGACACTACCTATACTTCGTAATGCTAAAGATTTAATTTAGAGCTAGTTTGAGAACGACAAGCGAGAATTGACTACACGCGCTTTTGCATGTCCATCTTCCTATTTAGTCTGTGCTAAGCCTTTGACAACGACGGCAAGCTAGAATTGACTACCCGCGGTTTTGCAGTCCATCTTCCTATTTAGTCTGTGCTAAGCCTTTGACAGAAGTGCCTCACCAGACGTCACTTTATGAGAATCTATGACCTACGTCACTTCAAAATTACAAACTCCAGTTTGTAACCAGTGACAAACTTATGGGGAACATATCTTATAAACTTATGATATTAAGAGGTGAAAGTATTAGGCAATTTTAGTATTTTAAAATTTACTATCTCGTAAAGGTAGGTAGTACGATTTATACATGACTGGTGTAGTAAAAAGTTGGATTAATAGCCAAGGGTTGGAAATCCGTTATTTCTGGGGTTATAAGTCACTTATCTATTCAGGTCGAGGTTAAAGGTCAAAGAAGGAAGGGCGTGTTCAAACCTGAACGCACCTAGGCAACGTTGCCATTCAAATTCAATTTTATTGGGTAATAAAATGCAACGACCGACTCCTTTTTTAACCATCTAATTTTATTATGTAAAGGTCAGAATGTTATGGCTAAAAAATTACTAATTTCATCAACTTAAGCTACCTGGGTTTTTTAAAGGAGAAGTTCAGGTAACATAACATTAGACAAAGAAGCGATATCTAGTTTACTAGGGAGAAGGTATAAATTAGCCACATTTGTAGCTTTATCTCCAGTCCACACGTAGGTCCGGACGTAGTTAATCCCCGCCGCCTCTAAATTACAACCAGCATCTCATGGTTATTGAAAACTCACGTCCGCGCGACGCGAATGACGAAAATTACGTATTTTTTGATTGAGGAGAGGCGAAATAGCCCGGCCTCCTTTTACACCCCCCTTGTATTTTGAAAGGGGGACTGGGACTATGGCGTGCGAATACTTAGGCATCTTACACATTCTCCCTAGTAAACTAGATATCCCTTCTTGATTATACCTTAAATATAAAAGGAAAAATATTAATAAACAAATAAATGACCTCTTATTACAAAATAATTTAAAAATAAAATAAGCATTTAATTAGTCTTAAAAATAATCAAGGACTACTGCGCCATCCGCCATTGGTTTAGCGGCGTCTGCTTAACCGAACCTCTTAACCCTACGGGACACAGCGTTGGTTGAATTCTCACAGGTTGTGAGAGATAAGAGGTAAGAGGTTAGATTTAGCAGACACCACTAAACCAATGGCGGATGGCGCAGTAGTCCTTCATTTTTTTTAAAACTAATTAAATGCTAATTATCATATTGTAATAAGAGATCATTTATTTTTTTTTTTAATATTTAATTCCTTTTATATTTAGAAAAAGGCAGTTAATTTAAGGTATAATGTTTAGAAACATGGCATTTCCCTTTAAAGCAGTAAAATGTTGTTGCGGATGATTTTAGCAATCCGCAAAAAACCGGGCTGGTGTTCAAGAAAAACTGCAAACTATCTATCAAAATTCTGACGAGAATTTGCATCATTTTTAATTCATTGTGTTTAAAAAATGAATTTCCTTGGCATAAACAAGAAGTGATATCTAGTTTATTAGGGAGAAGGTATAAGATGCGTAAGTATTCGCGCGCCATAGTCCCAGACCCCCCTTTCAAAATACAAGGGGGGACGTAAAAGGAGACCGGGCTATTTCGCCTGCCTCTCCTCAGTCAGAAAATATGACTGTAATTTTCGTCTTTCGCGTTGGTCGCGCTGACGTGAGTTTTCAAGAACCAATGAGATTCTGGTTGTAATTTAGAGGCGGGGATTAACTACGTCCGGGCCTACGTCTGGACTCGAGATAAAGAGCTAGAAATGTGGAGGCGAATTTATAACTTCTCCCCAGGCCCGTAGCCACGGGGGGCACCAGGGGGCAATGCCCCCTCAAAAATATATCCTGCCCCCTCAAATAAGATTTCGGTTTGCCCCTAAATGCCCCCTCAAAATTTTCCAATGCCCTCTTACACAAATATTAAAACTATTTAGAATGTATATCAACATGTTTTAGACTTTATTGTCTTTATCTGTGTATATTCCTGATACACTTGAGTTTTTTTACTTGATATATCCCTGATTCATTTGTATGTTTTAAATTCACTTTTGATATGCATCCCTGATGCACTGGAATTTTTAGCTTTTTGTCGTTATCCTTGATATATATCGCTGGTTTTGTCATCCAGGACCAAAATATTATGTCGGGGTACAGCGAGGGGTCGGGCGTTTTGGAAAAAGTGTTCGGGATTTCGAAATCCAATTTGATTTCTTCGGATTCCGTTTGTTTTCGTCGGATTTCGTTTGATTTCTGAATTCGATAAAATCCAATGAATTTCATCGAATTTTGAGATTTTTCCCATGATTCCGTCGGATTTTGCTATTTTTCTCGTTATTTCGACGGATTTTGCGATATTTCCATTGATTTCGTTGGATTTTGAGATTTTTTAGGTGATTTCCTAGGATTTTGAGATTTTCCCCTTGATTTCGTCGGATTTTGTGATTTCTTTGGATTTTGGATTTCGTAATGGATTTCACGATTTCTTTACTGATTTTGTGATTTCGCTGTTGATTTCGTGATTTCTTAGTTGATTTTGTGTTTTTAGCCTGATTTTATGATTTCGTTGCTGATTTCGGATTTTTTATTTGATTTTAAAATCAGCATTGATTTTGGATTTCTTAAAGGGTCTCTGAAGAAGTCGGTGGACCGTTGGAATTTTTTTTTTTGAAAACGTCGTTAGTGACGTCACAATCCCCGGGGGGGTGAGCAAAACGAAAGTCTTTCCTTCTAGCAAACGCAGCGGGGGTCTCGGACTCTCGCGGGTCAGTACTGGGGAAACGCCGAAGCAGGGCGGCATTCAACCAATCACAAGAGAGGGGAGGATGGGTCGGGTGGGTTTTTTTTGAAAAAAAAATTCAACGGACCGCCGACATCTTTACAGTCCCTTTAAGTTGGATTTCACGGGTAGCGTACGGGTGAATGAATGACCGCCCCTCGGGGTACAGACAACAGCGACTTGCGAAGTTGCGAGGCAAGCTTTTCTTGCCCTAATCGCGTATTTTCACTTTAACGACGAGCTATGTCACTTGAAAGAAAGTGAAACTTAACTTCCCTAGCCTACGAAAAAGATCTGACTAGAAATTTAGATTTAGAATTGTTTATTAACAATTTATTTTTTTAAACTTTTTAAAAAAAGTTTGATTTTCAAATGTTAAATGAGTGTCAATAATGAAATACCTGCGGAAATATTTATTGTCTGACATTTTGATATTTATGTTATTCTACAAATAAATTCCATTTGCCATGCCCCCTCACAGAAAGATACTGCCCCCTCTGCGTAACTTTTCTGGCTACGGGCCTGCTTCTCCCTAGTAAACTAGATATCGCTTCTTGGCATAAACCACACTAAAAAATATTATTATTAAATTATTTAGAAGGGAAAAAAGATGAAAAATATTCATTCGCTAAACTTAAAACACGTAGAGAGATTGGATGAATTCCGCGGAGATTACTCTCTTTGATTAAAACCATTTATTTCCATTTTCAGTTCCAGGTTCGTCTAACATCCTACGGGCTCAAACTCCGTTTGCTATTCAAATTTATAATCAATCCGAGATTGCAACAAAAATGAGTAGAAATCTCTTGAGGGAAAAAAATCGCGTCAGTCTGCTCGATGTAAACGGAAATTAATACCAGTTAAAATAAAACTAATAGGAAATTATTCAGCAGAGGGAGGATATCAGACAGTACTAATTTCCCCAAAAAATATCCAGAGAAAAACAAATAAAAGAACGTAACTAACTGGCGATGTTAAATATTAAACCGAAATATCAATTTGAATTATCGACCTCTGACCTTTCGAACTGTCCTTAGCTTTCTGATCTGGTATTTTAGAGTTTACCATGACCTTTTGAACTCGCGTTTCAATCTTTCCCCGATTTTCTGATCTGACATTTAAAATTTAACCCTGACCTTCTGATTTGGGATCTGGAATTTTCCATGACCTTTTAACCTCTCATTTCCAACTTTTTTTTCCTGTAATTTCATATTTTCACTTGACCCCTGGATTGGCATTTAAAACTTTGCCATGGTAATCTACTCTAGGATTTCGAACTTTACCATGACCCTTTGATCGGTAGCTCAAACTTCCCCATAACCCTATGACCTGGCAGCTCAAACTTCCCCATAACCCAATGACCTGGCAGCTCAAACTTCCCCACGACCCTATGACCTGGCATTTCAAACTTCCCCGCGACCCTTTGACCTGGCATTTCAAACTTCCCCGCGACCCTTTGACCTGGCATTTCAAACTTCTCCACGACCCTTTGACCTGGCATTTCAAACTTCCCCACGACCCTTTGACCTGGCATTTCAAACTTCCCCACGACCCTTTGACCTGGCATTTCAAACTTCCCCACGACCCTTTGACCTGGCATTTCAAACTTCCCCACGACCCTTTGACCTGGCATTTCAAACTTCCCCACGACCCTTTGACCTGGCATTTCAAACTTCCCCACGACCCTTTGACCTGGCATTTCAAACTTCCCCACGACCCTTTGACCTGGCATTTCAAACTTCCCCACGACCCTTTGACCTGGCATTTCAAACTTCCCCACGACCCTTTGACCTGGCATTTCAAACTTCCCCACGACCCTTTGACCTGGCATTTCAAACTTCCCCACGACCCTTTGACCTGGCATTTCAAACTTCCCCACGACCCTTTGACCTGGCATTTCAAACTTCCCCACGACCCTTTGACCTGGCATTTCAAACTTCCCCGCGACCCTTTGACCTGGCATTTCAAACTTCCCCGCGACCCTTTGACCTGGCATTTCAAACTTCCCCACGACCCTTTGACCTGGCATTTCAAACTTCCCCACGACCCTTTGACCTGGCATTTCAAACTTCCCCACGACCCTTTGACCTGGCATTTCAAACTTCCCCACGACCCTTTGACCTGGCATTTCAAACTTCCCCGCGACCCTTTGACCTGGCATTTCAAACTTCTCCACGACCCTTTGACCTGGCATTTCAAACTTCCCCACGACCCTTTGACCTGGCATTTCAAACTTCCCCACGACCCTTTGACCTGGCATTTCAAACTTCCCCACGACCCTTTGACCTGGAATTTCAAACTTCCCCACGACCCTTTGACCTGGAATTTCAAACTTCCCCACGACCCTTTGACCTGGAATTTCAAACTTCCCCACGACCCTTTGACCTGGAATTTCAAACTTCCCCACGACCCTTTGACCTGGCAATTCAAACATTCCCACGACCCTATGACCTGGCAATTCAAACATTCCCATAACCCCATGACCTGGCATTTCAAACTTTCCATCGACCCTATGACCTGGCATTTCAAACTTCCCCATAACCCTATGACCTGGCAGTTCAAACTTCCCCATAACCCTATGACCTGGCAGTTCAAACTTCCCCATAACCCCATGACCTGGCAATTCAAACTTCCCCATAACCCCATGACCTGGCATTTCAAACTTTCCCGTGACCTTTTGAACCGCAATATCCGAATGACCACTTCAAACCTCCTGAATTACCACTTCAAACTATCCAATAACCTTTCTAACCCAATTTTACACACAACCCAATAAATCCCAAATTCCACAAATATAATTTTAAAATAACGTTTTGAAAATAAATTTAATTCACTTCTAGACAATACGAAAAATATTTCATAGAACGTAAATTTATTTCAAAGATTTTTACAAAAATCCAATTACGTCACCGTACAAATTCTTCCCCTTGTATCATAACCACACTCTTATTTTGAAATCTTCCAATTTCCCAAAACCATAAACAATGTAGCTTTTCTTTCTCTCTCTAAACTCAAATATGGCTTAGCCACAATTTCCAATGACAACACAACAGCAGCGCGTAGGGGGGGGGGCGTTTACAGCGCTTCCCCCCTCCCTGATAAACTGAATAACCCATAAAAGAAGCTCGTATACACTCTGACTCTCTGATAAAATAAAAATAAAAAGCCAAGTCGACACTAGCGCCACCACCGCCGCCATATATTTCCCCAGGCTTCCTACCCCCTCGCCTCGCCTCCCTCCGCTTCTCGTGCTCCAATATCGGATCGAACGGTACTGTGACCTACTTTTTTAGAAACGGGAAAAAGGGGGCGGGGAAAGGGAGCGCCTTAAAGCTCCGATAGGGAGCGTTCCTAGCAGTCAAAAAGAGAGCAAAAAGATGCGAGACATATAGCGAGATCTATCTAGACTAAAATCTTAGTGAAATCAAACAAGGAGGCACTGAATGATCTTACAACGAAAGTGTATACCTACCTATCATCACGTTTCTCTGAATGAAGTGAAACCTACACCAAACACTGGAAGTCTTATTTTTTTATTATTTTTCTTATGTTTGTCCACGGGACCCAGGGCAGGGTTGCGACGAAGATTTCTGATTGAAATGCCCTGACTTTTAAAGGTTTTAAATGACCTTTTAAAGGCCCAATTGCTATTGTTCTAAGTGTAAGAAGGGTGATATATGTAAACAATTACATTTAAATGGCATTTTATGAATATTTAACGTAAAATATTATGGGGGTCACATCGATTGCTACGCGATTTCGGCGGATATTTTATCAACTTTAATCATTTTCCCTGACATTTTTGGCCCATTTTGAAATTAACTTTTCCCTGACCTGAACATCTAGTGGCCTTTTCTTAAACTAAACCACGGCAAGAACTTCCTTTAAACATGAATTAAGTTAAGTAAAACTAAGAGTTGGTTAATCCATGCTTTACAGGGTCAGGGATAGATTTAATTTTAGAAGTAGGAATGGAGAACAGGGTAATGTGGGCGCGCGTCAAAGTCCCGGATCCCCTTCCCCGGGACGGGGGTATGAAAGATGATTTCGAGTCATAGCGACTGAGTATGAAAAGGAATTACGTATTTTTGGCCGTCCCCGTCAGCAACGTCATCAAAAAGTAGTATAAGCCAGCCAATAAGATAATTTAAACTTTTCATTACGTTTTGGAGGGAGCGGCTCTATACTGGGTGGTCTATGAGTCGGACTGAAGTAAATACTAACCGTTCTCCATTCCTGCTTCTAAAATTAAATCTATCCCTGACAGGGTCTGTTTTTCGAAGGCTGAAGAAAAGCGTGGTTTAAAGATGCTTAGTTCGTTTTATTTCTCTTGACAATGTAATCTCGCGAAAAAACAACAAAAATCACAAGGGGTCCTTTACCACTCCATGTGGATTCTTTATATCTTGGCGACACGTGGTGCCTATGACGTATTTCAAATAATTTTTACCCACAAACCGATGCCTGCATTACAGTAACTTTAAGGTATTACAGTCCATAACCCAACAGTACTCTCTATAATACCAGAAGTGAGATGGGACTAGAAGTGAAGGGATCTAGCATTGATAGTAGATCCTGGCACTAGTGAACAAATTTGAGGATTTTATGCCGCTTCCCACGCCCTAAAACTAGAGAGAGAAAAATTGGTCGAGTTCCAAAAACATTTCCTACCCCCTTCCCCTTAACCTAAAGCGGCCGAACACGGACGCGGCTCCTTGAATCTAGTTCGACCGTCTACCGCCGCGAGCGTCTCACGTTTTGGAGGAAAAATTCGGAAACCGCTACTAGAGGGCCAACCGCTCTTGTGTTATCAAGAATATTCACTTTCGCCGAGTGAAGAATTTGGTTAGCTCAATACTTCTGGTCTCATCTCACTTCTGATAATACTCATACACTCCTGATATTACGCAACTTGAAAACACATACCGTTACATTTAAATCTCCTTATATAATTAGTTCAAGGGTGGCAGCAGAGTGTAAGGGCCTTAGGACACCCAGGAATTTCTTTTCCGCTCCCCAGCTTCCCAGGGACTCGGAGAAGCTGAGAAAGAATGTTAGAAGATGGAGGAGACGAAGGGCAGGCCGGGGGTGGGAGGGGGTTAGAAGGGAAAGCGGGAAGAGGGGCCGGCGCACCCCCGGGGTTCTGGCCTACGCTAGGGGGCTCTTTGAATTCGGTATATACTTGTAATGAGGGATGAAACGCTATTGACATTTTCACTCTAGCTTGGGAAGGTTCGCTTCTGATTTTCCCCAATTCTTTTAGATTTCCTTCAGATTTGGTTTTTCCAAGATAAAGGGGTTCCGATCTAGGGGGGGGTCAGACAATAAGAGTTGTCTTCTCAAGTGTCCCTGACCCTATGATAGGGTTGCTACACATTTTTTATTACAAGGTTTTCCCTAACGGTATAAAATCATCTCTATTTAAATTTAATGACACTTATTTCTAGAAAAGTACCATGAATTTATTATTGCAATTAGATTAACAAAAATAATTGAATTGTTTTGCTAAGGAGTTATTTAAACTTCAATATATCCTAATGAAATAAACGTAAATAAATTATGTTTGAAGTATTAAAATAGATAGTAAACTGTGTATTTGTTGCCTAAATACAGGGTTCAGACGAAATTTTTACCAGAGCCCACTTCATCACAAGTTTACAACTGGGTGACCTGGCCCCCCCTATGTATCATTGCTTGTAGCATAATCCCTGACCTATCCCTGACTTTTTTCCCCATTTTACAAATCCAGGTTTCCCAGGTTCCGTAAGAACCCTGTAAATAGGTTTTCTAGTATAAATTTGTACAATTTTAGTGCGAGATGATATAGTGCAATAGTGCAATGTACCTTCAAATTCTAAATTGAACAATTAAGCATTTAAGTTTAACTGAAACACGTTTTGTATTGATGTTTAAGGTTTTCTTTATTATAATTTCACTGCCTCATATATATTTTTTCCAGGCTTAAAAATGTTCAATCCCCAAGCCGTCTCGATAAAACACTACTTCGGAAATTTTTTTAGAACCATGAATCAAAAAACGCGCGAAAAAATTATACCTCAAAGAAGCGGAGCAGCCGCCATCTAACGGAGTTTATGGCAAACATTTTCCGCGGGAAATTCAAACACTTTCTAAGGAAAAAAAAATGTTCCTGTTTCAGTAAATGGACAACAATAGAATAGTGGCGGTGATGAGGGGTGTAGACTGTGTGTCTCTCCTTCTGGGCGTCTTCTTGTACGAGGGCATACTGTACGCGCCCAGTAGGGGAATGACACTGAGCTAAGACGTTAGCATGAGTACTACTGCCAGTACTCTACACTGAAAATTTTGTATATGTCAAAAAATTAATTAAAACGGACAAATTTCGTAACTTTTAACATTTATTTTTTTCGCAACAAGCGGGGGAAACAGCGTGCAAAAATACATTATAACATTGAATTTCAAATTTAATTTTCAAAATTCTCCAAGAGTTTTACAAGAATATCTCTTTGATTTTGAATTCCATCTGACTCTAACCCATACATATAATCATCTAAGTGCTTACTAACAAGTGTAATTACACTTTTTAAGTTCAATTTCGCTGACTGTTTAAGCTGCGCTATTTGTGTCTCATCATTCGAAAGTGAAATTCGGTTTGAAATAGCGTCCGACAAAGTCTGAACGTAGGAAATAACTTCCAGAACTAATTTAGGTTCCTTTTCCCATCCAGGTTTAAGAAGCGAATTTCTGTAGGCTTTCTGATAGTATTGAACTACTCTATCCAGAGTTTCCAAGTTCAGCGTGTCATCTACAGTACTTTGAAGCAATTTTCCATAGAGAAACCATGTTTTAGCGTTGTTAGTAGTTGTAGCAGTGATGTGACCAAGAAGTTCCAAAGCTTTATGTTTGTAATCGGAAGATTTACGTTGATTTATATCAATTACGTCGTTAATCATGGCATTAACAAGGAGTTCTAGTATTTCCTCATCAACGTGCTTTCCACGAAGTTCAATTAATCGATGCCATGCCTTAATAACATCTTCGAAGGCGCCAACATCCATGGAAACCAACAGATAATTCTCCCAAATTCTCCATTCCTCGTAGTTACATTTCAACGCTTCTTGTAATGTTTTCCAAGCCCTTGGTTTTTGTTTCATCTTGATATAACCATTAGATAAATTATTCCAAGCTTCGTAGCTATCAGGATCTAAATTGATCAACCATCGATAACATTTCGTGGCTAGCTCGTAATCTTCCAGTTGAGTCGCTGCGTGTCCGTACGAAAACCAGACTTTCGCATCCAAACTACTTAACTCAACTGCCTTAGCGAAATATGGGATGCATTCTGGGTATTTCTTTTGGTCAAAATAGTAATAGGCTAAGGAGCGTTGTGATCTTCCACTACGATGTTTGGATAACTCCCAAGCTTTCTCGTAACAAGCCGGGTCATTTGTGACGTCACCCATTAAACACCATAGCGTGGGCGTTTCTTTAATTTTCATCTGATCTTCGATGACTTTTAACGCGTTTTTGGTTTGTTGCAATCGTTTGTAGCAAAATACAACATCTTCCCAAAGTTCCAGACGTAGAAATATCTCCAACGCACTTTTAATTGATCCTAACGACATCAAAAGCTGCGCTAACTCCGTTTCTAACTTCCAAAATGGAGGAATCGCTGTACAGTAAAATAAATGAAGTCTAGGAACTGAAGCGTCGGAAACTTGATTAACCATATCAACTAAAGACTGAACTTGCATCATGGCACGTTCAACTTTTTTCATACGTTCCTTTTCGAGTAAACTTCTTAAGAGCAATGCGTTGAAATGAAACGACCATAGGTTTGGTTGGGATAGGATACAATCAACAAAAGCTTCCAGTTCCTCTTTCAACATGTTATCATGAGCCATACATTTCGAACGTTGAACACAGAGAGCTAAAACTACAGCTATTTCTTCCGGGAGTACAGCTTCAATTTCGTTATCTTCAATGTTTACAAATGACAGTTTATGAAGAAGAGCTTCGTCTTGGAGTTTAACATCAACTGGCATGACTGAGGAATCGTGAATGTCGAATATTTCTTGGGTATTCCGCTGTTTATTTATTTTAACTACAAGTTGAGCGTACGGTGTTTGTTGAAACCGGGTTCTTTTCGCTAACGCTCCAGATAAATTAACATCGATTCCAATAACCTCAATCGCCGAACCTAAGTACTTCTTTGACCTCGATATATCTCCAAATTTGGAGGAGTAGAGTGAAGCTTCAGTTAGCAAAATACATTTTTCCGAGTCCTTGAAAATTCCATCGAACATCTCTAGACCTTTATCGACTAGTTCAATGGTAGTGTAATAACTTTGGGAGTTTCTTTCTGCCAGTAGTGTTTGAAAAATTCGATTGAAACGAAACTGCCACCATATTTTAGAGGGACAAATTCCGTCAGATATTGTGGAAATTAATATTTTAGAAAACAACAACAACTCTGGGCGTCTCGTTAAAGGATAAACTGTGTCCTGGTTGGAAGAAAGTTCATCAAAAACGTGTTGTTTGGTGTCTTGCGTGTAAAATGGAAGTTCCAGTTCCGTCGATGATACGGGCCCAGTCCAATTATTTTGTACAAAAAGTTGTAAAGCAGCAGCTCCAATAATTAACAGGCATGTTTGATGGACTCTGAGTTCAACTTCATCGTCAACAGATATTTTGAGGAAACGTTTCGCAGATTTTAGAATAATCTCGGACCATGAGGAGTCAGAATCGACAATAGATTTATCGAATATATCGGAATCAGTGTCGCAAAGTATGGCATGGTAATTTCCGTCTAAATAAAGCTCGACTAGTTTTGACAGAAGCTTCAAATTTAACTCATTTTCCAATGGCAAAGGCTTAAGTAAAACCTTACTGGATAAAAGTACCGAAGTTTCTATGCTAAGGAATGATATTTCATCCATTTTTATAACTTACGAAGGAGTAATGCGAAGCTGATATTGTTTTAGGTCAAGAGCTAGAACAACTACACGGCTCAATATTAATTATTCGCGCAACTAAGAAAACCATGTGGTCGATTTTTCAAATCAAGGCCGTATTCGCCGCCGGTACATTAGGGGGAGTTCAAGCGAGCGAAGAAGGGGAGAACATTGGACTCATTGGACACATTTGACACACTTCTCTCACTCAAACGGGCTAACGGGGCTCAAAGCACATGGGTAAACCAAACAAAGCGTACTTTAACATGTCTATTTTATATTTAACCCTTTAGAAAAACTATTGACCTTCCCAGTATTTTAGTATTTCACCTTATTGCATTCAATCAAGCCGTTGCGTTACTAATATACTTATTGACGTGGCGCATTCTCAACATAAACACATAAGAATCTTTATTTCCCGGCACTGAATCCCCGCTCTTTTTCTAATACTTGGCATGCCAATTGGTATTTACTATTTAGCGTCAAATCAACAATGAAAATTATCAGTTGGAATATAAACGGTATACGATCGTTCAAGATAGGAATAAAGGAGGTACTTACAAGTTTGGAGAGCGATGTTATTTGTTTTCAAGAGGTCAAAGCTTCACGTAAGTTAATTCTTCGATACCAAGGCTTAAGAATTGGCGCGACTTTGTTAGCCGCTAAAACTGAAAGCATGCACGTGGATGCTCGACAAAGAAGCCGACTTAAAAAGGCGGGAGCATTGCAGTGCTGCCAATATATATAATTTCCAAGCATTTTCCGCAGGACTACCATGGAAATTAATTTCCAATGAACAATATAATATTTAAAAAAACCTTTTTAAATTCTTTATAGGTTCAACTATAGAAACTGTAAATGCAATTGTCCCAGGATTCAATTCCTATTTTAGTTTCCCAAAATATTTGGGCAGTTATTCTGGTGTTGGAACATACTGCACTGATTCAGCTAGACCATATCTGGCTGAAGAAGGGTTATCGGGTCGAATTGATGATACCAAAGACTCAATAGGTTATCCAGCTGAAGTTGAAGAATTTACAGCTTCAGATATTGTGGCCCTTGAGAGTGAGGGGCGCGCAATTATGACTTGTCATGACATAAGGTTCAAAAATATTACAAAAATCTCCCAAAAAAAGAAAATTTTTCAGTAAAATTAATATAATAATAATTTAGCTTCTCAGGAACAATTAAAAAATTAATTATAATCAACGTATATTGCCCAAGAGTTGATCCAGAAAAACCAGAGAGGGGAGAATATCAAATAAAATTTTTCAAACTACTACAAAATCGGGCAGAAAAATTGGTTTCACATGGCTTGTAATTAATTTAAATCCTTAGTAATTATCATAATTTATAGAATTCGCATTTAAAACTAATAATTTATTTCTTTAAAGCCATGTTCTGATCTTAGGTGACTTAAATTGTAGTCACAAACCAATTGATCACTGTGATCCTAGTCCTTTAAATGTACGAAACGAATACCGAATACCGACACCATTTAAATATAATACAGGGTTCATACAAACCTGGAAAACCGGGAAAATCAGGGAAATAAATAGTTGTCAAAAACTTCAGGGAAATTTAGAATTTTTAGTAAAATTCAAGTAAATCAGGGAGATTTGAGTCAAACAGGGGCCGAGTAATTAAGCGAAATGTTCGTGAACATACCCTCCATAGGATTAACATTACACTATACTTTGAAGGCTCATAACTCTGGTGATATTAGAGATACGGGGATGTCCTTTGAGTATGTTATAGTCCAATTTGTCCCCCATCCAACAATACTAAAAACTTAGGGCTACGACAAACAGGGGCCGAGTAATTAAGCAAAACGTAAACAAACAACCCCCTCCATAGGATTAACATTACACTATACTTTGGAGGCTCATAACTCTGGTTACACTAGAGATACGGAGATGTCCTTTGAGTATGTTATAACCCTATTTGTCCTCTTTCCAACAGTACTAAAAACTTAGCGCTACGACAAACAGGGGCCGAGTAATTAAGCAAAATGTTCACTAACCTACCCCCCTCCATAGGATTAACATTACACTATACTTTGGAGGCTCATAACTCTGATTCTACTAGAGATACGGAGATGTCCTTTGAGTATGTTATAACCCTATTTGTCCTCTTTCCAACAGTACTAAAAACTTAGGGCTACGACAAACAGGGGCCGAGTAATTAAGCAAAATGTTCATAAACATACCCTCCATAGGATTAACATTACACTATACTTTGGAGGCTCATAACTCTGGTTCTATTAGAGATACGGGGATGTCCTTTGGTTATGTAATAGTCCTATTTGCCCCCCCCCCTCCTTCGTTAACATTTTATGATTTGCTCCATAGGATACTCCATAAAACCTGGAAAATTCAGGGAAGTATATCTGGGGAAAACCTCGAAATCTCAGAGAAATTTGTTTTCCAAAAGTTGTATGAACCCTGTAATATGAACAACAGGACGCTAATTTGTAATCTCTTACTTAGGAATTTAACGAAAGACCCAGTAGAAAATGGCTAACTAATTTCCTAAGTGGTATAGAATATGTCCTAATTTTAAAATGGCAATATAATCTTCAGTATTATTATTTTTAACTTCTTTAGAAACCAAAGAGGGTCCCAAATTCATCGACACCTTTCGTCATTTTCACCCAAATACCCAAGAAGCCTACACTTGTTGGTCAACACAAACTGGTGCCCGAAAAACGAACTACGGAACGCGTTTAGATTACATCCTATCAGATATTGACCTACTTCCCTACATAGAAGACAGCGTGATATTGCCTCAAATTGAAGGTTCCGATCACTGCCCAGTTTCAATAACTCTTAAAAACTGCAAACCCATTCCGTCCCCGAAGTGTCCTTTCATTTGTACCAAAAATTGGCCAGAATTTGCCGGAAAACAAAGATCTTTAGGCGATTTTGTTCAAAAAAGTCAAAAAATTGGAGATGCAGCTGCAGCTGTCAACGTTAAACCGAAAAAGAGATTGATCAGTAGCTTCTTTATTAAACCTAAAGAAACAGTTGATAAAGCTACTGATTCCGCTAAAAACTCGAGCCTGCCAAATTCTTCCCAAAGCTCGCAATCTGAGTCAGAAGTTGAAGTTCTCGAAACACCAAGTCCAAAACCCGCCAAAATATCAAACAAGCTCTAGCATGGAAAGATTTAATGAAAGGTCCTCCTAAACCCCCGAAATGCACTGGTCACGGGGAAGAGACACTATTAAGAACTGTAATTAAACCAGGGCCAAATTTGGGGAGGAAGTTTTACGTTTGCCCTAAACCTCCGGCAGCTCCAGGAAATCCTGAAGGAAGATGTAACTTTTTTGCATGGGTTAAACCAAATTAAGATTAAATGGAGCAAGCTTCCAAAAGTACAAATTCTGATTTAAGTTCAATAAAAGAGTTATTTTTGAACGTTAACTAAATTTCTTTCATTTATTAAAAGTAGGAATGAATAATACGCCTAATGTACCTTATTCCCGATGCGTGTGCCAAGGCTTACAGCATGATTTTAACCATGAATGTTTTAACTGACAAATCTAGGTCATAATTACATGTCTGCAGCAGAGTAGAAATGTTTTAATATTTTCGACTTTAAAGCAGACTAATCATTTTGACCCAGATTTGTTAGTTAAAAACCACACTCTAAGCCTTGGCACATGCATCGGGAATAACTTTGATTAGTATAGTGTCACGGTTCCCTTTAGCACTGGGTTGAGGCTCTCATTTTCAAGGAGATGGAAACAGAATATAGGGAACTAACAGTTCTGACCCTGAAACGTCACACCCTTCTATCTCTTACTGGAGTTTCATCCCCCCTAACTGTTGGAAACAGTATTCTAAGCGCAAAAATGCCAACCAGAGGGGGGCTGCGTGACGTCAGACTATCTCTTCCCCTAGCCAGTTGTTAGCTCCCTATAGACTTTTGCTATTAAGGCCTAAATTTTGGGCTTGAATAGCCCTATGATCACTATTTTGATTCAAAATTAGGGCACGTCCCCAGGAAAGGGTAAAAAAGGAGACTATTTAGGCTTAAATTTTGGGCTTAGAATAGCCTTATACTATTATATGGTTTAAGGGCGTCTTAAGTGGAACCCTCCCAAATTAGGCTGCAAAATATCGGTATGATCACTATTTTGATCCAAAATTAGGGCACCCCAGGAGAGAAAGAGTAAAGAAGGAGACTATTTAGGCCTAAATTTTGGGCTAGAGCACTATTACATGGTTTAAGGGCGTCTTAAGTGGAACCCTCCCAAATTAAGCTGCAAAATATCCGTATGATCACTATTTTGATCGAAAATTAGGGCACCCCAGGAGAAAGAGTAAAGAAGGAGACTATTTAGGCCTAAATTTTGGGCTAGAGCACTATTACATGGTTTAAGGGCGTCTTAAGTGGAACCCTCCCAAATTAAGCTGCAAAATATCCGTATGATCACTATTTTGATTGAAAATTAGGGCACCCCAGGAGAAAGAGTAAAGAAGGAGACTATTTAGGCCTAAATTTTGGGCTAGAGCACTATTACATGGTTTAAGGGCGTCTTAAGTGGAACCCTCCCAAATTAAGCTGCAAAATATCCGTATGATCACTATTTTGATCGAAAATTAGGGCACCCCAGGAGAAAGAGTAAAGAAGGAGACTATTTAGGCCTAAATTTTGGGCTAGAGCACTATTACATGGTTTAAGGGCGTCTTAAGTGGAACCCTCCCAAATTAAGCTGCAAAATATCCGTATGATCACTATTTTGATCGACAATTAGGGCACCCCAGGAGAAAGAGTAAAGAAGGAGACTATTTAGGCCTAAATTTTGGGCTAGAGCACTATTACATGGTTTAAGGGCGTCTTAAGTGGAACCCTCCCAAATTAAGCTGCAAAATATCCGTATGATCACTATTTTGATTGAAAATTAGGGCACCCCAGGAGAAAGAGTAAAGAAGGAGACTATTTAGGCCTAAATTTTGGGCTAGAGCACTATTACATGGTTTAAGGGCGTCTTAAGTGGAACCCTCCCAAATTAAGCTGCAAAATATCCGTATGATCACTATTTTGATCGAAAATTAGGGCACCCCAGGAGAAAGAGTAAAGAAGGAGACTATTTAGGCCTAAATTTTGGGCTAGAGCACTATTACATGGTTTAAGGGCGTCTTAAGTGGAACCCTCCCAAATTAAGCTGCAAAATATCCGTATGATCACTATTTTGATCGAAAATTAGGGCACCCCAGGAGAAAGAGTAAAGAAGGAGACTATTTAGGCCTAAATTTTGGGCTAGAGCACTATTACATGGTTTAAGGGCGTCTTAAGTGGAACCCTCCCAAATTAAGCTGCAAAATATCCGTATGATCACTATTTTGATCGAAAATTAGGGCACCCCAGGAGAAAGAGTAAAGAAGGAGACTATTTAGGCCTAAATTTTGGGCTAGAGCACTATTACATGGTTTAAGGGCGTCTTAAGTGGAACCCTCCCAAATTAAGCTGCAAAATATCCGTATGATCACTATTTTGATCGAAAATTAGGGCACCCCAGGAGAAAGAGTAAAGAAGGAGACTATTTAGGCCTAAATTTTGGGCTAGAGCACTATTACATGGTTTAAGGGCGTCTTAAGTGGAACCCTCCCAAATTAAGCTGCAAAATATCCGTATGATCACTATTTTGATCGAAAATTAGGGCACCCCAGGAGAAAGAGTAAAGAAGGAGACTATTTAGGCCTAAATTTTGGGCTAGAGCACTATTACATGGTTTAAGGGCGTCTTAAGTGGAACCCTCCCAAATTAAGCTGCAAAATATCCGTATGATCACTATTTTGATCGAAAATTAGGGCACCCCAGGAGAAAGAGTAAAGAAGGAGACTATTTAGGCCTAAATTTTGGGCTAGAGCACTATTACATGGTTTAAGGGCGTCTTAAGTGGAACCCTCCCAAATTAAGCTGCAAAATATCCGTATGATCACTATTTTGATCGAAAATTAGGGCACCCCAGGAGAAAGAGTAAAGAAGGAGACTATTTAGGCCTAAATTTTGGGCTAGAGCACTATTACATGGTTTAAGGGCGTCTTAAGTGGAACCCTCCCAAATTAAGCTGCAAAATATCCGTATGATCACTATTTTGATCGAAAATTAGGGCACCCCAGGAGAAAGAGTAAAGAAGGAGACTATTTAGGCCTAAATTTTGGGCTAGAGCACTATTACATGGTTTAAGGGCGTCTTAAGTGGAACCCTCCCAAATTAAGCTGCAAAATATCCGTATGATCACTATTTTGATCGAAAATTAGGGCACCCCAGGAGAAAGAGTAAAGAAGGAGACTATTTAGGCCTAAATTTTGGGCTAGAGCACTATTACATGGTTTAAGGGCGTCTTAAGTGGAACCCTCCCAAATTAAGCTACAAAATAATACCAAACCTAACAAATATAACTCTAATATAATATAGAATAATTTTTATATATACTTTCCCTAGTAGATTTAAGTCCAAACATTTAAAAGAAAAATAAATAATAGATACGAAATTTCCAACTAACAAAAACATTAATTAAATTTAAATTACGCAGAGATTATTTTTAAAGAGGAGTCTCTTTTTAATTTAATTTAAAACTTCATTTAAATTATAACATCTTATAACTTAATTAATTTTAATTTAATTTAAATATTAACATATCCTAATTCATTATTTAGCCGACCGACTAAACTCTAAATTTCATTTTAAGTTTAGATAACCTTTATCCTATGGGGGTTTATTTTAAATACACGATGATTCAATTGCGATGAGAAACTGGAGGGGTTTAAGGGAACTGAAAAGATTTGGTGCTTTAAAAATAAAGATGGAAGGAAGTAAATTCAAATTGTTTCAAAGAGTTCCTCGTTAACTTGTCTTTTACCTGCAAATATTTACAGCCGTCTCTAACATTAATTTATGTATATTTTCTCTTTTAAAGATTTAAATTTCTCATCCTTTATTTGAAAATGGGGCTATTAAGGGAATTTACGGTTATTGCTGCTTTTCGGCCAGTTTCAGTCTCAAACTCTCTGGCATCTGCGGTGGCGGAGGTCGGGGCAAGTGAAGCCAGACTTTCACGGCGTCGTAGATGAACCATTGAAGGGCGGTTAGGGTTCCAATCATGACAATACGGGGAACCAAACCCTTCCATAAACCTGAAATTAATTAAATTACCATAAGAATTGGTGGTACTAAGTTGTATGTCTTATCCAAACACCCTGAACAAACCCTGAATAATAGGGTTCATTCATCTTTTGAAAAATCGTTTTACCCAAGTTTTCCAGGTTTTTATTCCCCACATATTTCCCCGACTTTTCCCTGTTCTTCCCCACATATTTCCGACTTTTCCCTGTTCTTCCCCACATATTTCCGACTTTTCCCTGTTCTTCCCCACATATTTCCGACTTTTCCCTGTTCTTCCCCACATATTTCCGACTTTTCCCTGTTCTTCCCCACATATTTCCGACTTTTCCCTGTTCTTCCCCACATATTTCCGACTTTTCCCTGTTCTTCCCCACATATTTCCGACTTTTCCCTGTTCTTCCCCACATATTTCCGACTTTTCCCTGTTCTTCCCCACATATTTCCGACTTTTCCCTGTTCTTCCCCACATATTTCCGACTTTTCCCTGTTCTTCCCCACATATTTCCGACTTTTCCCTGTTCTTCCCCACATATTTCCGACTTTTCCCTGTTCTTCCCCACATATTTCCGACTTTTCCCTGTTCTTCCCCACATATTTCCGACTTTTCACAGGTTTTTCCCCACATATTTCCCTGACTTTCCCAGGTTTTTCCCCATATATTTCCCTGACTTTCCCAGGTTTTCCCCACATATTTCCCTGACTTTCCCAGGTTTTTCCTCACATATTTCCCTGACTTTCCCAGGTTTTTCCCCATATATTTCCCTGACTTTCCCAGGTTTTTCCTCACATATTTCCCTGACTTTCCCAGGTTTTTCCTCACATATTTCCCTGACTTTCCCAGGTTTTTCCCCATATATTTCCCTGACTTTCCCAGGTTTTTCCCCATATATTTCCCTGACTTTCCCAGGTTTTTCCCCATATATTTCCCTGACTTTCCCAGGTTTTTCCCCATATATTTCCCTGACTTTCCCAGGTTTTTCCCCATATATTTCCCTGACTTTCCCAGGTTTTTTCCCCATATATTTCCCTGACTTTCCCAGGTTTTTTCCCCATATATTTCCCTGACTTTCCCAGGTTTATTCCCCATATATTTCCCTGACTTTCCCAGGTTTATTCCCCATATATTTCCCTGACTTTCCCAGGTTTTTTCCCCAAGTTTTCCAGGTTTGTATGAACCCAGCTGAATACGTGACAAAATCTAGTGGCAAAACCAAACAAAACTCTGTCCCCATATGGTTAAAACTCGGTTTACATCCACCAGAGTCAAAATATAACCAAAAAATGGAGGTATATTAATCTAGCACAGTATGACCCACCGAATACCGGAATTGCTGCAATAGCCAAGACATGTGTTAATAAATTAACAAGTCAATCCGGATCCAGCTTAAGGAAAGTGCATCTCCACCACATTTAACATTGAAGTTGAACTTCCGAAGATACGTACCAACAAATCCTAGTTTCTTGGCGATTGAAACAGCAGTGCTGCCCTTATCTTGGTTCAATTTTGATACAATAGTATCAGCCGGGTGAGAGACAATAGCGCAGAAAACACCGGCTAAAAAACAAACAAAATAATTTGATCTGATAACAGTCCCAAAAAGACTAACCAGAAGTCCAAATTAAAACATCTCCGGATCTTACCAATGTAACCAGCTGCAAAGGTTACAACCAATTGTTCGGATTTGGTACAATCCGCCCTAGGCTTGGGAACAACGTGTTGGTACAACAATTCTACAGTTCGTTCAAAACAAGCAAACTTCATCATGGTGTAGGGAATTTGTCGTCCCCAAAGTGGGGTAATTCCTTTGTATAAACTGCAAATATAAATTACCAATTAAATCTAATAAAAATATAATTTCAATTAAATTAATTTTATTTACCCTCCAATTCCTTCACTCTTGATAATCATGGGTAAAGCAGCCCTTAAAGTTGGTGGGCAGTTGGGTTGAGTTTGAATACGAACTTTGCAAGCTTCCATGGGACAAAGAGCAATATCGGCAAAGAACTCGGCCGAAGCACTAGCGGCTAAGTACAGGGATGTCCTCCATTGGTAGGTGAGTTCCTCACCCAACATGCCACTGTACATGATTTTAAATACTTCATAACATCCAAACTTTCCCAATCCTTGAAGGGAATATCCGATACAGGTGGGGGCCCATCCTTTAGCCAACCCTCGAACACCATCTTCCTTCACGGTTATCGAGAACCCTTGGAACACGCCCTTGTATTTGGCTGGGTTGGTCTATAGACAATATCATTCAGTCCATTTTAGTCCAGAATAAGTCATTTGAGGGGATAAGACAGTAACCTGAACCCCCTTGAATCATGAAATAGGCCTTGGCACATGCTTTGGGAATGGGGTTGCACCAGACTTTGGGGTTAGGGTCGGACCACACTTTTGGGGGTTAGGGTCGGACCACACTTTTGGGGGTTAGGGTCGGACCACACTTTTGGGGGTTAGGGTCGGACCACACTTTTGGGGGTTAGGGTCGGACCACACTTTTGGGGGTTAGGGTCGGACCACACTTTTGGGGGTTAGGGTCGGACCACACTTTTGGGGGTTAGGGTCGGACCACACTTTTGGGGGTTAGGGTCGGACCACACTTTTGGGGGTTAGGGTCGGACCACACTTTTGGGGGTTAGGGTCGGACCACACTTTTTGGGGTTGGGTCGGACCACACTTTTTGGGGTTGGGTTGGACCAGACGTTTTGGGGTTGGGTTGGACCAGACGTTTTGGGGTTGGGTTGGACCAGACGTTTTGGGGTTGGGTTGGACCAGACTTTGGGGTTGGGTTGGACCACACTTTGGGGTTAGGGTTGGACCAGACTTTGGGGTTAAGTTGGACCATACTTTGGGGTTAAGTTGGACCATACTTTGGGGCTAAGTTGGACCATACTTTGGGGTTAAGTTGGACCACACTTTGGGGTTAGGGTTGAATTAGATTATATTAGGTTTAATGGCGGGTCAGGTTGCTGTTAAATCAACTGAACAAACCTGTATCCTGCATTTAACTAAATCCAATGGCGTAACAGCCGTATGGGTAATACCACAACTTAAGATACCACCAAACCCACAGAGGGCATAGTATTTCATGGAACCAAATTCAACTTCATCTAAATTAGGATTAAGGTTAAATGTAATTAGTAACGCCACGCCCTACATTAGACACGTTTAAAAAAACCATTTTTCTTTATTGCTGAATGATAATCGTAATTTCTTGGAAACAAATTAGCCAAGGCTTAAAGTATGCTAAAATGTGACCTACCGGGATCTTTCACAGCCGAAGCTGCGGAGATAACTCGACCGGGAACCGGCGAAAGGTCATTCGTGTTGTCCGTGGCCGCATTACAACGTGCGGTAAATGGACTAGCGAAAGGGCTATTTTTAGCTATCTCCAGCAACGAATTGAACATTTTTATGCTAAATTATTCTCCAATTATCTATTAATTAAGGAACAGTGAAATAAATACTAAACTACGATTCTGATGGGACGGGAACCGGGAAAGAAATGAACACGCACTTACCCAAGATGGCGAAAGACCGAGTTGCCAGGTTCAATATTCCTCTATCGTTTACATTAACCAAAAGTAGCCAAAACCGCCAAAATAATTTACAAAATAATATTGAAAATTTAATTCAATTATCTACCGAAATATGCTATTTTAACTCTTATATTAAGTTATATAAATTAATTGCATTAAAATATTTGAATAGTTATTCATTTGGGCTATTTTTATTTCAAATACAAATGTACATAGCAAAACCCGCCCAACATAGCCGTATATTACTAAATCTGGCAGCTCTGCTTAAGGAGAAAAGGGTCACCTATCACGTGTTAAGGTAAAGGTACAAAAACGTGTTTTATTGATAATTTTCGATAAAAACCTTAATAAAATATCGTTTTAACGAAAAAATGTTATAAGCTGAAGAAAGATAAATATACAAAAATAATTATCCAGACGATAATAGAAAAATTTAAGGATTTAAAGTGAAATTTAAACTAATTTGACCTTGGAGGCCCTCAGCGCCTCTACCGTCAAAAATAGTAACTACTTTTTCGACCCCTTTCCACCTCTTCTCGAAACACCGCCGCGTATCAAATTAAATTTAATCATTAGTACTATATTTATTAATTAGGCCAATTAATTACACAAATATCATGGAAGTAATTCGACGCATCTGTTCTCAAAGTCTCAATAAAAACATATTCAAGGTCAGTACTTAAAAATATAAATAATTAGGCCTAAACCACAGGAAAACGATCAATGTTTTTACCATATTTGGCTTCAATTTAAACTTAATTTTAATTTGTAGAATGTGTCACATAGTTCAAAACAACGTTTATCCACTGCCACACCTTTATGTGCCCAGGTATCCTTCTTAAAACGTGTAAAATAGATCGAAATTTAACTATGTTAAATGTTAGATGATGGTTCGTGATGCGTTAAACACGGCGATGGATGAAGAAATGGAGAGAGACGATAGGGTTTTCATCATGGGAGAGGAAGTAGCCATGTATGACGGAGCCTATAAGGTCAGCCGAGGTTTATGGAAGAAATATGGGGATAAAAGGGTAATTGACACCCCAATCACAGAGGTAATAACGTTACACGATCCACCTTATTCCCTTTCGCTGCTGGACGGTAGGCTTAGCTCGGGATTCATGGGGGTGAGTAATAAACCTGTCGTCTGCTACAGTACATATTTTGGCTTTTGTAGCAGACGACAGACGAATTTCTTCCCCTTACTCACCCTCCCCCATGAATCCCGAGCTAAGCCTACCGTCCAGCAGCGAAAGGGAATAAGGTGGATTAAAATGAGTCTAGTCTTAATAGACTTTAATAAGTCATTGTTTTTACGATAGATTGGGTTTGCTGGCATCGCAACTGGAGCGGGAATGGCTGGTTTAAGACCAATATGCGAATTTATGACATTTAATTTCTCTATGCAAGCGATAGATCATATTATAAACAGCGCGGCTAAAACATTTTACATGTCAGCGGGAAAGATTGGTTGCCCTATTGTATTCCGTGGACCAAATGGAGCCGCTTCCGGTGTAGCTGCCCAACATTCTCAATGTTTTGGAGCATGGTACGCCCATTGTCCCGGTTTAAAAGTTGTCTCCCCATATTCGGCTGAAGATTGTAGGGGCTTATTGAAAGCCGCCATCAGAGATAATGATCCTGGTGTGTTGTTTATTTAAGGTGGAATTCATAAACGTCGGACGCAACGCAATTTAGTACAGGCAAAGGTAGGGCGTCGTGAGTAGTAGGAACCACTCAGATTCGCAGAGATCCAAGATGGCCGCCACCCCAAGATGGCTGCCATCCCCTCATCCAGCAAACTCAAACCAAACTTTTCAGACAAGTCTGGACTAGCCTGAGCTCCTGCCTGTTAGTTTCAACCCCCCATGACATGGAAGTTTTGTGGATGAGGGTCTGGCAGCCATCTTGGATCTCTGCGAATCTGAGTGGTTCCTACTACTGTCGTGCGCAAACTTCTGCCTTTTGCGCACGACGCCCTGCCTTTGCCTGTACTAAATTGCGTTGCGTCCGACCTTTATGAATTCCACCTTTAATCAGATATTAAACTTTTCAATTAATTAATTAATGTTTAATGAATTGATTTTAATTAAAGTGGTGTTTTTGGAGAATGAATTGCTTTATGGCATTCCCTTTGAAATATCTGACGAAGCTCTGAGCAAGGATTTTGTTCTTCCATTTGGAAAAGCTAAAATTGAGAGAGCTGGAACGCGAATGACCTTAGTTTCGCATTCTAAATGTGTAGGAACCTGTTTGGATGCTGCCAAGGAATTGGCTCAAAGTGGAATTGAATGCGAAGTATGATAACAGGGTTCATACAAACCTGGAAAACAGGGAAAACCTGGAAAAATCAGGGAAATAAATAGTTGACAAAAACCTCAGGGAAAACCCAGGGAAATTTAGAATTTTAGTAAGATTCAGGGAAATCAGGGAAATTTGCGTCAAACGGGGGTCGAGTAATTAAGCAAAACGTTCATAAACATCCCCTCCATAGGATTAACATTACACTATACTTTGGAGGCTCATAACTCTGGTTCTACTAGAGATACGGGGATGTCCTTTGAGGATGTTATAGTCCTATTTGCCCCCCATCCAACCATACTAAAAACTTAGCGCTACGACAAACAGGGGCCGAGTAATTAAGCAAAACGTAAACAAACAACCCCCTCCATAGGAATAGCATTACACTATACTTTGGAGGCTCATAACTCTGATTCTACTAGAGATACGAGGATGTCCTTTGAGTATGTTGTAGTCCAATTCGCCCCCTCTCCTTTGTTAACATTTGCTCCATAATATACTCCATATACGGGAAAAACCTGGACAATCCAGGGAAGTATATGGGGGAAAAACCTGGAAATCTCAGGGAAATTTGTTTTCCAAAAGTTGTATGAACCCTGAATAAATAAACAAATAATTAATTAGGAGTTAAAATAACGGTGTTTAACTCTTTAGGTCATAAATCTGCGATCTCTTCGACCCCTGGATGATGAAACAATAATAAACTCTGTTGTTAAAACCAACCATCTAGTTACAGTTGAAGGTGGATGGCCTCAACATGGCATTGGTTCAGAAATTTGCGCTAGAATCATTGAAAGTATGATTGCTAAACATTGATTTCTATGATAGCAAAAGTGGATGAGAGGAAAAGTATGGAAACAGCCAAAAGTGGCGAGTCATCAGAGCTTCGCCGTAGTTGACCGTTTTATTGGCGTAGCTATACTGGGCCTGTTCACTCCCTTAAAATAGGTCTTGTGTTAATTCGCGGTTACACGGTTACCGTCATCTGCTATTGTGTATGCTAGAACTTCCTCGATTTGTGTTAGTAGTCGGGACAGAGTAGCTGGTAATGTTTTAAAAGGTATTTCAAGGTATAATATGGATTTAAGTAAGGTTATCGAAGCAATAGAAGAGCACATAAAACTAGATAAGTTTAAATCAAATCTCGGTAACTTAGCTTTAGCGCGAGCAGCTTGCGTCGTGATTCGCGTGATCGAGTGGGCTATGGTTAAACCAAGGACCATAAATGTCTGAACTACTTTCAGTTGCGAGTTTGCAAGTCCACCAGTCACATTGGCGAAACTTTGATGTCCGCGTTTTTTAACACAGGCTCTATGGCCATTTTCATACTTTCCCTCTCATCCACATAGTTATAGTTTTTCCGCAGTTCTAATCCTAATTTTAATTTCTAGGTCCAGCTTTTGACTACTTAGACGCACCCGTTGTTCGAGTAACTGGGGCTGATGTTCCAATGCCCTATACTCAGTCTCTGGAAGCTGTAGCTCTACCACGTCCCGAAGATGTAGTTTTAGCAGTAAAGAGAGTTCTGAATGTGCAATAAACATATTTAAAAAAAAAATGGAATTAAGAAGAAAGTTACAAGCTATAAATTAAAAAAATGAAATATTCAACCAAAATAAATGTTTTTGTCCATATTTAATCAGTTTGGATTGTTTGAATTCATTTATATGTGATATATATAAGATAAAGTTGAAGCTTCGGCAGTTGAATTTAAGCAAGTAGTCCACTTAGCCTTGCGAAACCGTATCGTTACCGTTTTAAGTTCTTAAATCATCCGAAAGAGGAAGCCCATTACCTAAGTCCGAAAGCATCGTTTAAGAAACGTTATCAGATGGCGTTCTGTTCGTATTTGGATATGTGACGTTAGTTAACGAAACGGTTTCGCAAGGCTTAGTGGACTACTTGCTTTAGGCTCTCTACGTACTACGTTTTGAAAGTTATAGGGTCAAATAAACCATTTAAAATACTCCCAAAAATGTATAGTTTTTTTTTATCATTAAAAAGTTACTTTTGTACTTATTAATTTTAAATCTGAAATTGCTCTAACTTAGAGCGGATCCATAGTTGTGAATTATTAAACTTCAGAGGACGTGTTTTGAATCATTTTGAAATAAATTTGCATATTTACCTTGTCATCATATGATCATGGATAAAGAATGCGCGTGCGGAAATTTGTTTTCACGCTATAGGATCGGCAACTCCATATCTCGGACGACAGCTTATTCTGTATATACTCTGTTACAACGTCGGTTGTCAGCACGCGCAAAGCCGTTTCTCTATGTAACGTAGCTTTGTACGTGCTGTCAAGAGACAAAAAACTTCAGGATCTTCAGGATTTAAAATATCCGCGAGTTTTTTAGCTCGAGTGCACGGACCTCTAGGCCTTAGTTTCAAATACGTGTAGTAGGCTGTAGGTAATTTCACACGTATTTGAAACTAAGGCCTAGAGGTCCGTGCACTCAAGCTAAAAAACTCGCGGATATTTTAAATCCTGAAGATCCTGAAGTTTTTTGTCTCTTGACAGCACGTACAAAGCTACGTTCCATAGAGAAATATATTTGCGCGTGCTGACCACCGATGTTGTAACAGAGTATATACAGAATAAGCTGTCGCCCGAGATAGGGAGTTGCCTATCCTGTAGAGCGAAAACAAATTTCCTCACGCGCATTCTTTATCCATAATCACCTTTAGGCCAAGGCCTAGAATTAGGATTAGGGTTCTAACTTTCCACACAAAATTTGGATTATTCGCGAATGATAATCATTTTTATAAAGTTATTTTGAACATTTGTGAATATTCTGCCATTGTTTAGATGAATTCATTAAAATAATTGTAACTAATATGGTTTGATTGATTCAGATTAAACTTGTCAAGCTTACTTATTGAAGCCATCGTTAAGCTACCATTCAGAGATTTCTATTTTCCCGCCGAAAGTCAAGGTTGTTTAGTGAAAGTATACTAATGCACCCGATATTTAGTTTCTAACTTTCTATATTGAAGAAGATGAAACCGTTGGTATGCACTGAACAGTAGCCCACTCGATCACGCACTCGACAACGCAAGTTGCTCGCGCGTTAGAAGCCCATTCAATCGGCCAAAAAGTGCGACTTTTGGTTTATCAGCGGAAAGTTCGAAGGAACCCAAAATTAACATTAAATCCGAATGACCTTAAATTTTAATGAGACGTGTGTTTTGGCGTGTTTCATTATACATAAAAGGGTCCAAGCTTCTAGAGTGGATAGTGTTCCTTATAAAAATTATTTTCCAAATTCAAAATGATGGCTTCAGTGCTAAGACTGAAAATTTTTATAAGAATAACTATCCCATCTAGAAGCTTGAACCCTTTTAAATATAATAAAACACGTCAAAACACACGTCTCATTAAAATTTCAGGTCATTCGGATGTAAGGACAAAGGATCTGGCCAAAAAAGCTACCTCCTCCCATAGAACTTCATGTTAATTTTGGGTTCCTTTTAATAATCTTCAAAAGTCGCGCTTATACATGTAAATCGAATTCTTTGAAGGGGCTTCTATAGCGCGAGCAGCTTGCGTCGTGTTGCGCGTGATCGAGTGGGCTATGAGTATGACTAGATACTTCTGCTACGCGCTAGACTGTATGAGTAGATTTTAACTCTTTTAGCGCCAAATTTAATTCTTACATAATCAGAGTTTAAAATGTCAGAAGTTGAATTTTCGCGTTTAGCTTATGAAGGAAAGTATGACGTTATTAAAAACATGACAGAAAATGATCGTCAATTAATTATAACCCGAGATAAAGTAATTAAAACCACTTACTTTAATTCACGCATGCATGATAAAGCAAAAATTGAGCATCAAACCAAGGCTTAACAATATTTATTATAGTCTGCAAGGTATCCCATTCATTGGGCTTGTGTAGGAGGGCACACAGACGTGGTTAATTTTCTTCTGCAACAAGAATCGCCAATTGATGAACCTGATGACGTAAGACATAAATAGGCCAAAGTAAGTAAATGATGTAGTTTATTGAATAACCACGTCCACAGTCTCACTGGACTCCACTGATGATTGCCGCTTCCGTGGGCAAAGATGACATTGTTTCAACCTTAATTGCTCGTGGAGCTGATGTCAAAATAGTTAATCAAACAGGACAAACCGCTTTACATTACGCCGCATCCAAAGAACATGTTCAAGTTGCTAAAGTTTTGCTTGAACATCACGCAGACATAAACGCTGCGGATCATATGGGAAGCACTCCTCTTCATCGCGCGGCTTCCAAGGGGAATTTGAAGATAATAAACCTATTTCTCAGTTCATACAAAAATAAACTAGATTTGGATGCGCAGGATTCAGTGGGAAATACTCCTTTGTAAGGATGAATTTCAATTCAATTCAATTCAATCAGAAGTGAGATGAGACTAGAAGTGAAGGGCTCGCTCTAGCATTGATAGTAGATCCTGGTACTAGTGAACAAATTTGAGTTGGATTTTACGCCGCTTCCATTGTGCCTACACTACTGAGAAAAAAATTGGTCGAGTTCCGAAAACATTTCCTACCCCCTTCCCCTCAACCTAAAGCGGCGGAACACGGACGCACGTGCTTGAATCTAGTTCGGCCGTCTACCGCCACGAGCGTCGCACGTTTTGGAGGGAAAATTCAGAAACCGCTACCAGAGGGCGAACCGTTGGTGTCTTATCAAGAATATTCACTTTCGCCGCTTGAGTGAAGAATTTGATTACCTCAGTACTTCTAGTCTCATCTCACTTCTGATTCAATTAATAAGGATAATTAATTTAATATCAATAGACACTTAGCTTGCGAAGAGGACCGTGGTGAAATTGCAAGGATTTTGGTGCAAAATGGAGCGAGATCTGATATCTTAAATAAAGTATAATTATTTAAATTTAAGCTTAATTTAAATTATTACACTATAATCATTTTCTTTACACAATCAATCAATAGGAGAAGAAAACTGCATTGGACATTGCTCCAATTGGTCTGAAAAGAACTTTGCAACAACGTTAACTTAAATGTTTCACTTTTTTTGTTTTTTTTTTTTTTTCAAGAATAAACACTAAAATAGTTTATTGCACATTTACATAATTAAATTTCCTTATTTCTTTTTTTTTTCCGTTTGTTTTGTAATTTGTATAATTGGTCCATGATTAAATCGTTAATTTCTTAATAAAAAGTGTTAAAAAATATCTTGTGGATTTCTAATTCAATCCAGCGTTCTTATCAAAAAGGTTACAACAAATAATTATAAGAAAACAAAATACATTTTCTATTTTTCTTTATAAAAAACTAAACCATTTATATAATTTCTTTCTAAAGACTGAGGCTTTTGGGAGGGTGCACGGGCTTTGGGGGGGAAGGCTTATACAAACAAGTACTTGATAAACTTCTGTACAAACAATTAATTAACTCGAAAAATAATAAAAACTATACATAAAAATTATTAATTCCCTGGGAAGACCTTTAATTTAATTTAATTAACCTTTAACTATATTTTACTTTTATTTTGAACTGATTATTTATTTTCATCAAAAGTCCATTATAAATTCTGAAAAGTGATAAACTGCTCATTTCCTAATATAACAATAAATGTAAATGCGTTCAGTAGTTTTTGATCAAAGTACACGTTTTGCTACTTGGTTGTACTGATTTTTCATATGCCACTCTAGAGCACTTAGAGCTCATCCCCCCTCCATTTTCTTTATAGAGAAATGCTCTAGAGCATCCCATGTAAATTTGCTATAGACAGAACTACTCTAGAACGCTCTGAGATTTACAAAGAAATATTCTTGAGCACTGATTCTTAACTACACTGAAAATGCTCCAGAGCACTCTCCGATTCTTCACTTCACTAGAAATGCTCAAGAACACTCCCAGATACTCCAAATTCACCTTATATAGAGCACCAGACGTCCATTTGCTTTATGGAGAACTGCTCTAGAGCATCCCACGTAAATTTGCTTTAGATAGAACTACACTATAGAAATGCTCAAGAGTGCTCCCAGTTCACATCACTAGAAATGCTCAAGAACACTCCCGGTTCACATCACTAGAAATGCTCAAGAACACTCCCGGTTCACATCACTAGAAATGCTCAAGAACACTCCCGGTTCACATCACTAGAAATGCTCAAGAACACTCCCGGTTCACATCACTAGAAATGCTCAAGAACACTCCCGGTTCACATCACTAGAAATGCTCAAGAACACTCCCAGTTCACATCACTAGAAATGCTCAAGAACCCTTCCAGGTTTACATCACTAGAAATACTCAAGAACACTCCCAGATACTCCGCATAGATCTGATACAGAACACTTTAAGATCACCCCACATCCATTTGCTTTACAGAGAACTGCTCTAGAGTGCTCTAACAACTCCGCAAATTATGTTTTACGTTTTGAAACTATTTAAGGCAAGGCTCAAAACCAAACATGGCTCCAACTTCCTTTATTTTGAGCAAATCTCAGAACATAAATGCTGTTTGCTAAATTTTCTTACTCCAGCACTGTTACATTAAGTACCTACAATTTCAAAACGCAAGCTTGCAAGGACAACACTCACAAGAGTTAATCACTTTACAAAATCTATATGAACTTTTGTTGCTATATCAAAATTATTTCACATTAAAAAATAATTTTAATCAATTAGTCTCGCGACAAAAAGATGCAAATATATTTCTTAAACATTAAAATATACTATTTCATTAATGTACTTTTTAATTATTAATATCATTAAAAAAATTTTATTTGAAGCAATATATTTTGTCTTATTTAAACTTTTAATGGGTGGGAAGACTGACTATCTTATTAAAAATATTTAATCTTATTAATTTTTTTTTTGGTTTTTTGGTTTCGCGCTTTCTGGGGTTAATCGGGAGACGGGTGAATTTAAATTTGTTATTTAACATTTATATTAAGTTGCTTTAAGTTTTTTCTTTTAAGAGTACTGGACGGACTCGGTATTCAAGCCAGGACAGCTTGGCGAGCGTAAGAGCTCTGAATAAGGAAATTAAACGAGTTTAGGAGTTAGTTTTGGATTTTTTTAAATATATTTCGGTGTAAAAATAAAGAGGAGACATACCTCTAGGAGCTAGCGAAGTAAAACTTGTGGTCCTTCGTGGTTTCATTCTGATTCTATCCTCAGAAAGATTCGAAGTTGAATAACCTCTGTAATCTAGTAAAGCAAAATTTTACAAATTTAAGGTTTTGCGGATTATTTACAGGTGAGTCCCTTCACAATGGATACAAGGGTAGTAGCTAACCTCCGTCACAGCTAACTCGATAGCAACCTAGAACCCTAGACTACCTATTACCATTAACCTCAGCAAAAGTTTGATCTAAAGGAGAAATCGCGTAAGACCGCGGAGGAAAACCGCGTTTCACAAGTGTAGAGAGAACTTGCAAACTATGCAAAGAAGGGTTTGTTCCTAGGCTGGAGTTTGGGACCACCTTGCTGCGAAAGAGAAAGCGATAACCGCTATTCCGCCCCACCCTTGTTAGCAATAATTTAGATGCCTGTCAAGCAATTACTAAGCCACTAACTGACCCCTCGCATACGACACTTTTTGCGTGCAATCACAGCAGGTTTATTCCCATATTGCAGAATGAACAACACCAGAAGGGGATAATAGAAGAAGGATGACACTCTGTATCCTCTTAATACTTTGGTTATGTAATTCATGATTCTTCCCAGGCGAGGGAATTACCCTTTTGGTTTGCTCTCCTGCTCATCAAACTTAATTCAGATGGGCATCGCGCGGTGGGGTGAATTCTATTACTGTTTGGTATTTGCTAAATCCTCAGCAATGAACCCTGCACAAACCTTGATTGTCTTGACGTGGATGGGACAAAAATGACCACAAGCGCCTTGGCAAATAGTTAAGCGCTAATAGAGTAATGATGAGGGGGAACTATTTATCGCGTATGTGATTCGGTTTAGTAACCTTGCTCAAAATGTAATAATAATGTTGGAAAGAATCATGTTACAATAAAGCTATCTCAGATGCCTTAGTGTGACGTCAACTATGCTATTTGCCCATAGAACCAAAGCGGTACAAACTGTACATGGACGCCCACTGCCAGAAACTAAGCCCGTGACGTTTTACCTAGGCACTGACGCCACAACTGAGATAGCTCTATTACCCCGCTTTGTGGTACACTTCTATCGAAGAGAAGTATTATATACTTCTGACAAAGCGTATCCCAGAGAACTCAGAACTGTTTTAAGAAGTTGAGAAGTAACTCTTACCTAAGATTCGGGAGCGGTAGTCATCACTGTCAATTGGATTATTAGCAGCAATGGCTTCGAGACGATTTTTAAGCGCACCTGCTTGACCTAACCACAACCTCCTTTGCATCCGTAAACCCTGATCCAATTGTCGACATCGAATATCTTGTTGGGCCAAATCATTCCTGGCTTGAATTAACTGTTGGTTCACTCGAGCTTTTTCCTCCCTCTCAGCAACCAATTCCGTTTCCTTCAGTTCCAGGAGTTTCTTTAACTTCTCAAGATTTTCCGGGTCACTTGTCAGGGAAACATTTTGGACACTGTCCCTTTTTTCCGCCAAATCAGTTGAAAGGTGGGCGTGTAATTGACGATTGCGCGCCAGTAAGTCAAGCATCTATGAAAGACATGATCAGAAACGTATGGTACTATGTACCTACATCATTAACTATTAAACTAGTTAATCTTACTTGATGATTAGTTTGCTGTAATTGCTGACTTAGAATATTCAATTTTTCCTCCAAAGCCGAATGCTCTATGCATTTTTTGGAATATTTCTCAGAGAGTTGCAGAATTTCTCGTTTGATTTCATCCAAGTTGGAACTATATTAATTAAATCGTCTCTTGTTAATTAATTAATTAACTTCAAATCACTTAAGTAATTGATTTAAAAATATACTTACTCTTTAGGCATCTCTACATGTTGCGTAAGTTCTTCGCGCAACTTCGCTAACTCCCTTTGTAGCTCTTCTTGATGACTTCTTTTCAAGGCTTCAACAACCGTGGCCGTTGCTTGCGTTTCCTCGGCTAAAACCCTTTCTTTTTCGGCCTTTAACTTCTCAATTTCTTTTTGCTGCTTGCGAGTTAGTTCCATAAACTCTTGCCTATGGCATCTATCAACAACTTGCAATCCCTTTTCGCACAATCCTTTCAAATCTTCCATCTCCGTTTGATATTTTTGTAAGACGGCTTCCCCAATAAATTCTACTCTTTTCTCACTAAGGTTGATTTTTTCTTCGTACGCCTCTTTTAAACTGGTAAGTTGTTGGTCAAATTGGTCCTTTAAGACTTGGGCTTGATTCTGCGTGGTTTTTAGATCCTGTTTCAGTTTGGCCACTTCTTCTCGGTCGCTGTTTTTCTCCATTTCCCTCATTAGCGTCAATTCCGCGATTCTATCACGCATTTCTTCACGGTGTTCTTCTCGCTCCCTCTCTAACGATGACGCTAACTCCATTTGATGTCTTTCGGATAAAATTTCCATTCTCCGATGCAATTCCCTGCATCTCTCGCACGGTACACCACCTTGCCCCATTCTTCGTTGACAAGCCCGTAAATCGGTTTGCAAACGACAGACCTGTTTTTGTAAATCGCGGCAAGTGGCGCAGGGTTCGAGTTTGCGTTGTTCCTCTTCATCCTCCAGGCACTGTATCTTGCGTTTCATTTGCGATATTTCTTTCGTCTTCTTTTTCAAATCGTGAGAGACGCATATGAGGTTCTTTGCTAATATTTGCAAAGACCATCGGGCAACAAATGACTCAATAAGGTTTAAAATTGCCGAGTGTAAGTTGAATTTACTGTCTATTTCCGAAGCGTCTCCAACACCGAGATGGCTAAGGATATAACTCATCAAACGTTCCAAAATTCCAACGACAGCGACGTTTTCAATGTCCTCTTTGACATCGTCCGAATCCAATTCCCCCATCTTCATATCCAAATCTTTTTTGAGCAAATTAAGTTCTGAATCGACCAGAATCATTATCTTATCTTTGGGCTTGTCACAATTGGTTTGGTCATCGAGAAACCCGTCTAAGAAACTTTCAGCGTTACCACGAACTTGATCCAATGGTATGGACGTAATGATTTTGTTATCATCATCCTCGTGGTGACTGCTAAAATCAGAATCCTTAACAGGAACCTCGCAATACGTTTTAGGAAGCAGAACTTCCTCGATTTTCCATTGTTTAAAGTTTTTCAAGTTTTCAATTACATTTTCCGAGTATTCGAAATAATTTTCTGCGGTCATATCTTCGCCCTTCACTAAAATCAACTCTTCCAAGAGATGAATTGAATTATCGTAATCAGAATCTAGTTTCAAATTTTGTTCAATAGCTTTGGCCAACTTCTTCAGCCTAATTTTGATAGACTCCGAGTTCTCCTCGGTTTTTGAGCTTCCGGATCTTACTACGGAGTTCATAATCAAAACTGATTTGTGTAGGAGTGAAAGATAGGCCAAGGATGACGTCATTGATTCATCGCCACCTAACTGCGTTGATAAGAAATCCTCCAGAAGCTTTGCCGTGGAAATTTGATCATCTGGCAAGTTACCAATTGGAATTGAATCTTCGGCATCATTGGCCAGGTTCCTAACTGAACTCTGCAGCCAACCCAACAAGATATCCAACTTCTGTGATAAGACATTGAGACATTCTTCCAAATTTCCGGGTGGTTCCTCATCTGGTTCAATGGTATGCAAGTCAGACATACTCGTGGTCACTGAGAGACTACTCCAATTTTCGATAGCATCTTCTCCGGTGCCCACCGTAGATCCGTTCTCGTCTAACCCGCCACCTTTGACTTGCAGACAGATTTTTGGTTTTTCTAACGGCAAAATAGGTGGGTTCATTGGTGTAGGAGACATTGTTTCCGTGGCTAATTCATTTGGGGGACTACTTGTTGTGCTGGAATTTAATTCCATGGCCGTAGCCGAGGCCGCGCTGACTTTACTATGAAGCGAATGAAGCCTTAGCAACATTCCGGTAGCTGACGAATCAACAGAGTTGTTACTCTCTTGTGGTTTATCTTCCAAACCTTCCACACTAATATCCGATTGGTTTGTTCGTAGAGATGTCTCAATGGACCCAATTTTTTGTTCCAATTCGCTCAATTTGCCTTCAAATTCTTTCGACAAACTAACAGCTTCTTTCCCTTTTAGCGAACTGCGTCTCCTTTCTTGTCTGGCTTCTAATTTAGCTACTCTCTGTTTGGCTAACCTAAGAGAGCGCTCCGAGGCCGTCAACTTGGATGTTAAGTCATCGACCCTCGCCGTCATCAAGGACATGTGTGACTTGTGTAAATCATCAGCGTTTTTCATATCTTGTTTCAACTTGTAGCAATGGAGCTCCAAGTCGTCAAAGCTATCTTGGGACGCCTTCAAATCCTTTTTCAAACGTCGTATTTCATCTCTGGCCTTTTCCACCATTTGGGACAAATCTGAATCACTCGTTTTTGGGGAATTTACGTCATCTACGCCTGATAATTTGCACAAAATAGAGTCGAGTTTGGTGCAGACGCTTTTAATCTCCTTCCATTGAAGACTTAGTTCCATAATTGGTAACCTGATCTCGCCTTCGTTTTTAGCTTTCAAAGTTTCGCGAAGACGCGACAAAAATGATTTGCAATCCTTCATTAGTTTAAAGATATTTTCAACCAACGCGTCATTCGCGCAAACCAAAGACGAGTCAGCGTCCTTCTCTAACTCATTAGTGGTAAGAAAATTGTACTTTTGTAGTAAATTACGATAGCTACCGCTGGATTTCTCTCCAGAATTGCTATTTTCACATTGAGCTGCAGACGATACTAGCAAATTCTGCGAAGGGCTTTTTACAATAATTCCTTCTTTGGTCTCCGATTCATCAGGTACTATTGTCGCGTCAACTTCATCACCACCAGTAAAACTGGACGTACTGCCCAAATCTGACGATGATCTTAACTTCCTTCGGCTTCGAGACCTTGAAGATGACCTTGACCTCGCTTTCTGTTTGACCCTCGAGATAGCGGTTCTATTAACAGGAGGTGAAGGTGGTAGGGCTTTAGGCGACGAAGCCCTTTCAGCCAAATCATCCTCGTCAACAACAGAGAAATACTCCGAATGATCATCACTCGATGTTGAAGATGAGCAGTCGGGGATGTACACCCCTTCTTCTTTGTCTTCCTTCTCCGCTTCCAAATGAGACGCGAGTTTCTTATTTAACGACTCAATATCTTGGATGATTGTAGTTTCTCGATCCTCATCTTTGAAAACTGTCTTGGCTCTTAAGTTAGCAGCAGCCGCAATAGCTCGAACCCAATCGGATCGGACTGCGGCCTTGGACGCGGCCAATATATGTTTCTTATTGTCCCAAGTAGTGATGGTAAACGCGTGATTGGTATCAGAAGCCAATTCTTGAACATCTTTCACTAAGCCTAAGTCTAACACGCCATCCATGATGCCCGATACTTCAGCCGACGGGTCACGAAAGTAACACAACATAGAGTTCTTTAGCACAAACCAGTGTTTGAACCATTCTTTATGGATACCATAACGGAATAGCCAACCATTTTTCTCAATGTGACCCTAAAGTAAGTTAAGAAAGGCACCATTGTAAGTGGGTGACTTTCTCTATGGGTACATCGCGTTAAGGTGACATTTTCTATGGGTACATCGCGTTAAGGTGACATTTTCTATGGGTACATCACGTTAAGGTGACATTTTCTATGGGTACATCGCGTTAAGGTGACATTTTCTATGGGTACATCACGTTAAGGTGACATTTTCTATGGGTACATCGCGTTAAGGTGACATTTTCTATGGGTACATCGCGTTAAGGTGACATTTTCTAGGGGTACATCGCGTTAAGGTGACATTTTCTATGGGTACATCGCGTTAAGGTGACATTTTCTATGGGTACATCGCGTTAAGGTGACATTTTCTATGGGTACATCGCGTTAAGGTGACATTTTCTAGGGGTACATCGCGTTAAGGTGACATTTTCTATGGGTACATCGCGTTAAGGTGACATTTTCTATGGGTACATCGCGTTAAGGTGACATTTTCTAGGGGTACATCGTGTTAAGGTGACATTTTCTAGGGGTACATCGCGTTAAGGTGACATCTTTCTATGGGTACATCGCGTTAAGGTGAAATTTTCTATGGGTACATCGCGTTAAGGTTATGTTTCTTATGGGTATATCGCGCTCCGTAGTATACCAGAACAAATCTCCAAAAAGTTCGAGGTAATTACCCCGTAAACCAAATAACAAATGAAAAAAACTCACATCTTTGGCTTCAATTTGAACTTCTGGACCAGGCAAAGAGGTATTAGGTAGGCAACCATCAGGATCCCCTCTTAACTACACACCCAGAATAAAAAGAACTTAGCCAAAATCTACATGAAAACGTATTGCAATCTAATTTTAATCCAAAAAATCACTCACCAAGGACGAATTCAATTCCTTGTCCTTCCGCAAACTATTATTCCTTGACAATGAAGAACCCCTTTTAGGTGTACTACTTCCTGTAACATTCTGAAAACTAACTTCATCCTCTCCACTAGCCCTAATCTTCCGATTGAAGGAATGTCTCCTAATAAGCAACGGCGAGTTCATGGGACTGGCTTTTTTACTACCGCTGGAATGTTCCCCTAGTAGCCCGTCCCTCGACGTTGAATGCTTCTTAGTAGATTGTTCCGCATTTGTTCTATGATCCTTGAGCAACTCCTGCCCCGAACTGGCGTGTCGCCTGCGATGTCCAATAAGGAGTGAGCCGCCATCAGTTTTTTCTTTTCCAAAATACGAAGGTAAGTTTTCCAAATGAGCAAAATTTGGATTGTCACTAGTTAGGAAATAGAGCGGATTTTGGTGACAATTGGAAGCCCATTCTTGATTGTCAATGATATTAGCTTCGTGTTGAATGTTTCTCATTCGCGAGGTACTTCCGGAACTAACTGAAGTACTTGTTACGTTCGATGGTGATGGTATCATCTTGGCCACACCGTCAGATCGGCTTCGTTGGCTTCTCAAACCTCGACTTTCTCGTTTAACGTAACGTCTACTTCTGGATAAGTTCTTATCCGTCTCGGGTTGAACCGCCTTATCGGTATTCTTAGACACATTATCCAATTTGTTCTCTTTCGGTGTTGGTACGACATTCTCGCGTTCCTGAGTAACGTCAGACACTATTTTCTTGGGTGGTAAACTCGTCAATGAGCTAATTATCAGGTTGTTCAAGTTTTCAATTTCCTCCGATTTGTTATTGTCGGTGGTAATGGGTTGAAGTTTATTCGAGCTTGGGGACGCTTGATTCGTGTTAAGGACTTCTTTATGTTCTTTCGATTCAATACTGGTTAATTCAGGCGTCACCAATGGACGCCATTCTATCTCAACTCCCGGGGATAAATGCTTGTTGTTTATATTATTATTGTTGCTTATCGTTTCGTTAAAATTGTTCGTAACATCGGTTGGGATTTTCTTCAAAAATAAAAAAACAAAAAAATTGTTTTTGTAAATTTGGTAGTTAAGTGTTTGAAAGAGTGTATAATTGAAGGGTCACAAAAATTTGTTTGACGTCCTAAAATCACGAGTGACCAGGAAAAAATAGAGGGCGCACAACGAATCTTCATTATGTAAAGGATGAAACTTCGCGACGTGGGAGGGTACTACCGTAAGCTTTCGATGCTTCGACCATGATGACATGATACAACAAGGTCCCCTCATTTTTTTAAGTATCAATGCAGTATAATAATAATTTCTTGTGCCACTTCTATAATTTAATGTAGTAACGTTTGACCTCGTGGTTTGACAATATACTAATGCATCCCCCATCATCCCTTTAACGGGACTGTCTTATTTGAAATGCGCCATAGGCGTGGTTCAAAGAAACTTAGTTCGTTTCATTTCGAAAACTACCACTTTGGAGAATTAGCTCTGCAATTTCGCGTAAACAAGGATTAGGTGTCTAGTCCCTTTCCATGTCGAGTTTTTGGATCTTGCCGTCACGTGGCCAATATAAGAACATTATTAAACTAGCCCTTGGGACCAGTGACCCCCAGTGTCCGAAATAATAAACTGGTCTCGCCTTAGTTTTCCTATAGATTTCCAATTAATATACTGGTCCCAAGGACCCATTACCCCCACTTCTTGGATTTATAAATTAGTCCAAGCAATAAACTGGTTTTGGAGCATAGGAAGTGTGCTATTTCCCATACTGTTACGTGGTACCTGTGACGTAATTCAATTCATTTTACCCACCCGCGGATGCCTTCTTCAGAGTCCCTTTAAAGTTGACCCATAATATGGTACCAGGGATATATTTAATTTTAGAAGTAGGAATGGAGAACAGAGTAATCTGGGCCCCCTTCCCGGGACGGAGGGGGGAGGGTATGAAACAGGAGGCGGGGTCATAGCGACAGAGGTAAAAAAGGAATTACGTTTTTTTCGCGGCCTCTACCAGCAACGTCATCAAAACGTCAGCCAATAGGATAATTTAAACTTTTCGTTACGTGTTGGAGGGGGGGGGGGCTCTATACTGGGCTATGAGTCGGAATAACTGAAGTAAATACTAACCGTTCTCCATTCCTACTTCTAAAATTAAATCTATCCCTGATGGTACTATAAACATATATAGCTAAAACAGTTGGGAATTGAACTTCGGATCGTTTAGGAATTTAAAACAAGAGAGATATTATAATTGTTTGCACGTAAAGTTTGATATTTCAAAAAGAAAAGAAAGTGTTTCTTACTTCTGGCAAATCAGTTAAAGCGTTGTTAATATTATTGTTGTTGTTGTTAACGGTTGTGGGTATTGGAAAAGTCGCAATTCGTTTGAGTCTCCCACGTACAGTGCCGTGCGAGTAATGAGACAGTAAATCATACCACCTACAAAACAATTTTAAAACAAATTAGAAACAAAAATGCGGCGGTAAAAAACCCACACAAGCGATACCATATAAGAATATGAAATGACGCTTGTAAAAACATTAAGCCTATAAACTAGAAGTTATCAATTTACGATATTATAAACACACGCCTATAAATCATTTTCAACCGGGTGCCTCGTGTATGATAAGTCTGTAGCTTTATAAATTCATAAACCAAAATTTCGCGAATTTCTAGAAATATTTCAACAATTTCCCTTGGATTTTTTGATTTTGTTTGAAAGATTTCTTGAATTCATCAGAGATCACTCGATCCTCTCTTCAATTTCGCGAAAAAATCAGTGATTTCGTTATTTCCAATTTAATTTCGCAAAGTCATAAGAGATTTCGTTGTGTCCCCTTTATTTTCGCGAATTCATAGAAGATTTCTTTGTGTCCCCTTTATTTTCGCGAATTCATAAGAGATTTCTTTGTGTCCCCTTTATTTTCGCGAATTCATAAGAGATTTCGTTGTGTCCCCTTTAATTTCGCCAAGTCATAAGAGATTTCGTTGTGTCCCCTTTAATTTCGCGAAGTCATAAGAGATTTCGTTGTGTCCCCTTTAATTTCGCGAAGTTATAAGAGATTTCGTTGTGTCCCCTTTAATTTCGTGAATTTATAAGAAATTCGATGATTTCCTCTTTAATCTCGCGAATTCATAGATTTGATGATTCCTTCTTTCAATTCGCAGTTCGTGATTCAGTGTGAATAGGGAGCAAACAGCTGGCTGGGGGAAGAGATAGTCTGACGTCACGCAGCCCCCCTCTGGTTGGCATTTTTGCACGTAGAATACTGTTTCCAACCGTTAGGGGGGATGAAACTCCAGTAAGAGATAGAAGTTTGTGACGTTTCAGGGTCAGAACTGTTAGCTCCCTATTGTACGGCATTTCGCATAAATGCGAGTTCCCCCAATTTATCAGATTAAAATTTCAATAAATTGATACTTTTGAAGTAAAACCATTAAAAAAAATCACGAATTAGATAAAAACAATCTTATCATCCTTTTAATATCCACAAATAAAATAAAATTAAAAAGCTTTAACTTTATAAAACTTCGGGCTGCAGAAATGTATCTTGAATACTTCGGATTATTTATATATTCGAAAAAAACTGTGAGAATAAAAGTAAGAAAAAGCCAAAATAATAAAAAAAATTAGATTCGTACGGCTCCGATTCGTATTAAATTTCAGTATAAAAAATATACATAGATAAGAAAATTAAAAAAAAACCTGTATTACATATGTAACTTTCTTTGCCTAAAAAAGAAACATTATGAAAAACTCATTTTATTATCTGTGTGGTCCATTCCCCCTCCCGCCAATTGAAAAAACTTTAATAAATGGAACGTCTAAAGGCCTCTTCAGACTAAAGTAAAATCCTACATCCCCACTGAGCAGACGACTTAAAACGATTCAAATAATATTTGCCCATGACTAAAATGGCAATAACAATAAGCAGGGAGAAATGATGTAAGATGGAGTGGACATGATGATGGGTGACCTGCGGCTCCGTAACTCTCCCAGCGTACCTTGCGAAAGGCTATACCCTTCGGTAGACGATTGTTAAGTGCTGCCACGTAGCGCCATTGCATTTGTATGAGAACTAACTTTTATTTTTAAGAAGTTACGATTCCGTACTGTACGTTCCTACCTAAGTGCTGAGGATGCTGGGAGAACTTGGGTGCCGTTCCGTAGGTGGGGGTAGGTATGGGGGTTACCACCCCATCCCTATCTCCTTCAAACTCCAAGAATCCCTTAAGTTCTAAACGTTTCATCATATTATCGTCTGCTAAAGCTTAGATAACTCGATCAGGCGCCAGTAACTTAGGCATGATCGAGTGAGCTATGGCTAAAGAAAATGCGCTAAAGAGGTGGGGCCATCTCGACAGACACTGCCCAACGAACTTGAAAATTTTCAAACTAAACCCGCGAGAATTTTACGTAGTCGTCTAATTCCGCGAGCAAATACACTTCACCGACGTGAAGGTAACAATTTACTCTTGTCTGAAAGGGCCTTTACAAATTTAAAGTGTAGAGTTGTAGCTAAGGTAACCTTTTTTGAAAAAAAAAAGTTATGAAGGGAAAAAACGCAGCGCACCCTTATCTTAAACACTCGAAATATTGTTAAATGCGCAATTTTATTTTGGTATAGGAAATTAAGGAAAATAAAACTAATCAGTAAATCCGAAAATAGTATTATCGAATAAACTTGGGTCATATTTTAGGCTTTCGCAAACATAATGTTATCTAAATTACGTACCTAAAAGTCAATTAAAAAAAGATAAGGAATAAATAGAGAGATCGGACAGTTTTGAACATTCAGTGAAATTTTTAAATCTTTTCAATAGACTATTCAATTGACTAAATTGGAAAATGGACTGCAAAATTAACCGAGTGTAGTACTTCAATTCTCGCTTGTCGTTCTCGAACTAGTTATCTCGAGCTGTAAGTCTCTATCATTACGAAGTATAGGTAGTGTCATACTTATCATGTAACACATCTTATAAATTTATGGCTGATTAGGGTATATAAAATAGTCTAAAATCTTTCAAGACGAACATTATATCACCACAAATATGATGAAATCCACAAAAAAAAAATCATAATTTCCCCAGCTCTATATTGATTAAAACAGGAATAGATTCAATCTTAGAAGTAGGAATAGAGAACGGTTAGTATTTACTTCAGTCCGAGTCATAGCCCAGTTTAGAGCCCCTCCTTCCAACACGTAACAAAAAGTTTAAATTATCTTATTGGCCCACTTAAACTACGTTTTGATGACGTTGCTGCCGGGGACGGCGAAAAATACGTAATTCCATTACCCGCCTCTTCTTTCATACCCCCCCCCGTCCCGTGGAAGGGTGTCCGGGACTTTGACGCGCGCCCACATTACTCTGTTCTCCATTCCTACCCCTAATATTAAATCTATCGCTGGTACAATGTTATGTTGCCTTAATCTTTTCTAAGGTTAAATTAAAATCCCTTTACAAGCGTCCTTTCCCTCAAATCGAAGTCGTCTTAAGATTTATGCCTAGTTGAAGAATGGGTAATTGAGTTTAAAGATGAAGGGGGAACGTACGTTCTTTTTCTTTCCGCGATTGCGTCGTCGAGTGAATTTTTGTAGCAACAAACCAAGAAGATGGGTTGGGGGGAGAGAGCAGGGGGAATATAAATCAGATTAAGAGACGCGTGTTAGGGCAATAAAAGGTGAAGGCAACCTAATAAGACTTCTCTTACATCAAGATAAAATTATCCCGCTCTCTGTCTCTCTCGCTCCCTTCAATCTTCTCATGCAGCTATAGAGACCTTTCAGTTAAACGAGTAGTACGTCAGAGGCCTTTAAGTCTTACCCATGTTCTGGCAGCCATATTGGTGGTTTCAAGCCAATATGGTCGTCCATATTATCTCACAAATCATAGCCCCTCCCCAAACTGAAAGCTCTCTCTTAGTCTCTATACGTGAATTTGGAGGAAAAAAGAAATTACATTTTTTCTTTTCTTCTTAATTTTATTCTCTCAAATTTCCTCTCAGGGGAATCTCCCAGATTCTTAAACAAAAATTGTTCTTTCATCTTTAAGATTCTTATTTCTTTTTAAAGAGAAAGTGACGTACGCAATTTTTCTGAGAATGATGACATATTGTTTTAATTTAAACAAATGGCACTAGCAGGGAGTCCAGTCACACTCCGTGGTCCAGTCAATTGAATTGCTTGTAGGAAAAATATGAATTTTTTACCCTGAATTACAGCATTTTATACGAGAAAAAAATATGTTTTTATAGGAAAATATGGGAATAAAAATTGCTCTTGTATAATACTATTTTGACTTAAACTATGCAGAACAATCTCAAAAAATAAATAAATAAAAAAAGGGTAACTTGATTAAAATATAATATATAAAAAACGCTGAGCGAGCTCCACAATTTCGGTATCTAGTCAAATGTGATCTCGATCATAAAAGAGCTAAATTTTAATAAATTTGATACTTAAAAACATAAATTACGGTACGATATAACCGGGTTTCCACGGAATTTTCAGAACCAAATTCCCTGACTTTCCAGGGTTTCCCTGACCTTTTCAGCGATTTTCCCTGACCTTTTTAGGCCGAATGCGTTAATGTTTACAGCGTGTTTTAAGTAAACTTATAATTAAATAAACTTTCTATAAGTTTTCCAATGTATTTGTTGTACCAAAATGATTAAGAAACATTTTAACTATAAATAACAGTCTAAGAGATTTTTTTAAAGGCGTTTACTTTACAAAAACAATTCTAGACATTTTTAAGGATTACTCTAAGAGTTTTCTGTGTTAAGAGCTGATGAGGAGTAACTTTCATCCCCAGAAATTTTACCCACTAAAATCAAATTCCCTGACCTTTTCGGCCCATTTTTAAATTCCCTGACTTTTCCAGGTTTTCCAGGTACTCTGGCAACCCTGTATAAATCAGTAATTTATACCTAGGGCACTAACTGATTTATTTTAAGATTTGCTAATTGATTCCAAAAGTTAATTTGCTCGATCAGCAGTTGTTAATTAATTCTTAGCTAATTAAGAATTATCTCCAATTTTGTATAATCAATTCTGAACCGTATAAATTTTTAACGAATTATATATATATATATATATATAAAATTCGTTCCTGCATATTGACCTCTAACAACATGGCAATGGCATCCAAATTCCACAAGTTCCTTAGTAAAATAATTCTCCCATCTTTAGAGAAAAAAATGACGCAATTTCTCAGAACTATGACGTTATACGGTTCATTAAAACATTAAGGGGCCATACGTAAAACACCCCTATCACAACATCCTTAAGGTGTCCCTTATAGCAAAATGTGACAGAAATCACATTTAAACTCAACATCGATTTCCCACAGAACCATCCCACTATATTTTGGGGTAATACCATGGTAATAACACCAATTTTGGAAGACACCATCTAACAAAACATTAATTTATATCGTGTCACCCTCCCTTTTAATAAAATAAATTATAATAAAAAGGGGGAAATGAAGAAATCTCATCAAGAAAAATGAAAAATAAAAAATGAAGAAAACTCGGCGTCAGATCATCGACGCTTCCTTAAGTTTAATAAAAGTTGATTTTCTAGCGGCCCTTACTTAAACAACATCAACATTAAAGAAAGGTAAAGGGAGATTTTTCGACATGGACCGGGAAGGTAAGGTGGGGGAAGGTTCTAATTCGTTTTGGGAAAGAAAACGACGAAACAACTATGTACACGGGGAAAGAAAAAAAGGCGAGATTTTTGAACGACCAAGTTACCCAAGTAACGTAACCGAAATTTCGAGTTAAACTGGTCATACGGCGAACTCATTTTTAAACCGAAAGCGGCAGCAGCCTAAGACCAAGAAGTTCTTACTCTTAGGGGTTTTTGCCCAAAAATTACGATGAACCGCAGGGGGAATAAAATAAAGAGAGGGAATATATACTTGTTGCGTCAGCGCCAAAATGCGACAACTACAATTTTCCAAAATATTATTGGTTTTTGGAATTATATTTGAAGTTTAAAAGGGGTACTGCATGTTGGGATTTTTATTCTTTTTTAACCCAAAATAATGAATTTTATCAATTGGAACCATGTTTCTATCTGCATTATTAAGGAAGACAAGAGTGAATTTAGTTTTTGTTAATGGACACTACGCGTTAGGTTTCTCAGCGATACCCTCACTGGGGAGTACCCCTATTGGACGAATCCGTCGGGTGGTATTATTGGTCCAATAGGAGTAGTTCCCTGTGCTTCGAGGTAGTGCGTAACGGTAGTGTCCATTACGCGCCATTACGGAAACTTGAAACATGGTTTGGGGTAATAACTACGGAAGTGGTTAATTTTAGTTGGAGTAAACCTATACAGTGCGAACTTACTGAAGCGGTTCAAGCCTCATAAATTTCCCTGACTTCTACTAAATATTAGAAGTTTCCCTGAGTTTTGTCTGACTTTCACTAAAAAATTATAAATTGCCTTGATTCCCCCGAATTTTAATGAATTATAAATTTCCCTGAGCTTTCCCGGACTTTTACTAAAAATCATAAATTTCCCCTAGATTTCCCTGACTCTTACTAAAAAAAATCATAAATTTCCCTGAGCTTTCCGTGACTTACTAAAAATCATAAATTTGCCTGAATTTTCCCTGACTTTCACTAAAAATAATAAATTTCCATGAGCATTCCCTGACTTTCACTAAAAATAATAAATTTCCATGAGCTTTCCCTGACTTTTACTAAAAATAATAAATTTCAATGAGCTTTCCCTGACTTTCACTAAAAATCATATATCTCCCTGAGCTTTCCCTGACTTTTACCAAAAAAAATCATAAATTTCCCTAAGCTTTCCCTAACTTTTGCTAAAAAAATAATAAATTTCCCTAAGCTTTCCCTAACTTTTACTAAAAAAATAATAAATTTCCCTGAGCCTTCCCTGACTTTTAATAAAAATCATAAATTTCGCTGAGTATACCCTTTTCCAAGTTCGTATCAAGACAAGAAAACGTTCCTTTAAATATAAGAAAGCGGGAAGCAGCTTTCTTCAGCCCCTTTAGCGAAAAAAAAAAATCCAATATCCGCCTTTAATCAAAAATCAGTCAAAACTCGAGTTACATAGTTTTAGCGATAAATTAGTGAAATAAACTTTAGTTGGAAGAAGGTAAAATTGTAAAAATGTGGACGTTTTCTTCATTCAATGCAGTGGGTAGCTTCAGCAAGGTAATTTAAAGGGGGGAAAATAAAAAATATATAAAAACTGGTTTTTTTTTCACTTGTTCCTCTCCGCTCTTTAAGGGGTAGTGAGTGAGTGCTCAAGATACGAAAACTTAGAACGTTAAAATTCTTCCCAAAATTTCTATATCAAAACTAGCATCAAAAGTCACTCGTAGGTGCATTATTCTTTCATTCGGGCCGCCATTTTACAAAGATGGCGGAGTTCAGGTTTAAGGCATAGTTTGTCTATATGAAATAGCGAACCAGTGTACTAAATATTGAAACGTAAGGACGTTACTCCATAAAGAAAGTTTCTTCACGTTTCTGACCGCCATTTTTCAATATGGCGGCGGATTGATAAAAATCTTTCTTAGAGTATGCCTACTACTTAAGAGTAAGGGCCCTGAAAAATTTCAGCCTTTTGGCTAAACTTCAAGTAGGGCTGGGAGTATCGAAGATTTTTGGTATCGATACCGGTATCGAGTATTGAATATTGTACTCGATACCGGGTATCGGTATCGGAGAAAAAAATACTCGATACCCAAAGTATCGAGTACTTTTTTTTTAAAGCGCCACCTATGATAAATTTTGCGTATTTAATTATAATAAGCTTTGTAATTAGTTTTTATTGCTTAGAAAAGCATTGCTGCAATATTTTAACATTTAATTTAAATTTATTTAATCTAATTTTTAAGATGTGATTTAAGTTTAGTTAGTGCTATTCACATAAATTTTCTGAAAGCTAGAATCCTTTTAAGTATAATAAAACAGGTCGAAACGCGTCTAAGTTAAATTTCAGGTCATTTGTATCAATAGGACGGAGGAACTGGCCAAAAAACATACCTCCTCCTATAGAACTTAATATTAATTTTCGGTTACTCCGAATTTTCTTCAGAAGTCGCGCTTATATATGTAAATCCAATTCTTTGATCGGGATTCTATAGCACGAGCAGGTTGCGTCGTTTTGTGCGCGATCGAATGGGCTATGGTTGAAGAAGCTACGTCTGACGTCAGTCTACTCTAGGGATGGAGTATAGAGACTAAACTATGTCGACGAGGGAAACATTCACGTGTTAAAATATAAAGCAAATGATTGGCCGCAAGTTTGAAAAAGAAACGTTCCTTCGATTCCAGGGGGAAAAGATAGGGGGATAAAGTACTCGATGCTTCGGATTTTTCGAAAGTACTCGATACCAGTATCGGATCCCAAAAACGGTACTCGATACCGGTATCGAAAGACTGAAGTACTCGATACCAAGTTGGCATCGAGTAGTATCGAACAGCCCTAGGCTAAAGCTGTTTGGGCCGAGCGATATTTATCTGTTAGTCAGTAAGTCAGGACTTCGACTTACATCTTATATACTCTTATCAAAAACGGTTTGACTCAAGTTACGATGATTTTGAAAATACATCTTTGCTGATTTAATTAAATAGTTTATTTAATTTTAGAAATTAAAGTTGTCTAGTTAGTTTATAGCAGAGCAGACGACGTTTTGATTTTGACTTATAAATTATAATCTTTTCGATGGATTCGTTAACTACGACGTCATATCCGGTCTCTCGGCAACTAACCAATCCGATCTTCCCTGATGACGTTACCAAGCCTTGGTAACTTATAGCCGTATTTGATTTAAACGGATATTATTTTGCGGATTAATATATTTAAACAGTATCAATTTTCGCGCATTGATTCAACTGTATCCCTTTAAGCTATAGGCTGGTAGAAAGAATGACGTTGAAAAAGTCTTAAGAACCGTCATTAGGAGGCGCATAGTGAACCCCAGAATTCCCCCTCCAGTGTCTCCATCTATCATCCTGCTTTTAAAGGGTCTTTAACACGATACATTTATAAGGAAATTAATTTTACTGCGCATGTTCCAAATTCAGTTAAATATTCTTTTGATTTATTGCCGAAAAAAAAATATATAAATAAATGATTCAATAAGTTAATTTCGATTAAACTAAAATTTCCGTTAAAACGAATTTATATTGACATTTAGTTACCAATAAAGACGAGGTATTCCACAAGTTGAAAAGGTATATTCCATAAGTTTGTTTGTAATGGAGTGACGTAGGTCATAGATTCCCGTAAAGTTAATCCAGGTGAGGCGCTGTCTAGGGCTTAGTACAGACTAAATAGGAAAATGGACTGCAATACCGAGTGTAGTCAATTCTTGCTTGTCGTTCTCGAAATAACTCTCAGTAAACCTTGTATTACAAAGTATAGTGTCATACTTATGGAACATATCTTATAAACTTATGATGATAATAATATTTGCAAGCATTCAAACCATATTAATTCACCGCAATTGCATTTATGTCAATTTCCCTTTAAAATAGTTGTAAAATGCCCTGGGATGTAAGAGAGAGGAGATACAAGCACTTAATAGGAGCAAAAGCTCATAGATAAAAGCCAAAAAGTATACTTCTTTCACAGTTCCCAGTACCTATGTAATTTGTGAAGCAAACGACCCTCGTTTCAACCCCTACACGAACCAACCAATCAGAGAAAAACTTTTTTTTGTAATTCAAAGATTTATGGTGGCGATCCTAACGTTATTTCTTGGCTACATTAGGAGCCGATTCACGCGTGTTCCTTGTGCTATGGTCCTGAAGGTAATAATAGGCAGAGTGGGGTTGACACTATTCTGAGGTGGAGGTGAAGATAAAGGGGGCGTTTCTCATATTACACATCGCGAGGAAGCATCAATGAAGTACACTTTTTGATTTTATCTATGAACCTTTGATAGAAGCGAAGTAATACTTAAGGAGACAGATATTCATTTGTCCCCCTCTGCCCTCCCTGTTCGACAGAAACCACTAAACTTTTTAAGTTCCCGCTAAGTAAAAAATACAACTCGCTTAGCAAATTCCTGAAGCGCTTCTAGCGATACCCACCTTGTCCTAATGTCACTTCCCAAAATTTAAAAAATAAAAATTATTTCTCTTCTATTTTGAAGGTGCATCGAGTTTGGTGCTGCTATTATTTTAGTTTACTAGGGATACTTAAGGCGGTACCCTTTTCCTGATTTGTAACAAAGAGAGGCTCAAATATATCAACGAGAGTTACTTTAGCTTTAGATTTAAGCTTGTTAAGGATGTTACGAAATTGTTGTAAGGTCATTCACCAAATCTTAATTTGAAGCGATTTTTTAAGTATTTAAGACTAACGGTGCTTTTGTAAATAAAATCACGGGGTGGTAATTAGAGATGTGGGAAAAAACCACTGCCGAAGCTGGTAAGCTCATTAGAGTACCGGCTAAAATCTGAAGTAGCTTAGTGCTGATTAGCAGATAAAAATCCATGTTTCGCTTAGACTATGTTTTTCTTGGCAAAATCAATGCTAATTGAGAGCGCCCTTGACTTATTTTGTGGTGCTTTCTGTTACCAATTATTTATCACGCGCATTCCGTTACCCAATTATTTATCACGCGCATTCCGTTACCCGATTATTTATCACGCGCATTCCGTTACCCGATTATTTATCACGCGCATTCCGTTACCCGATTATTTATCACGCGCATTCCCGTTACCCGATTATTTATCACGCGCATTCCCGTTACCCAATTATTTATCACGCGCAGTCCCGTTACCCAATTATTTATCACGCGCAGTCCCGTTACCCAATTATTTATCACGCGCAGTCCCGTTACCCAATTATTTATCACGCGCAGTCCCGTTACCCAATTATTTATCACGAGAAATCCCGTTAACCAATTATTTATCACGAGAAATTAACCAATTATTTTCACGAGAAATCCCGTTAACCAATTATTTATCACGCACAGTCCGCTAACCGATCATTTTCAAGCGCATTCCCGTTAACCGATTATTTTCAAGCGCATTCCCGTTAACCAATTATTTTCAAGCGCATTCCAGTTAACCAATTATTTTCAAGCGCATTCCCGTTAACCAATTATTTTCAAGCGCATTCCCGTTAACCAATTATTTTCAAGCGCATTCCCGTTAACCAATTATTTTCAAGCGCAGTCCCGTTAACCAATTATTTTCACGCGCAGTCCCGTTAACCAATTATTTTCACGCGCAGTCCCGTTAACCAATTATTTTCACGCGCAGTCCCGTTAACCAATTATTTTCACGCGCAGTCCCGTTAACCAATTAATTTCAAGCTCATTCAGTTGTGAATTTGGTAAACGCACATTAAAGTATCAATATTTATTTTCAAACGCATATTGTTGCAATATAAATAATAATAAACTCACGCAAAAAAAGATACCTAGAGAGGTGAGAAAGGGGCTGAACTCTGCAAAAGTCCCTATTGCCAAAAACATTGTATTCAGTCAAATCGTCACTTATTTAGGTTCGCATTCCTACATTTGTTATTCATTTTTACAGGAACAATTAATAACAAATACCGAAAAAAAAAATGCGCAGTTTCACAATCTCTTTAAAGGACCCATTTAAATCCTTGTAAACCTTGCCGGCGGGCTTTTAATATAAAAAATATATAATAATAAAAAAGTTGTCGCTATCCCCGAGTTAGTTATGAAATTAAATAAAAGTGTTAGCTGAGAGAGACTCGAGGCGGACATCTTCCGAGATGAAAAAAAGGGTTCAAGATAATAATGGATGATAAGAAGACGCCCCAATGTAGTTTCAAAACCATTATCCCCCTTCATTAAGGCTTCTTCAAATCTGAAAGAAACAAAGTTTCCTCATCACAAAATAAACTCGAAGTTAAGAAATGCCACAAGCAGTTCTTTCTGACTCTTCCTGATTTAGTGAGCGCCAGAAATGCTGAAGCCTAAGACAAGTTGTTCGGATCGACTGAGATTTATTATTCGATTTTATTTCGATATTTTGAAGGCACGTGCAATCGATACAGAATTCTGAATTTGGTTCTACAGATCGATCATGTGTGATGAATTCATTTCTTGAACCATCATATTAAATTTATTGGAATGTGATCATTTGGGCATCTATGGCATCGATTGAAATTTGATCATTTGGGCATCTATGGCATCGATTGAAATTTGATCATTTGGGCATCTAAGGCATCGATTGAAATTTGATCATTTGGGCATCTATGGCATCGATTGAAATTTGATCATTTGGGCATCTATGGCATCGATTGAAATTTGATCATTTGGGCATCTAAGGCATCGATTGAAATTTGATCATTTGGGCATCTATGGCATCGATTGAAATTTGATCATTTGGGCATCTATGGCATCGATTGAAATTTGATCATTTGGGCATCTAAGGCATCGATTGAAATTTGATCATTTGGGCATCTATGGCATCGATTGAAATTTGATCATTTGGGCATCTATGGCATCGATTGAAATTTGATCATTTGGGCATCTATGGCATCGATTGAAATTTGATCATTTGGGCATCTATGGCATCGATTGAAATTTGATCATTTGGGCATCTATGGCATCGATTGAAATTTGATCATTTGATAACTATCTATGGAATTGATTGAAATTTGATCGTTTGGGTATCTATGGATTCGATTGAAATTTGATCGTTTGGGTATCTATGGATTCGATTGAAATTTGATCGTTTGGGTATCTATGGATTCGATTGAAATTTCATCGTTTGAGTATCTATGAATTCGATTGAAATTTGATCGTTTGGGTATCTATGAATTCGATTGAAATTTGATCGTTTGGGTATCTATGGCATCGATTGAAATTTGATCGTTTGGGTATCTATGGCATCGATTGAAATTTGATCATTTGGGCATCTATGGCATCGATTGAAATTTGATCATTTGGGCATCTATGGCATCGATTGAAATTTGATCATTTGGGCATCTATGGCATCGATTGAAATTTGATCATTTGATAACTATCTATGGAATTGATTGAAATTTGATCGTTTGGGTATCTATGGAATCGATTGAAATTTGATCGTTTGGGTATCTATGGATTCGATTGAAATTTGATCGTTTGGGTATCTATGGATTCGATTGAAATTTCATCGTTTGGGTATCTATGAATTCGATTGAAATTTGATCGTTTGGGTATCTATGAATTCGATTGAAATTTGATCGTTTGGGTATCTATGGATTCGATTGAAATTTGATCGTTTGGGTATCTATGGATTCGATTGAAATTTGATCTTTGGGTATCTATGGAATCGTACGATATTTGATCATTTGGGTATCTATGGAATCGTACGATATTTGATCATTTGGGTATCTATGGAATCGTACGATATTTGATCATTTGAGCATCTATGGAATCTTATGAAATTTGATCATTTGGGCACCTAAGGAATCTTATCCCTCCAATCGCTGTTGAAATATCGATAGAAATATGACAATTTGAACCTTCAAACAATAGATTAGAACTTGAAAAATCGGCTCGAAAGTGATCAATTGAACTTCCATACAATCGACTGGAAATCAGTTGGAAAGCGATCATTTGAACTTGCTAACAATCGACTGAAATTCCATAATTTGAATTTTACAGAAAGACCTAAATGAGTGTGATCATAGCTCCTGACATTTTTGGACATACAACAATCAACTGGGAATACTTCGTGACTATCCAATTCATGATAGCGGGGCTAATTCAGTGTATAACAACTAATAAACTGATACCCTGATCGAATCATAGGGTGACTATCATTTAAGGAACGAATTTGATTAATCGAAAGTACTTGATCTCTTAAAGAATAATCGAACATTTGCGTCTGTTCGCGATCGACCATTTTACTAGACCTCCACCAAGAAATAATGGGCCACCAAACACTTTTTGTCATTGTACAATATCCCACAAAAAAACGCGACAACAATAGAAACAAACGTTCAACCCTTTCCCCACAAATGATAACTTCTATTTAAACCAACTTCTAAATTTTACGAGTTTAAAAAAGTCGATGATGAAAAGAAGAAGAAAAAAAGTTTAATGTTCGACTGTACCATTTAGTTTCATCTCGGCTCGTCCCCTTGACAAAATGAACTCTGTCGAGCGCTCGAATGGCCAAGGAATATTGGTTTCCAGTTAGCTGTTCCGCGTCGGACACTTCCAAAACTTTGTTCATGTCGATCAGCGCTTGAGGGATCGTGTTCGGCTGAGATTCAATTTAAGATTATTTTAATTAAAAATGCCAAGATCACTTAGATCAGCTTTTAGATTATGATGAATATAAATTAAGATTTGATTTTAAACTTACGTGTTCGTCGACGGAGTACGTTAATTCCCCGTCGTCGTACAGAACAAACCACCTTCGTTGCCATCTCTGTAATAAATTAAAAACAAAATCAAAATTAATTATATTAAGTATATTTAATTTAAAAGTAACAGATTAAATAAAATTTGATGACTAAATATATTTTTTAGTGGGTAGATTGAAGTATCAATCTCATATTAGACTAAATTTTACATTTCAACGGAAAAGGTTACGTTCTTGCTGAGTTTCCTAATTGTTTTTTAATGTTTCATTCATTATAAAACGTTAATGTTTTTGTGTCATTGTTTTAAGCGTTTTATTCTCAAAATTGTTGCCGAGCACTGCACATTATCGTATCTATTAAATTTTCTGACGAATTATTTTTCCTAATTGTTTTCAAACATTTCATCGTTTCCCCAAATTGTTCTCAAACATTCGATCGTTTCCCCAAATTGTTCTCAAACATTCGATCGTTTCCCCAAATTGTTCTCAAACATTCGATCGTTTCCCCAAATTGTTCTCAAACATTCGATCGTTTCCCCAAATTGTTCTCAAACATTCGATCGTTTTCCCAAATTGTTCTCAAACATTCGATCGTTTCCCCAAATTGTTCTCAAACATTCGATCGTTTCCCCAAATTGTTCTCAAACATTCGATCGTTTCCCCAAATTGTTCTCAAACATTCGATCGTTTCCCCAAATTGTTCTCAAACATTTCATCGTTTCTCAAAATGGTTCTCAAACATTTCATCGTTTCTCTAAATGGTTCTCAAACATTTCATCGTTTCTCTAAATGGTTCTCAAACATTTCATCGTTTCTCTAAATGGTTCTCAAACATTTCATCGTTTCTCTAAATGGTTCTCAAACATTTCAACGTTTCCCCAAATGGTTCTCAAACATTTCAACGTTTCCCCAATATGTTCTCAAACATTTCAACGTTTCCCCAATATGTTCTCAAACATTCGATCGTTTCCCCAATATGTTCTCAAACATTCGATCGTTTCCCCAATATGTTCTCAAACATTCGATCGTTTCCCCAATATGTTCTCAAACATTCGATCGTTTCCCCAATATGTTCTCAAAAATTCGATCGTTTCCCCAATATGTTCTCAAAAATTCGATCGTTTCCCCAATATGTTCTCAAAAATTCGATCGTTTCCCCAATATGTTCTCAAAAATTCGATCGTTTCCCCAATATGTTCTCAAAAATTCGATCGTTTCCCCAATATGTTCTCAAACATTCGATCGTTTCCCCAATATGTTCTCAAACATTCGATCGTTTCCCCAATATGTTCTCAAACATTCGATCGTTTCCCCAATATGTTCTCAAACATTCGATCGTTTCCCCAATATGTTCTCAAACATTCGATCGTTTCCCCACATTGTTCTCAAAAATTTCATTGTTTTTCTTAATTGTTATCAAACATTTCGTAGTTTTTCGTAATTGTTATCAAACATTTCATAGTTTTTCGTAATTGCTATCAAACATTTCATAGTTTTTCGTAATTGATATCAAACATTTCGTCATTTTCCCAGTTAATCGTTCTCACTTCCCCTGTACACCCATTGCAATTAACGTAGTACAACATTACAGCACTGTCAAAAACATTGCTTTTAAAGATTAAGAGTACAGTTAAAAGCACATCACGTCTTCCCAGCTTAATCCAAACCATCCATCGTCATTCGTCTCCAGTAAAAACGATTGTCAAAACTCTCGAAAATAATTTTTTCTAAAAACTCAATAATTAGCATCGCGATCCATTCGTGGGTATTTTTGGCCCAACGAATTACAATATCTTTGTTTTTACTTCGATTTTATGTCTTTCAAGTGTCAAAAAATGTTAAATAAGAAAGACGAATACAATAGAACGCAAACGCCCAGCAATTAACGATTAAAACTAGTTGGGCGCGTGTCTTGAAATGTCAATTTTGTTCCTAATAACTGCTATTGTTCTATCGGGCTGTGTAATTCTCAAAATAGAACGTACAAGCGAAGCGAGCCTCTATCGAGAGATTATATTAAATGCATGACGTCTTATATAAGTTCAAAATTATGGAGGCCACGCTATACATTCATTAAATCGGTCGTCTTTTTCTTAATTTCTTTCCTACTCAAGAGACCTAAACTACGATCAAGGAAAAAATGTCAAGAAATTATTAATCTAAGAAATATCTCGACTACTAATTTTGAGCGCAACTATTATAGGCCACGCGTCTTATGTTAATAACTGAAAATTCAATATGGCACACGAAAATCGGTAATCCCTTATTTTTGAACTTTTATCTCTCTACGCAGACGCTAAACACTAAGTAGTATCAAGTAGCGATATCTAGTTTACTAGGGAGAAGTTATAACATGCCTAAGTATTGGCGCGCCATAGTCCCAGTCCCCCTTTCAAAATACAAGGGGGGACGTAAAAGGAGGCCGCGCTATTTTGCCTCTCCTCAGTCGGAAAATATGACTGTAATTTTCGTCATTCGCGTCGCGCTGACGCGAGTTTTCAAGAACCAATGAGATGCTGGTTGTAATTTAGAGGCGGGGATTAACTTCGGACCTACGTTTGGACTGGAGATAAAGCTACAAAAATGTGACGAGTTCATACCTTCTCCCTAATAAACTAGATATCACTTCTTGGTAGTATTCAGGCAAACCTATTTGAAATATATGCATGGCAGGGATCCCAGGGACTAAAAATACTCGAATATAACACTATTTTGGCTTATACTATGCAGAAAAATCTCAATTAAATTGAGGCTTAATTAGGGGATATTCATAAAGCTACAATGTTACGAGTTTAGAATGGGGCGTGGTTCTATACAGGCTCAATGACTAGGGGTTCACCTTGAATTGAACTCAAACAAATCAATTCTAATGAACCTTCCCCCAAGTATTACTGATGTACAGTATAAGTCATAGCCTCCAACTACCTTCTTTTAAACCTTCATATTCAAAACATTATGAGATGGACTATGTCACACTTTTTTTGCTTACAAGAAACTAGATTAAGTTTAGTATTTACATTAATGTGTATGTTTAACTATATGAGGATAATGAGGGTAATTGTTCAATATATATTATTATTTTATAATGAATTAATTTACACAAAAAATAATATTTGAATCCCATAATTGTTCACAGTATTATTATTTTATAATGAATTAATTTGCACAAAAATAATATTTGAATCCCATAATTGTTCACTATATTATTATTATATAATGAATTAATTTACACAAAAAATAATATTTGAATCCCATAATTGTTCACAGTATTATTATTTTATAATGAATTAATTTGCACAAAAAATAATATTTGAATCCCATAATTGTTCACTATATTATTATTATATAATGAATTAATTTACACAAAAAATAATATTTGAATCCCATAATTGTTCACAGTATTATTATTTTATAATGAATTAATTTGCACAAAAAAAATAATATTTGAATCCCATAATTGTTCACTATATTATTATTATATAATGAATTAATTTACACAAAAATAATATTTGAATCCCATAATTGTTCACTATATTATTATTATATAATGAATTAATTTTAACAAAAATAATATTTGAACCCCATAAAGAAATTAATAATAACAAAGCTGCACACAAGTTTAACCTTTTTAAAGATTTCCTGTTTAAAAAATTTTAAAATAAAAAAACTCGTGTCGAGTTCAGACCAATTTACTTTAATCAAAATCTTATTTAAAGAAAAAAATTTCGGAAAAACTAATTCTGGTTTTTTGTAGAAAAGGATTTAACTAAAACGTTTCAAACATATCCTCGGTATCCCTAACGCCCAGGGCCAAATTTTCTTAATAAAATTAAAGTGAATATCAAACAGTAACTAAATTCGTAAAAATTAAAAAAGAAATGATAAAATCTTCTTCAAGTCCTTGAGCGGCTAAATCAGTGAAATAACAAAAGAAAGCGGGGTTTAAAATTTAAAGGTATTTCTATGTACAAAATTATATAAATAATTAATTTCTACGGTTGAAGGAATAACGTATGATCAAAATTCAAGGGATAGTAGCCCAAAAATTGGCGTAAAAATATCAAAAGGGTGACGTCATAGCAGTGTCATTTACTTCAAGGATTATTATTATCGGAAATTTTGAGTCAAAAACGTTCTTTTGGGCGATTTTGAGTCAAAAACGTTCTTTGGGCTATTTTGATTTAAAAACGTTCTTTTGGTGATTTTGATTCAAAAACGTTCTAAGGGCAATTTTTAGTCAAAAACGTTCTATGGGCGATTTTGAGTCAAAACGTTCTATGGGCGATTTTGAGTCAAAAACGTTCTATGGGCGATTTTGAGTCAAAAACGTTCTATGAGCGATTTTGAGTCAAATAGGTTCTTTGGGCGATTTTGAGTCAAAAATGTTCTATGGGATGCCCCTTACACTCAAACAAGAAACTGTAAAAAACAATGCTAATTTAAATAAGGGGTCACCCGTAAAAAACACTCTAATCATAAGTTGTAAACGGTGCCCCTTAGAACAAAATGTCATATAACCTTTTCGACTCAAAATCTCTCATAGAACAAACCCACTGTACTTCGGTCCTACCACCATACTTTCTTCTTTATAATATGTCCGAGAAACAAATATATAAGCTACTATCCCTTTAAAAAACAATAATCGAACTTTTCTCCATTTCTTTATATTCCCTATAAAAACAAAACTTTGCGAATAAAAAGAAAGAAAAAAACCGTGGCACAAATTTTTAATTGCTAATTAATGTATGGGATAAAAAATGATTAGCATAAATTCGTCATTAACTTATTTGCCCTTCTGGAACACGGTCTAAATAATTAAGGGTGAATTAAAATTTAAATGAACTCCTATCTCGTGTACTTTCGACGTCTAATAATTATATTCGATCGGAGTTTTTGGTGACGCCTCTACATGTCGAGGGTGGCTGTCTGCCATTTGAAATTAAAAGTACCGCTCGTTTTTCTGGACGCTATACGAGATTATCATTTACATTATAATTAAATAAATATTTAGGTTCAACGGTGCATTTAAGAAAATCTAGGGCTACCAAATTAAATCCGCGAGCGTGCGAGGGTTACACTATTTTATTTCAATTAAAGCTGAGGGACACGTCTTAAATGTGTTGTTCTAAATGGTATTCTTAATAAGTACTTGTTCAAAGGCTGCCCGATTCAAATTTCCTTATTAGAGGTTTTAATTAAATTTCTAAATAAGTTTTTTTTCAGTATTGGTATGATAGATTTTAATCTAAAATTTTTTTAATCAACTTTCATCTAAAATTTTTTTAATCAACTTTCATCTAAAATTTTTTTTAATCAACTTTCATCTAAAATTTTTTTTAATCAACTTTCATCTAAAATTTTTTTTAATCAACTTTCATCTAAAATTTTTTTTAATCAACTTTCATCTAAAATTTTTTTAATCAACTTTCATCTAAAATTTTTTTTAATCAACTTTCATCTAAAATTTTTTTTAATCAACTTTCATCTAAATTTTTTTTAATCAACTTTCATCTAAAATTTTTTTAATCAACTTTCATCTAAAATTTTTTTAATCAACTTTCATCTAAATTTTTTTAATCAACTTTCATCTAAATTTTTTTAATCAACTTTCATCTAAATTTTTTTTAATCAACTTTCATCTGAAATTTTTTAATCAACTTTCATCTAAAATTTTTTTTAATCAACTTTCATCTAAAATTTTTTTTAATCAACTTTCATCTAAAATTTTTTTTAATCAACTTACATCTGAAATTTTTTTAATCAACTTACATCTGAAATTTTTTTAATCAACTTTCATCTGAATTTTTTTTAATCAACTTTCATCTAAATTTTTTTTAATCAACTTTCATCTAAAATTTTTTTAATCAACTTTCATCTAAATTTTTTTTTAATCAACTTTCATCTAAATTTTTTTTTTAATCAACTTTCATCTAAATTTTTTTATAATCAACTTTCATCTAAATTTTTTTATAATCAACTTTCATCTAAATTTTTTTATAATCAACTTTCATCTAAATTTTTTTATAATCAACTTTCATCTAAATTTTTTTATAATCAACTTTCATCTAAATTTTTTTATAATCAACTTTCATCTAAATTTTTTTAATCAACTTACATCTGAAATTTTTTTTAATCAACTTACATCTGAAATTTTTTTAATCAACTTTCATCTTAAAATTTTAAAACATTCATCTCAAACTTTAATCAACATTTACAATAAATTTTTTCAGTTTTCAAGTTAGATTTTAATCAAATAAGAGTTTAATCAACTTTCATCTCAAATTTTTAATCAACATTCATCTCAAACTCTAATCAGGGAGGAAAGGGAGAAGCCGCCTAATGCTAACAGAACTCGTATCTAGCGGGTAGGGGTTGAAAACGGGGGTATGAAATACTATGTTCTCTCTCTCTCTACCTTGGGTCATTCGGTGGATCATTGAGCATGCGCGAATAGTCGCTACATGAGATAAAAACTTTGGATTTTGCGCAGTAGCGCTCGCGGTGGCCCGGGCGATACTACCCCCGTTGGCTGGGAAATTTACTTCCCCCACCCAAAAGAGAGACACCTCGCGCTATTCACGCGGCATCTCCCTTTCTCTCCCTGCTCTAATCAACATTCACAATAAAATTGTTCAGTTTTCAAGTTAGATTTTGATCAAATATCATATAAGAGTTTGATATAAAATCCATAAAATTATTTTGGTCAAACTTAGATTTAACTAAACTGAACTAAAATTATATTTCGTTAAAACAGAGCGATCTAAACATCACAACTACAAACTTGATAAACCCTCACAAAATTACAAACCCAACAATGATAATAATAAAATAACATCAAATCCCAATCTAATCGAATCGCCCATGCATTCCCAAGTTCTTGATTAAATCTATTTCACCCTCCCTTTCAATTTACGTAATAACGGAATAGCAAGTACTTTATGCCCACACACACTCTGCTAAAACCACCACCACGCAAGACTAGCGTTCCATTTGCCGGTTCTAAAAAATCTAATCTGTTAATTTTAACGAAGTAGACTGCGCGTTTCAGTTGCTTGTCGAGCCTTATACAAACAGAAATCATTGATCGCACCCAACCAACCAACAACCAAGATTAAGTTTTTCTTCTTTTATTTTTTAGCCACATCGTAGTATACGATGGCTCTTAGTTTGACCCGAGACGTAGTAGCTGTAGTAGTAGTTGTAGTAGTTGTCGCTTTCGTTATCGTTAGATTTTAAAAGCTTAAAAGGAACTCGATAGTACTTCAACCCACCCATAGGGGTAACTGAGCTCGGTCAGAGATTTCATATTAATTAAAATTTTCCTTGGTCTCAGCCGGGATTCGAACCCGGATCGCTCACGCAATAGTAAGACACTCTACCTCTGTACCACGAGGGCTTGACAGAAACGGAGAGTTGTCTTCGTTTAATTTATCTCTGAAGGGTCGGGAATGAGGGAGGACCCTGTTTATCTGTGGGGTCGGATACTTCTGAATTTGTGTCTTTTGGTCTTTATATTTCTTTTCTTTTTATTTATGTGCTAATTAAATAGATACCGATGTGGCTACTATTAAGGCCCAGCCCTTGGGCCATCTTGTTTTTCTAGTCGTCATCCCCCAGAGCTCGCTTGTCCTTAAACAACTTTTCTTCAACAATCTTCAGACAAACAAGAAAATACATTCATGGCATGCTCCTTCGAAGTCATTCAATGACCTTTTTCTTTACGACTGAAAAATTAATACGCATTTTTTTTTCGTTGTAATTTTTTACACTGAAATACCAGGCGGGTAAACACGTGTAAATCTATTGGCCGTTTATACGTATTTTTTTCTATGTTGAGCTTTTTTATTGAGGGTATAAATTTTTCCTTATGGGTGTCTGGATTTTTTTCATTTTTATTAATAAACTTCCCGTGCAACTAAATTTGGTGGTGTCTGGTGGTGTATTTTATTGTTTGTTATAAAGGAATTTGCTGTACCATAACTATATTATAAAGCCTTATAAGTTAAATAGATGTATTTGAACAGATATTTCTTTAAATGGGAGACAGTTTTAGGAACTAGATTTAGATTTATTAGTCATTTATGTTTTAGAGTAATTCTGCTAAATTTAGAGGTGTATCATTTTACACTGATGAAGTCTTTACAATCAACAATAGCCTGATTTTCCAAACAATTCAGGCCACGAAGAATGCATGAATACTGCATCAAAAATTCGGTTTAGGATCCTGCTTAAAGGCCGACTTCCATCGAAAAACGTTCTAGCGAACTGACAACCGAGCATCGAGACTTAACAATGGAGCGACCGTGCCAATTTTCGAAGCCCCGCTGGGGTAAAAGATGGAAGGGTTCTAGCTAACAACCTCAAGTAACTAATACAGACGGCATTAACAACCTCAAGTAACTAATACAGACGGCATTAACAACCTCAAGTAACTAATACAGACGGCATTAACAACCTCAAGTAACTAATACAGACGGCATTAACAACCTCAAGTAACTAACACAGACGGCATTAACAACCTCAAGTAACTAACACAGACGGCATTAACAACCTCAAGTAACTAACACAGACGGCATTAACAACCTCAAGTAACTAACACAGACGGCATTAACAACCTCAAGTAACTAATACAGACGGCATTAACAACCTCAAGTAACTAATACAGACGGCATTAACAACCTCAAGTAACTAATACAGACGGCATTAACAACCTCAAGTAACTAATACAGACGGCATTAACAACCTCAAGTAACTAATACAGACGGCATTAACAACCTCAAGTAACTAATACAGACGGCATTAACAACCTCAAGTAACTAATACAGACGGCATTAACAACCTCAAGTAACTAATACAGACGGCATTAACAACCTCAAGTAACTAATACAGACGGCATTAACAACCTCAAGTAACTAATACAGACGGCATTAACAACCTCAAGTAACTAATACAGACGGCATTAACAACCTCAAGTAACTAATACAGACGGCATTAACAACCTCAAGTAACTAATACAGACGGCATTAACAACCTCAAGTAACTAATACAGACGGCATTAACAACCTCAAGTAACTAATACAGACGGCATTAACAACCTCAAGTAACTAATACAGACGGCATTAACAACCTCAAGTAACTAATACAGACGGCATTAACAACCTCAAGTAACTAATACAGACGGCATTAACAACCTCAAGTAACTAATACAGACGGCATTAACAACCTCAAGTAACTAATACAGACGGCATTAACAACCTCAAGTAACTAATACAGACGGCATTAACAACCTCAAGTAACTAATACAGACGGCATTAACAACCTCAAGTAACTAATACAGACGGCATTAACAACCTCAAGTAACTAATACAGACGGCATTAACAACCTCAAGTAACTAATACAGACGGCATTAACAACCTCAAGTAACTAATACAGACGGCATTAACAACCTCAAGTAACTAATACAGACGGCATTAACAACCTCAAGTAACTAATACAGACGGCATTAACATTTAACAACCTCAAGTAACTAATACAGACGGCATTAACATTTAACAACCTCAAGTAACTAATACAGACGGCATTAACAACCTCAAGTAACTAATACAGACGGCATTAACAACCTCAAGTAACTAATGCAGAGCACTTGCACAAGGTGTGTGACCTTTAAAAGATAATTTCGGGAAACCAAAATTAAGCTTTAACACTTCAACTCAGACGTCTTAACAGAAGGAAAAGTCAAACAACAAGCAGACGACGTTAACCAAACTTGCGTCACTTGGAAGTTGCTGCGCAAAAAGATATCAACACCAGAGGCCTTTAAACCATATTTTTGGGTTCAACCGCTCTTGAAGCGTATTAAATGTCTCTTAGAAAGATTCTAATCTCAGTTATACATCAACAGTGAAACCTAAATTATAATTTTCGTAGTAAACAGTAAACGCGAGGCTTTAAACTCATTAACTACCTAAATATTTTTTAATTTATCGCGAACCTTTTTTTTTAAAAAGAAAAATCTGTAAAAGTACTTTTTCACGACTAAGATTTCTGGCTAAGATTAAAACGCTTTTTTAGGTTGTTAATCGTTTTAAAATGAATTTTCTCGGAGATTTAAAAATCTTTTCAAGGTCTTCATTTTCACCGCAAATTGTTCAAACACGGTAGTTTTTACGGAATTAAACCCGACTTTATCAGCTTCTTTAAAATATAAAAGATTTTGTTTTTAACCGTTACGAAAGATTTTAAAAAGAGTTACTTAGATAAAGGCTTCATTAGTTATAGCGGTATATAAGGGGTTTAGCATAATATTTACATAAAACAATCAGGCAATTAAAGGCTCTCGAGACAATTGAGACCCGCTTCATTAGTTAAACCAAGTCCTCATTTTAATGATTAATTCGATTAAATTTTAAAGGGATACTCAATTTATTTAATCTTGATAATGTTTAACCTTCATGGCTTTACCATTAAATTTGAAAAATCAAAATTAGTGTATCTTAATTGTTTTCTGATCTAAATGTCCTATTATTGATCGATTGGCCATTTAAAATCATTTTTTAGTTTTTCATAGAAATTCCCTTGACATTTTGTAATACGCTTTCACAATTAGTCTACTTTTCCTTGACCTTTTCGGACCTATTATCAAAATTCCACTAACTTTCTTTGACCTTTTCGAACCTATTATCAAATTTTGAATACTTCAATTCCTTTCCATGACCTTTCAGATCTATTATAAAATTTCGAATACATTTCCTTGACCATTTCGGACCTATTATCGAATTTCACAGATTTTCCCTTGACCATTATCAAATTTGATTTTTTTGGACCAATTTCCAAATTTCGTAGACTTTCCCTAGACCTTATGGGATCAATTTTCAAATTTCGCATATTTTCTTTAACTTTCCCAAGACCTTTAACCGTATATTTTCAAAATTATTTAACTTTCCCAAGACCATTAACTGTCTATTTTTGAAATTCTCTAACTTTCCCAAGACCTTTAAACGTCTATTTCCAAAAATTCGTTAACTTTCCCGAGACCTTTAAACGTCTATTTCCAAAAATTCGTTAACTTTCCCGAGACCTTTAACGTCTATTTCCAAAAATTCGTTAACTTTCCCGAAACCCTTAAACGTCTATTTCCAGAAATTCGTTAACTTTCCCGAGACCCTTAAACGTCTATTTCCAGAAATTCGTTAACTTTCCCGAGACCCTTAAACGTCTATTTCCAGAAATTCGTTAACTTTCCCGAGACCCTTAAACGTCTATTTCCAAAAATTCTTTAACTTTCCCGAGACCCTTAAACGTCTATTTCCAAAAATTCTTTAACTTTCCCGAGACCTTTAAATGTCTATTTCCAAAAATTCTTTAACTTTCCCGAGGCCTTTAAATGTCTATTTCCGAAAATTCTTTAACTTTCCCGAGACCTTTAAATGTCTATTTCCGAAAATTCTTTAACTTTCCCGAGACCTTTAAATGTCTATTTCCGAAAATTCTTTAACTTTCCCGAGACCTTTAAATGTCTATTTCCGAAAATTCTTTAACTTTCCCGAGACCTTTAAATGTCTATTTCCGAAAATTCTTTAACTTTCCCGAGACCTTTAAATGTCTATTTCCGAAAATTCTTTAACTTTCCCGAGACCTTTAAATGTCTATTTCCGAAAATTCTTTAACTTTCCCGAGACCTTTAAATGTCTATTTCCGAAAATTCTTTAACTTTCCCGAGACCTTTAAATGTCTATTTCCAAAAATTCTTTAACTTTCCCGAGACCTTTAAATGTCTATTTCCAAAAATTCTTTAACTTTCCCGAGACCTTGCTTCTGCTTTAACTGTTTACTTTTAAAATTCTCTAACTTTCCCAAGACCTTTAAATGTCTATTACAAATGTCGTTAATTTTCCCATGTCCTTTAAATGCCTATTACAAATGTCGTTAACTTTCTCATGTCATTTAAATGTCTACTTTAAATTTCACTTAACATTTCCTTAAGTTTAAGGGCAAATTATTATTTCCTTGACCTGTCGCATCAATTAGGAACAAAACACAACAAGAGTTCAAAATTTAAAAAAATTAAATTAAAATTTTCTACTATTGAAATGAATTTTTTTTGTCGTAATCCTTTTAAAGGGAGTATAAAGCAATTGAAAATATGGTTGTCTGCTACAAGAAACAATATGAAAAAGCACCAAAATATTTCTCTATGTAACTAGCGCCTGGTTTAGCACATTGTGTCAAATACTGTTAAATAGATGGTCCACCCAAAAATGAATATTTATACTCCCTTTGAAGTCAGACCAAGTTCTATTTAAACTTGAAATGTAAATTTTTCAAATTTGAATAAAATAAAAGACTTTCATAAATTATACTTGTTATTTTGTACAGCTGCATTGCCTGTTCTCATTTTAAAGCTTTTTTGTTTTATTTTTAAGTAAAAAAATTTAAAGAAAAAATAACCTTAATGCGTTATCAAGTTTCTCCCGTTTCCGCTCAAAAAATTAAAATTTGCATATTTTATCCCAAAACCTAACGGCTGTTGTGTTTACAAGTATAAAAAGTGAAATTTAAAGTTCACACGCAATGAAATGGTACAGAACATTCTACAGTCACAATGGTTTTAGGGATAGGCACAAACCTATATGGACATATGGTATCGACATAAGTTTATAAGGTATGTTCCATAAGTATGAGTACACTACCTATACTTCGTATTGCTAGAGAGAACGACAAACGAGAATTGACTACACTCGTTTTGCAGTCCATCTTCCTATTTAGTCTGTACTAACCCTTTGACAGCGCCTCACCAGGCGTACTTCGCTTTATCTCGAAACTATGATGCTTCATCTACGTCACTTCATGACAAGCTCCAGTTTGTAACCAGTGACAAACTTATCGGAACATATCTTATGAACTTACGGTATCGGTGACTGATATAGCTAAGTTTACCGATTAGTCGATTAAAGGGTAATTTACCGATATATCGGTTAATAATCAGCACAAAACATAGTGAGCTATGCAAGGGAGAGAAACCACGTGACATGACGTCAACATTGCTAGTCTCTAAACTGTACTGTCAACGTGGACGACTTCCAATACGGTCGCCTGAACCGAGATAAAAGGGTGTGACGTCACGACATTGGAGTAATTTCTTTCTCTACATATGGCAACACCATAACCCTTTATCTCTTACCTCAGTGGCATCCCCCTATCCGGATGAAAATAGTATTCTCTATTACAAAGTTGCTCCTAACGTAGGGGACACACAGTTCACTCCCCCTTTCAACCTAAATTACTCTATTCCTTCCGAGTATCACTCTACGCCGACACTGTTAAGTCCCACCGGCTGACCAATACTTACGCATTATAGGGTTATAGTTAAATAAAATTTAATATTCGGTAATTTTTGTTAGCCTACCTCTGTCCTTTAAAAGATAAAAATGCATTCTTTTAAAATTAATGGAAAACCAGAAAAATTCACAAAAACAATTTTGATAATTGTAAATTCACGGGAAAATTTTTAAATAACCAAAATAATTATATTTTTCATTTTTTTTTTGTGTGTAAAAGAATGAAAAGCGTTCAATTTTGGCAGGAATTTCAGGTATTTCAACAGGGGGTAAACAACGGTACATTAAACTGAGACCAAAGAACTCAATTTTCTTTAAAATAATAATAAAAAACTACCTCAAATTTTTAGTTAAAAGCAAGAGCTGAGCTAAAAGGTCGAGTTGGGGGTAATTTTCAACAGCAAAATCGTTTTGAATGTCTGTGCCGAGATAAACCGTATCAGAAGTAAGATGAGACTAGAAGTAAAGAGCTCTAGCATTGGTAGTAGATCCTGGCACTAGTGAACAAATTTGAGGATTTTATGCTGCTTAAATTGTGCATACACTAGAGAGAAAAAATTGGTCGAGTTCCAAAAACATTTCCTATCCCCTTACCCTCAACCTAAAGCCGCGGAACACGGACGCGGGTGCTTGAATCTAGTTCGGCCGTCTACCGCCGCGAGCGTCTCACGTTTTAGAGGGAAAATTCAGAAACCGCTACCAGAGGGCCAACCGTTGGTGTCTTATCAAGAATATTCACTTTGGCCGAGTGAAGAATTTGGTTAGCTCAGTACTTCTAGTCTCATCCTACTTCTGATACATATATAAAAAAAGATTGCGTGCGACTCGGGGCGAACACTATAAAGAGTATTGAAGCGTATCGATAATCGACTCTAATTTCTCCATTAAATAAAACAATTTTATAAGAAAAAAAAATTATTAGAGGGAAATAAACTCGGGAAACAAAACACCGGAAGCGACAAAATATCGTCGCGTTGAAATGATTTTAAAATGACAAAAATTATAAATGGTTCCTATATATACGTAAATAAATTATTAAAAGACACTGTGTGTTAAACCCGGAATGCATACATCTAATAGAAATCATTGCGTAACCAGACATTTTCTCAACGTATCTAGGCGGGTTTTGTGGGAGGAGTTAGCTAGACTAATGACGAATTTCATTAGTCTGATCTCGCGTTGATACCAACCAATGAAATCACAGTTAGAAAGAAGTCAGAATTATTAATAGACGTGACGGATAGTAAGTTCTCAAGACCGGATTACCCACAAAACCCGCATAGATATTAATATATGTGAGATATGATTCATATAAGCTATATGCATACCTGGTTCAACAGAAGTAACGTAAGCTGACAATTAATATAATTTAGGCAACTCATAAATTTAAAAAAAAAAACCCCCAATAAAACCCCAGTTAAAAAACCCTGCAATTAAAGCTGGTATCTATGATTCATATAAGCTATATGCATTCCTGGTTCAACAGAAGTAACGTAAGCTGACAATTAATATAATTTAGGCAACTCATAAATTTAAAAAAAAAACCAATAAAACCCCAGTTAAAAAACCCTGCAATTAAAGCTGGTATCTATTTTTGTAGATTAAAAATTAAAATTATATCAATTTTAAAGAAGATAAATTTCAAAATAAACATAATATTCACTGCGAAAATTCTCTATCTCTCCGAAAATTCTCTCATTTTGAGCTAGGTGTCATTTTGAAGCTGAGGAAGGCACAGATACTATAATCCAAACCTTCCCAATACATAGCTTTCCGACTAGGAGGATTGACACCATTTACACCAGGAGTCCAGGCTACTTGCCTTACAAAATGCACTACCAAGCAGCCTCGCCTCCTATGGTATAAATTGTATCAATCCTCCTAGTCTTTTTCAGACAAACTATGTACAAAGTCGATAAACCTTAATATTAAAATCCCCATTTTAAAAATAACAATAAAATGCCTGGTAAAACGTAAATTGACTTGAAAATCTAACAAGTTCATTGACACAGGGCCGCGCTAGGTTGGCTATTGGAAAAAGGCAGCTCGTGACAACTCTCTAAGTACGGTTGTACAGCAAGCACGCTATAGGAAACTCCAGTATGTTTCAATAATAAATTTCTTCGCTTTTTCCCGAGTTTTAAACTCGTAGAACTGGAGTGGATTCCGCGCTTTTATACATAACATATAATAAAAATATATATATATAAGAGAGGGACGATCATTTTAAAAAGGGATACTTAAATTGGTGATAAACATTGAAAAATTAAGGGTGCTAAAGTTTTCTTTCCTTTTAGTTTGAAAATTCACTGACTGTATCATGTTTTGCCTGAAAGTCTAAAGTAATTTTCTCGTGACCTAATGTTGTGTTTATTAACAGGGTTCGAATTATAAAAAAAAAAAAACCCAGCGCACCCAATAAAAACCTACTTAAAACCCATCACTGAAATCTTCAATAGTATTTAATAATTATTGTTTTTTCATGAAACATTTAAAGATTTTTTAAGCAGTGGCCTTTTAAGGACAATTACTTCACGCTACTGCTAAGTATAAAAAAGCCCAACAAAACCCTGAAAAATCGAATAAACCCCTAAAAAAATCGAATAAAACCCTGAAAAATTCGAATAAAACCCTGAAAAATTCGAATAAAACCCTGAAAAATTCGAATAAAACCCTGAAAAATTCGAATAAAACCCTGAAAAATTCGAATAAAACCCTAAAAAATTCGAATAAAACCCTAAAAAATTCGAATAAAACCCTAAAAAATTCGAATAAAACCCTAAAAAATTCGAATAAAACCCTAAAAAATTCGAATAAAACCCTAAAAAATTCGAATAAAACCCTAAAAAATTCGAATAAACCCCTATAAAAACCGCCAATAAACCCCTATAAAAACCGCCAATAAACCCCTATAAAAACCGCCAATAAACCCCTATAAAAACCGCCAATAAACCCCTATAAAAACCGCCAATAAACCCCTATAAAAACCGCCAATAAACCCCTATAAAAACCGCCACTAAACCCCTAATAAAAAAGCCCCAATAAAACCCTATTGTTTTACTATTTAATATTAGTCATTCTAACACATACGTTTAAGTATCCCTTTAAAGGTAGGCTTCTCTAAATGGGGGCGGGTGGGGAGTAGGGGAGGGAGGGGTGCACCTGAATGAATGAGTGGCAAAATATAAAAAGTTTTTGAAACAACTCTATAGAAGAAAATCTCGTTTCGAAGGAAATACGGGGTACCTGTTTTTATATATCGGTATGTATTAATGTATTAAAATATATATTTTATCCAAGCATGGGGAGAACTTTTGCCTCTACACGTTTATTGACTTTAAAGGTAAAGTTAAAGTGACGAAAGTACCACGAATAAATCTTTTATTGCAATTGCGATTTGAATTGATGAGCTAGTTAATTTGAATTTGGTTCCCCAAAAAGGCAAAAACCTTACTATCCGTTACTTATTTTATTACGCCTTAAATATTATCAAATATTTCACAATACTGAGCTAAGTTTGATTAATTTCGCCTAAAGTCAAGATAACCCTAAAGTAGTTTATTTAATATGTCCCAAAGATTGAAACCCAAAATTTATTTTATTTAAAAAAAAAAGCTAATTTGGTAAAAACTTTTAAACCCAAAATTGAGCTAAAATTCTGGAAAAAATTAAATTTTATTTTTATTTTCAAATTTAGCTAAAATTATTTGAAATTCAATAATAAAAAACTAATATTAAGCTTAATAAATTTTACTTCTCAAATTGAGCCCAATTACTTTTACTTCCCAAATTTAGCTCAGTCAGTAGAAATTTTATAAATTTTACGACCTCAAAACTGGGCTAAATAGAAGAATAAATTTACGAAAATCGATTTATAAAATTCGAGTTAAAATGATTTAGACAAAAATTTAAAAAAATCTCAATATCAAACTAAAAAATTTGAAAAATCCAATAAATTAATTTTACTTCCCAAATTGAGGTAAAAGTCAATAGAGAAATTTGATAAATTTTTACTTCCTCAAAATTGAGCTAAAAAACGAAAAATGAATAAATTTACGAAAATCGCTTTAAAAATCTGAGTTAAAATCTCTTAAAAAAAGGATTTAAACTCACACAAAATATTAAACTAAAATTGAGATAATCTCAACTTTTCCCAAATAAATAAATAAAAAAATAATAATTTGGCCGCTATTTTTAAAACTTCTGAACAATCAATTAAAAAAATCCTAAAATAAACCTCAAATATTCCGGAGGCTTTCCCTTTAACATAAAAATGGAACTTCGGTATTTTTATCAATAAATTCTAAAGCATTCAGTGAATTTTACCAGGTTTACCCCAACACACACACAAAAAAAAGAAAAGAAACCGAGGAATCACGCAATATAAATGAAGGAAATTGGCGGTAGCTAAAGTTTGAATACCGGCTGGGCTTTAGTTGGTACTTTTGAAAAGGAATTTTCAATAAAATAAAATGTGTATAAATATATATATAAATGTTTATCGAAGTTCTTTTTTTATAAATTTTGAGTTCATTGGGTTTATAAAAAAACTTCGAAAACAGGGTGTTTCAAATATTGTGGTAAAACCTCAAATACTATGGGTTTTATAGGAAATAAATTTTTATTCGAAAATGTAACTTCTAGGCAATTTCCTGTTTTATAGTTATGATTTCGGTGTTCTAGGGATGACCCCTTGATTAAATTAGAAGTCATTGTCTTTTACTTTCTTAATAAAATTTAAGGGGTCATCCGTAAAACACTCCAATCATAACTTGAAATTTTTCTATCGAAAATCTCTGACTTTTCCAAGCTTATCCCTGATCACATTTTTCCAATATCCCTGAAAATTTTTAGGTATTTACCAGAATTCACTTCATCACATTCACACCTGTACCGTATTTAGCAATACTCGAAGGATGGTTTGATATACCAAAAAAAATCCCTGACCTATCCAGGTTTTCCAAGTTCTGTACGAACCCTATCCCTATCCCTGACATTGAAACTTTAAATCCCTTACCAGGGCTCGTACTAAATTTTAACATTTAAAATCCCTGACTTTTCCAGGTTATCCCTGACAAAATTTTGGCAAAACCCCTGACCACTTTAAGGTCTTTACCAGAGCCCACTTCATCACACCTGTCTCATATTTAGCATTGCTCGAAGCAGGGTTTGATATACCAAACGAAATCCCTGACTTTTTAGGAAAAACTTTTAAATCCCTGACTTATCCCCCTAATTTTCATATCCATGACTTATCCAGGTTCCGTACGAACCCTGCTTACTTATCCCTAACATTCCCCTATTTACAAAATCTCCGAGTTATCCCTAACTCTTCCCCCAATCCCCCAAATCCCTAATTATTCCTAACTCTTCCTCCATTTCCAAAATCCCTGAATTATCCAGGCTCCTTAGGAACCCTGTCCCTTAGGGTAAAATGTCATACAACATTTACCACCCACAGAAACCACTGTACATCGAATTTACCACCCTTTTTTTTAGGAACCCCTCTGCAGATATAAATTTCTTATCTCTGTTTACTTTATTACGTAATTTACTACGTTTTTTTGTCGCATTTTGGCGGTATACCATAGATAATTTTTAAATATTATTACATTTCTTATTTATATATTTCGCGGAATGAATTTTTATTAAATATTTATTCCCAAAAGGTTAAAAATATTTCTTTAGGGTTAAAAAAAAATGTTGTATCTTACTTTAGTTCGGTTTATGGAGATGGAAAAATCCCAATCAGGAGCCACAAATAGATATCCGCATTTTGCAATTTTTCGAGTTGCCTGAAATAAACAAAAACAAAATAATGTTATTACATATTCTTAATTAAAGCGATACGGTCGTCGAATTTTCATATTAAGTTTATTATTTTTTCAAAATTTGTTTGTGGACCAATCACGTTGTAAAGAATTACTACTTCACTAGACAGGGTTGACAAAATATTTTCAGATTCCATTTCACAGAATATTATTTTTAAAAATTTGATTCTTCAGGTTAGGTTTTAAAATATAACGTGCAGAGTATAATCACTAAAATTAATTTCCCTGATTCAGATAAAATTCTTAAAAATTGCGCGACTTTTTTGGCTTATTTTCAAATTCAGTGACTTTACCCGGATCATTTTGGCCACTTTTTAAATACCCTAACATTTTTGGCCTTTCCCTGATATTTTGGGCTATTTTTAAATTCCCTGACTTATTTCCCTGATATTTTGGGTTATTTTTAGAATCCCTGATATTTTCGTCCATTTTCAAATTCCCTGACCAGTTTCCCTGATATTTTCGTCCATTTTCAAATTCCTCGAAATTTCTCCCGATCATTTTCGTCTATTTTCAAATTCCCCGAAATTTCCCCGATAATTTTTGTCTATTTTCAAATTCCTCGAAATTTCCCCCCCCCCCGATCATTTTCGTCTATTTTCAAATTCCTCGAAATTTCCCCCCCCCCGATCATTTTCGTCTATTTTCAAATTCCTCGAAATTTCCCCCCGATCATTTTCGTCTATTTTCAAATTCCTCGAAATTTCCCCCCGATCATTTTCGTCTATTTTCAAATTCCTCGAAATTTCCCCCCGATCATTTTCGTCTATTTTCAAACTCCCCGAAATTTCCCCGATCATTTTCGTCTATTTTCAAACTCCCCGAAATTTCCCCGATCATTTTCGTCTATTTTCTAACTCCCCGAAATTTCCCCGATCATTTTCGTCTATTTTCAAACTCCCCGAAATTTCCCCGATCATTTTCGTCTATTTTCAAACTCCCCGAAATTTCCCCGATCATTTTCGTCTATTTTCAAACTCCCCGAAATTTCCCCGATCATTTTCGTCTATATTCAAACTCCCCGAAATTTCCCCGATCATTTTGGTCTATTTTTAAATTCCCCGACTTATTACCCCTAACATTTTGCTCTATTAACAAATTCCCCGAAATTTCCCCGATCATTTTAGTCTATTTTTAAATTCCCCGACTTATTTACCCTTAACATTTTGATCTATTTTTAGATTCCCCGAAATTTCCCCGATCATTTTCGTCTATTTTCAAACTCTCCAACTTATTCCCCCTAACATTTGGCCTATTAACAAATTCCCCGACTTATTCCCCCTACCATTTTGGTCTATTTTTAAATTCCCTGATCATTTTCGTCTATTTTTAAAATATCTGACTTCCCCCTGATCATTTCTCAATATTTTTAAAATATCTGATCATTTAGGCCTATTTTTAAATTTAATAATTTTAACCAAATTAATTTCACTGACCCGCTACAACCTTGCATAAAAAGTTAAAAAGTTCAAAGCAAGCACGAAATACGTTTTCATAAGGATAAAAAATCCCTGATCTACAAGTCTAATATTTGATTTCAGTGTCGGGTGACATCTTTCAGAAATTCCTCGATCGTATATGTCTTACATAAACATAATTCCTACGCGTAAGAATATTTTATTAATAAATAAAATAGCTGCATTAGCATACGCAGCCAGGGTCTGTGACGCCAGATAGCGACTTAGCGAGGTTCAAACTCAAAATAGAATCCAGCGGTTAGAATATAAAACACACAGGCGTGCGCAGGGTTTTCAGTAAGGTCGGGCCGCCTAGTTAATTTTGCGCCCCTACCCCCTAACAAAAATGTTCTTAAGAATTCCAAAGGCCATTCTTTGGAACCCTATGGAGCCCTTGGGATCATTTCCTAAAGGAACAATTCCCAAAGACTTTCTTTGGAATTTCCTAAAGAAGTCTTGAGACAAATGTCCAAAGAATGTCTTGAGATTATTTTCCAAAGAAATTCTTTTGGAATTCTAGAGATAAATTTCCAAAGAAGGTATAAGGTTTATTTTCCAAAGAAACTCATTAGGAATTCTAAAGATTAATTTCCAAAGAAGGTATAACGAATATTTTCCAAAGAAATTCTTTAGGAATTCTAGAGGTAAATTTCCAAAGAATGTATAAGGTTTATTTTCCAAAGAAACTCTTTAGGAATTCTAGAGATTAATTTCCAAAGAAGGTTTAACGAATATTTTCCAAAGAAACTCTTTAGGAATTCTAGAGGTAAATTTCCAAAGAAGGTTTAACGAATATTTTCCAAAGAAATTCTTTAGGAATTCTAGAGGTAAATTTCCAAAGAATGTATAAGGTTTATTTTCCAAAGAAACTCTTTAGGAATTCTAGAGATTAATTTCCAAAGAAGGTTTAACGAATATTTTCCAAAGAAATTCCTTAGGAATTCTAGAGGTAAATTTTCAAAGAATGTATAAGGTTTATTTTCCAAAGAAACTCTTTAGGAATTCTAGAGATTAATTTCCAAAGAAGGTCTTGGGTTTGTTTTCCAAAGAAATTCTTTAGAAACTCTTGAGATCAATCTCCAAAGAACATCTAGGGAATATTTGCCAACGAAATTCTTCAAGAATACTTGAGATCAATTTCCAAAGAACGTATGTGGAATATTTTTCAACGAAATTCTTAAAGAATTCTTGAGATAAATTTCCAAAGAAAGTCTAGGGTTAATTTCCCAAAGAAATTCGATAGGAATTATTGAGATAAATTTCCAAAAAACGTCTATGGAATATTTTCCAACGAAATTCTTAAGGAAATCTTGAGATAAATTTCCAAAGAAGGTCAGGGGTTAATTTTCCAATGAAATTCGTTTAGAATTCTAGAGATGAATTTCAAAGGACCAGCAGATATATTAGCAATTATGCTTTACATATAATTATCTCAAAATATTTTACCCAAAATTGTTTTGCTTAAGTTTTCCTGCATAGGCATTGACTTGATAGCTAAATAATTAAAAACGTTTCACAAAGGCTTGTCCCGTAGCTAAGGCTCAGCAATTGCTGAAATGGTTTATCATATTTACCTATTTTCGTTTTTTTTTCCTTTAATAATTCGTGAGGTGTTTATGCAAAGGATAAATTAAATTAAAAGTAAAATACACGTAATTAAAATCGTGTTGTTTAGATTTACATGCAGGGAGTATAAGCTGGCAGTCGAAACTTTCGCTTTTGAAAAGTAAAATTAACCTTAAATTAATTCTTTTGTGACATGTTTTATCTTTATTTCGAGCGTAATTAGAGTCCCAAATAAATATATTTTAAAAAATATTGTAGATAAAATTAGGTTAAACGCGTTTCTGGTACTCAAAAAACTCTCAGTGAAAATACATTATTAAACTTAACAACTACATATGTATCTACTGCTTGGCCATTGAAGCCTCCAAAACCCCCTTAGTAACCCATACAATTGCACAAGATTAAAACTTTCTGCCGTTTACGGATGTTTTTAAGTCGATTATATGTCTGACTTTATAAGCAGTTTCGCACTGCATGCGGGAACTGCCCGTGCTATAAGAAGTGTTGTTCAGCATATTAGAACTGCACTCCCTGCATTGGGATATGGTTCTGCATGTGAGAACTATCCTCGTTTCTAGAGGGCTAGATTAATTTACCCCATAATCTTCCCTATATTTCCCGAGAAAATTCCAAAGATATTTCCCAAGAAAATTCAAACGTTATTTCCCAAGGAAATTCCAAAGTTATTTCCCAAGGAAATTCCAAAGATAATTCCCAAGAAAATTCCAAAGATAATTCCAAAGCATTTTCCAAAGAAAAAGAAACCAATATTCCCCAATTTCCCTAAGAACTCCTTAAGGATTTCTAAAGAAATTTCCCAAGGAATTTTCTAAAGAGTTCTAAAGAAGATTTTTGTAAGGGTTAACACCCGAGACTATACGAGAGAACACAAAATTTTCCCGTCCCCCGTCTGACCATCGCATTTCTCATAGTGGCTCTGTTATTCACATTTCCGTTCCCTTTCGGCGTTTCGCTGATGTTCCTGCAGTCTGCAGAACTAATACCCAAATTTTGCGTCCTTATTTTTCCGGCTTTTGCGCCCCCTTGAAACATTTCATGTCGGGCCAGGGCCCACCCTGCCCGACCCGTGCGCACGCCTGTGATAAAACATAATAATAAATGAATAAATAATCGGAGGAAAAAACTGGTGTACGCTGCATCCCCGAATCTCGCTACTCAAACTCATAAATATGCAAATTCAAGAGTGTAACGCCGGCAATAAAAAGAATGCGGTAAATATTATAAGCGGTATACCGTAACTAAACACACATTACGAAAAACGTTATTTTCCTACATTAAATATTATTTAACTAAATATTTGAAAAACTTAAAAATGAAAAAAGGGTGTACGTATATGCAAGGGGAAGTTCTAAAATGTTTCAGGATATTGGTGCAGTAAAACTACGTGGGTTTTTTAAATTATGGGGAAATATAGGCCTAGGAGAATTCTTATGAACTTTTATTGTTATCAGTATTGTTATTAAACTTAATGGGGATCGTAATATAGGAGAATTGTTATTAACTTAATGGGGATCGTAATATAGGAGAATTGTTATTAACTTAATGGGGATCGTAATATAGGAGAATTGTTATTAACTTAATGGGGATCGTAATATAGGAGAATTGTTATTAACTTTATGGGGATCGTAATATAGGAGAAATGTTATTAACTTTATGGGGATCGTAATATAGGAGAATTGTTATTAACTTTATGGGGATCGTAATATAGGAGAATTGTTATTAACTTTATGGGGATCGTAATATAGGAGAATTGTTTCGAACTTTATGGGGATCGAAATATAGGAGAATTGTTTCGAACTTTATGGGGATCGAAATAGAGGAGAATTGTTTCGAACTTTATGGGGATCGAAATATAGGAGAATTGTTTCGAACTTTATGGGGATCGAAATATAGGAGAATTGTTTCGAACTTTATGGGGATCGAAATATAGGAGAATTGTTTCGAACTTTATGGGGATCGAAATATAGGAGAATTGTTTCGAACTTTATGGGGAAAATATAGGAGAATTGTTTCGAACTTAATAGCGAAAATATAGGAAAATTGTTATTGAACTTAATAGCGAAAATATAAGAAAATTGTTATTGAACTTAATAGCGAAAATATAGGAAAATTGTTATTGAACTTAATAGCGAAAATATAGGAAAATTGTTATTGAACTTAATAGCGAAAATATAGGAAAATTGTTATTGAACTTAATAGCGAAAATATAGGAAAATTGTTATTGCACTTAATAGCGAAAATATAGGAAAATTGTTATTGAACTTAATAGCGAAAATATAGGAAAATTGTTATTGAACTTAATAGCGAAAATATAGGAAAATTGTTATTGAACTTAATAGCGAAAATATAGGAAAATTGTTATTGAACTTAATGAAGATAAAATAGGATTGTTATTGAACTTAATGAAGATAAAATAGGATTCTAATTGAAATAATAAGAAAAGCTGAATGGTTTTCATTCGAATTACTGGAACATATAGGATTTTTACTAAAATGTTTGGAAATGATTTTCCTAAAATTGTTGGAAAACGGTTTAAGAAATTTTAATTATTGTACTAGAAAGTTCAACTAGATATAAGAAAATCTGCACAACTTAGAATAAATATCGATTAAAACTTACATCTACAATCACTGTTAATTTTTCCAATCAATAAAACCCTCGTAAAACTTAATAAATTAAAACCCTCAATTTAAATCATCCCCATGAGCCAGGTGGTATCCGCGTCACAGTCACTTTAAAATAGTAATAACAGTTAGTAGACGTACTTAGCAATCTTAAGTTTTGTACCAGAAGTAATATAACAGAAAATACTCGTACATTATGCAAATATATAAAAACAAGAGCTCCTTAGCCCTTTTTTCTCTCCCCTTAGAGAGGAACTAAGGTATTTTTTATTCAGTCTTTCTTTCTTTCTTCACGAATCATTAAACACTACATCGTTTAAGAAGCTGTTATAACTCATGACGCGCTTAAAAATATTTCCAGCCTTCTTTAGTCTTAAAAGATTTTTACTGGTGAAATTGACACCGCTACCTTCGGACGCTGTTACTTCAATACAGGGTGTTTCTGATAAGTCTGACGTAAATTATAACGGGGATGTTCTTCTCTGCAGGGAACCCAGCCCTAAATTTAAATTCCTTATAGGAAAATATAGGATTTTTTTAAAGAATTATGGGATTTTATAGGAGTGAAATAATGTGTTTTTATAGGAAAATATAGGACTAAAAATGCTCATCATATATAATATCATTTTGGCTTGAACTATGTAGAAAAATATATATATAAAAAAATAACAAATTGGATTTTACTTTGAAAATTCAGAGGAACTTAATTAAAATCAAGAAGTGATATCTAGTTTATTAGGGAGAAGGTATAAATTCGCCACATTTATAATCTAGCTTAATCTCCAGTCCAAACGTAGCCTGTCCGGAGTTAATCTCCGCCTCTAAATTACAACCAGAATCTCATTGGTTCTTGAAAACTCACGTCAGCTCGACGCGAATGACAACGAAAATTCCGCATTTTCCGACTGAGGAGAGGCGAAATAGCCCGACCTCCTTTTACGTCCCCCCTTGTATTTTGAAAGGGGGACTGGGACTATGGCGCGCGAAATCTTAGGCATCTTAAACCTTCTCCCTAGTAAACTAGATGTCACTTTTTGTTAAAATATAATATATAAAAAATCCTGAGCGAGCCTTTGAACCAATTTCGGACATGTCTAGTCAAATGTGATCTCGATAAAAGAGTCAACGAAATTTTGATAAATTTGATGCTAAACTATAAGAAAACTTGGACTAAATAAAAAAATATAAGGTATTATAGGTCCTTTCATGAAATTATAGTATAATATAGGACAGGTTGTCTTAGGGCGATTTTAAGCCGAAAATGTAACTTTTACGACATTTTGTCACAAGAGACACTGTTTTCCAGTTAAAGTGTTAGTGACATAATTTTCGTCATCCTCAAACTTAAAATGCGAAAAAAATCCTTGAAAAATCTAGTTTATTATGATATGTTTACTTTTTTATTTGGTTTCGTAGCAATTTATTAAATTGCAATCAAAGTTTTGTGTTTGGAAAAGGCCTAGTTGAGATTTTCTTTCGTTTGATGACGTAGTAAGGAGAAATTTTCACTCTAGATGTCGCTCACGTGATGCGCCTGTTAGTGTCGCTGCGCCGCGTTAAGCCTAATTTATTCAGATTCGCGCGCGCGCCGCATTAGTAGACTCGGGAGTCTCGCGCTTGGCTTTTCCGCGAGATGCCGTGAGTGACGTATCAAGGAGAAAAACCCGCCAAAAATGTTCTCCGCAAATCTGCATTTGTCCCCCAAATTTCAAGTTTTCAAAGTGTTTTTTCTGTGTTTTCCCTCATAATTAAATATTTTTCAAGCATATTTTTGGAATCAGAAGAGTTTAAACTCTCAAAAAAGTAAGGTTTTCTTTAGATTTGAGATTATTTTTAAATCACGTCGCTATTCCTTTAAGATTTGATTTTAGTGTTTTAGGGATGACCCCTTAATTAAATTAGAAAATTGAAATCATTGTCTAAATCAGATTCTTAATTAAATTTAACGGGGCCATCCCTAAAATACTCTGAACAATTTTAACTCGAAAACAGTGTCCCTTGGGGCAAACAAAATGGATAAATAGAAGTACAGAACATTTTCGTCTCAAAATCGATTTCCCAAAGAACAAACATCCCCCTTAATTTATGCCACCAGACTTATCAGAAACACCCTGTATAAATCTTCCCCTTGCCTTCGACTCCATTATGTTGTATGGGTATTAAACATGAAGTGCCAATACTCCATAAAAGCCAGACCCAGACAATAATAAGTTTATACAACATAAAGGCAACGGAGGGAGGCGACCACCCAATTATTATTTAGTTACACTTTTTTTTAGACGCTCGGGTCTTAAAAATATTTCACCTAAGAGTAACATTTTTATTATAAATATAACTATTAACATTTTGAGATAAATTTTAATTACAGCGTCGAAATTACGGATCATAAAAACCTTCTATTAAGATATTATTTTTAATATTTCGTGCAAGGCAATTAAAAAAAAGTAACTATTAAAATATAAAATTACGAGTAAGTTTGTAATTGTAGAGCTCGGAATTATGTTTCATTATTTTCAGGTGTTTTTACCTTATTTGGATAATCTAATATGGCTTTGACAGCAATTGAACTAGCCGCTCACAAATTTTCCCACTTTTGAGTAAAAATACTAGTATGCCAGACGTTTAATTCAAACCCATGTAACCACGCTTGCTAGATTTCTAAACTCGCCCCACGTGGCCATAAAAGTCTTGGCTAATACTAAGAATAACTACTCCGTTTCCTTAGATTCAATCATACTTTTATTAAACTAAATTAATTACTAAATACCGACTTGTATTTAATACAACTTAAAGAACTTAAAGATTTAAACATAATTACTAATAACGGATGAAGTCCAATACTAGGGCAAAGCCCTTCGCTCGAGCGAACTACTACATCTTAGTAGTGAAGAAAGACTGACTTCATAATGATAAGCAGTCGACGCTTATATAGTACGGGAAAGGTCAGAGGTAACACTGGGTGTTAATCCTCTATGTAACCTTACACCCCTGGAGTAGAACTCAGGAGGTCCCTTAATACTACGGAAGGTTACACCCATTTTAAAAAAATTGCCAGACGTTTAATTCAAATCCATTTTAAAAAATTGCCAGACGTTTAATTCAAACCTATTTTAAAAAATTGCCAGACGTTTAATTCAAACCCATTTTAAAAAATTGCCAGACGTCTCAAACTCATTTTAAAAAAATTGCCAGACGTTACGAACCAATTTTAAAAAATTGCCAGACGTTACGAACCAATTTTAAAAAATTGCCAGACGTTACGAACCAATTTTAAAAAATTGCCAGACGTTTCAAACTCATTTTAAAAAAATTGCCAGACGTTTCAAACTCATTTTAAAAAAATTGCCAGACGTTACGAACCAATTTTAAAATATTGCCAGACGTTTCAAACTCATTTTAAAAAATTGCCAGACGTTTAATTCAAACCCATTTTAAAAAATTGCCAGACGTTTAATTCAAACCCATTTTAAAAATTTGCCAGACGTTTAATTCAAACCCATTTTAAAAAATTGCCAGACGTTTAATTCAAACCCATTTAAAAAAATTGCCAGACGTTACGAACCAATTTTAAAATATTTCCAGACTTTCAAACCCATTTTAAAAAATTTCCAGACGTTTCAAACCCATTTTAAAAAATTTCCAGACGTTTCAAACCCATTTTAAAAAATTTCCAGACGTTTCAAACCCATTTTAAAAAATTTCCAGACGTTTCAAACCCATTTTAAAAAATTTCCAGACGTTTCAAACCCATTTTAAAAAATTTCCAGACGTTTCAAACCCATTTTAAAAAATTTCCAGACGTTTCAAACCCATTTTAAAAAATTTCCAGACGTTTCAAACCCATTTTAAAAAATTTCCAGACGTTTCAAACCCATTTTAAAAAATTTCCAGACGTTTCAAACCCATTTTAAAAAATTTCCAGACGTTTCAAACCCATTTTAAAAAATTTCCAGACGTTTCAAACCCATTTTAAAAAATTTCCAGACGTTTCAAACCCATTTTAAAAAATTTCCAGACGTTTCAAACCCATTTTAAAAAATTTCCAGACGTTTCAAACCCATTTTAAAAAATTTCCAGACGTTTCAAACCCATTTTAAAAAATTTCCAGACGTTTCAAACCCATTTTAAAAAATTTCCAGACGTTTCAAACCCATTTTAAAAAATTTCCAGACGTTTCAAACCCATTTTAAAAAATTTCCAGACGTTTCAAACCCATTTTAAAAAATTTCCAGACGTTTCAAACCCATTAAAAAATCCTCGGACATTTTAAACCCATTAAAAAGATCCTAGGACATTTTAAACCCATTAAGAAAAATCCTCGGACATTTTAAACCCATTAAGAAAAATCCTCGGACATTTTAAACCCATTTTAAAAATCCCTGACTTTCCAAGATTTACAAGATACTGTTCCAAGCTTGCATATAAATATTAGTTCACTACAGAAAAATTAGTTGAATTACAAAACCAAATTAAAAATCCCCGAATTTTAAAATATTACAATTTTAAAATTCCCCGACATTTCAAATAGTCAAATACATTTTCTAAATCCTTGTTATCCCAGACACTTTAACAACCCGTTTTTACCCATCCTAAATAAATAATTAATATTCCAGGAAAAAAATTAAAGTTAATAATTTTTTTTTAAAAAATTTACAACTACCAACCAAATATGGCAGGCTGTTGGTTCTGATTCAATTTTGAACTATCCCCTGAGACCATGAAACATATTTATATAGCTATATTTTGGTATCTTTCAATGAACCAAACTTTGTCAAGTTTTTCCCTACGAGACTTGGGACTCAATGCAACGAGTAAAGAAAAAAAATCAGAACTCTAATGAATCTGTTTGAAGAGCCGTCCGCGGTCAACAGCCCGTATTTAGGTCACACACTCGCAAGATTTGGGTATATTTCTTTTTCGTTCGTTGCGTATATTAAGCCAAACTAAGCGTGCCTTTAGTAAGTACATAAGTTAATTATGCCTCTAAGTACACAAATCGCTTCCACTTCTATGGCAATAGTGTTTGTCTGGCTCCCTTTAATGAAACCCTATATTCTCCGTATCATTTATCACCTCAACTTCAATACAAAATTGTACCGCCTAGCCTAGCGTTTCTTTTATCCCTTTTAGAATGTTTCAGGACTGAAACCGCCTCTATCTCACGAGAGAGAGAGAGGGATTTGGGGTTGCTCAAGTAAAATTCGTTCCCCCCCAGTGCCTGCCTATACGAAACGTAAAAATCTCCTTTATTCCACTGGATGATTTTTTTTCGTCTCGACCGCTTGGTGGCTGCACCGCGACAGAAATTTCAAAATTTTCTCTCTTCGGATCTTAGCGCTATACGAGTTCTGACGTCACAGAAGCCTACAGAAGATGCCCAGTTTTAACCCGTATTTGTGTACTTAGAGGCATTATTAACTTATGGTAAGTATCGTGGCAGGTGCATCGATACTACTACCACCAAGGATGATGATGTGATGCCTCAAATGAGCGCATCAAAAATAAATATAAATATAAGAAGTTCATAATTCGAAGGCATCTGTTGAATGCTAAAGATTTTGGCATTAGGGTACATTTCATGAATTTATAATAATAAAAATCTAATTCTCCTCATCACAGTGAAATTAAGTTCTAAAACCAACAATAAGTAATTTCGTTAGAGAGGGGTAGTGAACTGTGCATCCCCAACGTTGGGGGTAACTTTGTAATAGAGAATACTATTTGCCCACGGAAAGGGGGGATAACACTGAGATAAGAAATGGACTGTTATGACAGACATGGGAAAGAAATTACTTCATATTTTGAACAACACAACAGCATAGTCTGCTACCACGAACTTTCTCGTGACGTCACACCCTCTGTTCTCTTACCTGGGTTTTGGCGACCATATTGGAAGTCTGGCCACACAATTTAGACTACCAATATTGACGTCACGTTCCCGTAGCTCCCCACCGCCCTCTTAGTACCACTCTATATCCACCAAACGTAGGAAAATATAGTTCAAGGTTATATTATAACCAAAAGCGAGGGGCAATTCACTGTTACATTAATTACTGTAATTATTTTAGCACCGTCAAGCGTATGTCTTGACACGTTATTACTTTAGAACAGTCAAAAAGAATTCAATTCAACAGTCAATAAAGAATTATGAGTGGGTAGGTCCTCGTTTCAAACTTAATACGAGATTCAGAGAGACTAAAATCTTCAAAATGGCTACTTTAAATCGTCTGCTTAAATATATTAAATGAAATTCATAAATAATTTATGAAGAGGGGGGAAACGGCGCAAAATCAGTTCATTCAATTTTGGTTCTCGCCAAAAATTGCGCTTTACTTCAAACTTAATAGAAAATTCCGAGACTTTAACCCCCAAAATGTCTACCTTTTATCGCCTGCTTAAATATATAAAATGAAATCCATCAATAATGAAATAAGTGGGGATAGTAAAATGGCTCAAAATCATTTAATTCAATTTTGGTTCTAGTTTCAAATTGACCGAAAATTGCACTTATACTTCAAACTTAAGAAGATTCCGAGAGACTTTACCCCCAAAATGGCTACCTTTTATCGTCTGCTTATATATATATAAAATGTAATTCATCAATAATGAATTACCTTTTATCGTCTGCTTATATATATATAAAATGTAATTCATCAATAATGAATTAGGACGCTGGAAAAAAAACTACGCAAAATCAAGCATTTCATTCAATTTTGGTTCTAGTTTCAAAATGACAGAAAATTGCGCTTTACTTCAAACTTAATAGAAAATGCCCCAAAATGGCTACCTTTTATCGTCTGCTCAAATATACAAAATTAAATCCATCAATAACGAACCAAGAGTGGGGAATAAACGGCGGAAAGTCAAGCATTTCATACGACTTTTGGTTCTAGTTTCAAAATGACCGAAAATTGAGCTTTAGTTCAAAATATAAATATTCTTTGAAAAACTAAAAAAATAAAAAAATAAATGAATCTCGGATAATTTCAAAAAGCCAGAAAATTATCCTGTACATTACATAGTTTTTTTTAACAAGCTTTTTTTCCTTGAAAAATCTTGAATTTAGAGGCAAGTTTGTAGCGAACCTTTTTCGGCCTAAAAATTGGCCCTGAAGGCGGAATGCGCCATATCCTCGAGTCTACATTATTTGGCTACACCACCCATAAGCGGGCGAAAAAAAAAGAAAAAAAGAACTTTTTGGAAAAGATTTTTCATTCATATAATTGTAATAATTCACTTCTTTTCTTTTTTGTGGTTGGTTCTTTTTTAGTACGTGGTACGATGGTACTAGAATTAGTATTAGTAGTATAGTACCGGCGGTTAATGGGGCATAACAGCACCAAACAAGTTGGGAAAACCAAAATATTACCTCTCCGAGTCAAGAGGTCTACTACTACAAACTTATTTACCTAGATATGGAATTATTTCTCTTTTTGAAGTAAAAATTTACGAAATATTGAAGCAGTATTCCAAGCATAGCGAATAATACAGTAAAGCAGACGACATTTTACATCCAATAAGGATAAATCTTGGACACATAGATATCAGTAAATGGGGAAAAGATCAGGAAATGAAGTCTTCGCTTCAGCTGTTTACCGTATATTCTGATAGCTACATTCACAACTGGTTTGCAGTGTAAACACTATCGTCTCGTCTCACCTCAACAATATTCTTAGTTTGCCAACATGAATGTTAACGTTAAATAACACCAAAGCTAAATTGTAGCTAGACGCACTAATAGTCAATGCGCACTATAAAGAGAATAAAAAGTCTGTAGCTACTACCCGTTTACCATTAGCCCTTTTACTATTCTAATTGCCACCATGATCTTTTCTTCTATCATAAAATCTTAACCTGATTATTTAATGGTGTATTTAACTTTCGGCTCACTCTGATCCGTTGATGCCTCTTCATTTCAGACACGAAAATCAAAGCCCAGAGTTTACTTCACCTGAGGCCTCAATTGTTTACTCCTTGTTTCAATAAGCCTATTACGGATGATACTTAATATACCCGCCGGAGTCTTGGTGTTAGTTTTCTTCATGAAATCACTTAACCAAGGATTATTCTATATACAGATGTAGTATAGCTTAAGCAATATGTAAACAGCCATTTCAAATAACAATATTAAAAAAAATCTTTGGAATATCAAAATGAAACAGAGCTTTAAAGCTACAAAAGTACTTAATGCATCATAATCACGAAAAATACTTCCACATATTCACTTTATATTATGGAAAAAGGGAATATTAAGGTTCTGTATGATTTCTTAACACATCAACACAAGGCTAACTGCTAACGCGACGCACTAGTGTAACAATGGACGGACACACACAGACAAAAACATAGACTGCTTTTTAACTCTTTCCGTATTAATTTTGAGTTGAGAAACAAGATTATCTTTAATATTTAAATAAATATAATTATTTTTAATTATTTTAATCTTCAATAATTAACATTAATAATAGTTAAATCGTTTAAAATAAAGTTATACCTTTTATCATCTCAAACTTTGCTAATATTGACGTTTAAAGTCAAGGGTACCCCTCTTGCCCGCTTTCTTCAAATTTTGGGGTATATATACGATTCGTTTCCATTATAATAGTAAGGAAAAAGCGCAATTGCGAAAACCTTTGGTGGCGATCCCACCTTAGGGAGGCTAGACGTTTCTCGTAACCCTAGCTGATCGCCGCGTATATCCTAAAACCAAACGATGATAATGGAGTAGAAGCCAATGAGACAGATTGGTGTCTATGTGGAATAGACGGAAGACCAGTAGATGGTGGTGTTTAGAAGCCAGTATGTACAGACTGGTGTCCAAGTGGGATGGACGAAGACCAGAAGATGGTGGTGATTAGAAGCCAGTATGTACAGACTGGTGTCCAAGTGGGATGGACGAAGACCAGAAGATGGTGGTGATTAGAAGCCAGTATGTACAGACTGGTGTCCAAGTGGAATGGACGAAGACCAGAAGATGGTGGTGATTAGAAGCCAGTATGTACAGTTTGGTGTCCGTGTGGAATGGACAAAGACCAGAAGATGGTGGTGTGAGAACTCAAGTAGAGGAGCCATTTCCGTGACTGTGAATGCAGTTCGGAAATGGCGAACACGTTTGCTCCGATTTGGAAATTGCGAACGCGGTCACGTGGGTGTAACAACAGACACACACACAAACACACACACAACACACACACACACAAACACACAAACAGACACACACGATCGTTACAGAACCTCTCCGTGACATACGTCACTCGGAGAGGTAAAAACAAAACAAATAGGCCCTATATTGGGCGTGATGTACTGTACGATGCACAAACAGAAGTGCGTTACTAATAGTAAAAACTAAATATTTCCAACACCATCTTACTAGATATTATCATACAACGTTTTTAAGGGTTGTAAGGTTTGCATATTGTTTTTTTTTGGGGGGGGGGGCAATTTTCCAAAATTGAACAAATATTTTCATTAAGCGTTAAGATTATTTTCAATAATTATCTAAAGGTTTTATAATATTAATAATTCAGGTAAATTCTGGAATTTTACATTACAGCCTAAACCAATATTAATTTTCTACGTTTTTGGAGTACAATCTGAACCAACATAAATTCCCCTTTAATCGAAATTAATTCTAAAATAATATTAATTCATTCACTAGGATTCTCCCCATATTAATTACCTTTGAATCTGAACCAATATTAATACATTCATTAGGATTCTCCCCTAATTAATTACCCTTTAAATGTGAGCAAGTATTAATTCATTCAATAAGATTCTCCCCACATTAATTCCCTTTAAATTTGAAACAATAAAAATTTATACCTAGATTTGTTTCTCAAAAATAATTCCCTTTAAATCTGAACAAATAAGAATGTATTCCTTGATTTCTCCCAAATATCAACTCCCTTCAAATCTGAACCGATATAAATTTATTTTTCAATTTTTTTTCAAATATTAATTCGGACCTTTACATCTGAACCAATATAAATTTAATCGTTTATTTTCCCAAATATTAATATTTCTCCCAAATATCAACTCCCTTCAAATCTGAACCGATATAAATTTATTTTTCAATTTTTTTCAAATATTAATTCGGACCTTTACATCTGAACCAATATAAATTTAATCGTTTATTTTCCCAAATATTAATATTTCTCCCAAATATCAACTCCCTTCAAATCTGAACCGATATAAATTTATTTTTCAATTTTTTTTCAAATATTAATTCGGACCTTTACATCTGAACCAATATAAATTTAATCGTTTATTTTCCCAAATATTAATATTTCTCCCAAATATCAATTCCCTTCAAATCTGAACCGATATAAATTTATTTTTCAATTTTTTTAAAATATTAATTCGGACCTTTACATCTGAACCAATATAAATTTAATCGTTTATTTTCCCAAATATTAATATTTCTCCCAAATATCAATTCCCTTCAAATCTGAACCGATATAAATTTATTTTTCAATTTTTTTCAAATATTAATTCGGACCTTTACATCTGAACCAATATAAATTTAATCGTTTATTTTCCCAAACATTAATATTTCTCCCAAATATCAACTCCCTTCAAATCTGAACCGATATAAATTTATTTTTCAATTTTTTTCAAATATTAATTCGGACCTTTACATCTGAACCAATATAAATTTAATCGTTTATTTTCCCAAATATTAATATTTCTCCCAAATATCAACTCCCTTCAAATCTGAACCGATATAAATTTATTTTTCAATTTTTTTCAAATATTAATTCGGACCTTTACATCCGAACCAATATAAATTTAATCGTTTATTTTCCCAAATATTAATATTTCTCCCAAATATCAATTCCCTTCAAATCTGAACCGATATAAATTTATTTTTCAATTTTTTTCAAATATTAATTCGGACCTTTACATCTGAACCAATACAAATTTAATCGTTTATTTTCCCAAATATTAATTCCCTTTAAATCTGAAGCAATATTAATTTATCCCTAAATTAGAAATGCTCCCAACATTAATTCAGACCTTTAAATCTGAACCAATACAAATCTATTCTTTGATCTGTCCGTTTTTCCCCAATAATAATCCCCTTTAAATCTTACTCACTACTTAATTCCCTCAAACATTTACAGCATTGAAATAATATTAAAACATTAAACAAAAACAAAAGAATCACTTTCGCAACATAACTATATTAGCCATTCCAGAAACCAGAACCATTCAATCGTAAAAGTCAATCAAACACAGAAAGAATAAATAACATTACATCAAATTACGAGCTTCTAATAATATCCGTATCTAAACCAAAGCAAAAATAATATAGGCAGATTTTATAATCTTCGTGATTTGCGTTTTCTAGTTTTTTTTAACACGAAAAGAAAGTCTACTACAAAAAAGCATGATAGGTTGATTCTTTTTCGTTTTTTCTTTTTTTCTCTACTCAATCTCGATTTAAATCTAGAGTCAGGGAATTTTTTACACATATTTCATGGAGGTGTATGTTTGGAAAGGACAGGTGGCTTACGAGCCAACCAAAAGAATGGGAAAAGGTCAAGGTCATTAAAGCATCATCCAACACAGTCACCGGCGGCACACGCTTAACCAAAAGTTATCAAACTACATTATTACTTTGCAACTGTCATTCATAATTTTTCCGACTACAATGAATGAGTTGTGAAGTTTTTCCTGTCATTTTTATACTAATCATAAATTTTGAGTTTTAAAATTGTTCGTATTTTTCCCACCTATAAACTGCAATAACTTTAAAAATTCCCGAATTTTCAAAATAATTTAGGAAAGTTTTAAAAAGTACCCGAATTTTCAATATTTTTTGACAGTTTTAAATTTATATCCAGATGTTTAGGAAGCATTTTATAGTTTAAATTTATATTTTTAGATAAATTTTAAATCCTAAATTTCCCTTTAATTACGAAGTTCTAAACAATAATATTAAAAACGCCTGTAATCCTTATTTATTTTTGTTGTTATTTCGTGGAATTTTACTAAATTAAAATTTAAACTTTTAAAAAGTACCCGAATTTGCCGTATTTTTTGACAATTTTAAATTTATATCCAAATGTTTGTGAACCATTTTATAGTTTAAATTTATATTTTTAGAACAATTTTAAATCATAAATTACGAAGTTCTAAACAAGCTCTTGTAATCCGTCTTATTCCTTTTTTATTATTTCGTGGAATTTTACTTAATTAAATTTTAAACTTTTTTCGTAAGTAAATTCCCACATCTTTTTGCACTATTTTCCCGAATTTCCTTGGACTTTCTCGGACAAATCTTTTGAAACTTCCCAAATATTCCAATATCTTTGGGAGTAATAACAAAAACCTCTTAATTTTCCCCAAATCTTACGTAATACCAACTTTAAATTAAATTTTAAAATTCTCTAACCCATTTTGTCTAAATTTAATAACTGTTCCAAAACCAACATTAATATTTGAACTAAATTTATTTAAATTAAATTCCATGATTTTAAGACAATCTCGTGAAATGAGACGAAATCTAGATCAAAATTGTAATGATTTTCTGTTCTTAACAGATAATAAAGGGTAAATTTTGACAAAATGTTTCGAAGCAATTTAATTTGGAACTAAATGTAAATATAAAATTCACTAAAATCTCGCGAGGCATTATTGTCTAAACAACATAAAAATCGAGTACTTTCCTAAAGAAGAAGCTGAAGAAAATTGCGTTTTCTCATTTCGGATCAACATACTTCTGTTCGAAGACCATTTTTATGAAACACATTTTTGAAATATTTTTTTCCTCCAAAATTTTAGGGCCAAAATTTCTCTGTCTCGGGATAATTTTGCAAAATGAGTTTTTGAGTTTTTACGAATCTTTCTTTCGGCAGAATTATATACAGGGTGTGCCATTTAGGGTGGTAGGACCAAAGTACAGAGGGATCTAAGGCCGATTTTGAGTCAAAAACGTTCCATGACATTTTCCTTAAGTTTTCCTTAAATTTTACTAAAAATTATAAATTGCCCTGAGTTCACCCTGAAATTTACTAAAAGTTATAAATTTCCCCGAGTTTCCCCTGAAATTTACTAAAAGTTATAAATTTCCCCGAGTTTCCCCTGAAATTTACTAAAAGTTATAAATTTCCCCGAGTTTCCCCTGAAATTTACTAAAAGTTATAAATTTCCCCGAGTTTCCCCTGAAATTTACTAAAAGTTATAAATTTCCCTGAGTTTCCCCTGAAATTTACTAAAAATTATAAATTTCCCTGAGTTTCCCCTGAAATTTACTAAAATTATAAATTTCCCTGAGCTTTCCCCTGAAATTTACTAAAAATTATAAATTTCCCTGAGCTTTCCCTAAATTTTACAAAAAATTATAAATTTCCCTGAGCTTTCCCTAAATTTTACAAAAAATTATAAATTTCCCTGAGCTTTCCCTAAATTTTACAAAAAATTATAAATTTCCCTGAGCTTTCCCTAAATTTTACAAAAAATTATAAATTTCCCTGAGCTTTCCCTAAATTTTACAAAAAATTATAAATTTCCCTGAGCTTTCCCTAAATTTTACAAAAAATTATAAATTTCCCTGAGCTTTCCCTAAATTTTACAAAAAATTATAAATTTCCCTGAGCTTTCCCTAAATTTTACAAAAAAATATAAATTTCCCTGAGCTTTCCCTAAATTTTACAAAAAATTATAAATTTTCCTTATTTCCCCCTTAATTTTACTAAAAATCATAAATTTCCCTGAGCTTTCCCTGAATTTTACTAAAAATCATAAATTTCCATGAGTTCCCCCTGAATTTTACTAAAAATCATAAATTTCCATGAGTTCCCCCTGAATTTTACTAAAAATCATAAATTTCCATGAGTTCCCCCTGAATTTTACTAAAAATCATAAATTTCCATGAGTTCCCCCTGAATTTTACTAAAAATCATAAATATCATGGAGTTTCTCCTGAATTTTACTAAAAAATTATAAATTTCCCTAACCTTTTAGACAACAATTTATTTCCCTGGAATATCCAGGATCGTATGCACCCTGTAGAGTGTAGAACATATTCAATTCAAAATCGCTCATAGAACCTATTGTACTTCGATTCTTAGTAACCACCCTTTTTTTGGGGGGAACACCCTGTACAGATCCTTTTTAATCTACTAAGGAAGGCATTTTGCATGGCGATGTCTACTAAACTTTTTGATTCGCGTAGGTATACAATCCATCCATGTAGGTGCGTGTTTATTGTTAAGCATTAGTGTATAGGCAAACAATGAAAAATCAAATGCATGGCTTCTCTCCAACAAAAAATATATTTCACGGCTTCGATAAAAGAATGAGTTAAAAACTGAATAAAAATGCTACCTTAAACCTTTCAGTAGGCTGAGCAACTTTTACAAAGTAAATTTTTTTATTTTTTATTTTTAATACGGTAAAAAGGGGTCATCTAATATAACAATAATATTACGTGATAATGAGCTAAATTAAATCCGTAATTTGTATATCTTAATTAATGTATTGGGATTTTTCCCATCCATAACTTTTCGGAAAATGAGTTTTATAACGGTTTTGGTGAAACCGTTCTAAATTCATAACAACCTTGGTCTAGAGAAATGACATATTAATAAATATTCCGATTTAAAAAATTTTTGTGTATGGGAATGTCATAATTGAAAATTTTTAAATTTATAAAAAACATCGCTTATTTCGATATTTTTTGGTATTTTGGTTTTATTAAAATTTCAGTTGGATTTTTTTTTTATTTGGTTGTGATTTTGGATTTCATGGTTGTCATTATCATGAGATTTGGATTTTATGTTTGCGATTTAGGATTTCATGGTTCTGTTTCTATGAGTTTAGGATTTCATGGTTCTGTTTCTATGAGTTTAGGATTTCATGGTTCTGTTTCTATGAGTTTAGGATTTCATGGTTCTGTTTCTATGAGTTTAGGATTTCATGGTTCTGTTTCTATGAGTTTAGGATTTCATGGTTCTGTTTCTATGAGTTTAGGATTTCATGGTTCTGTTTCTATGAGTTTAGGATTTCATGGTTCTGTTTCTATGAGTTTAGGATTTCATGGTTCTGTTTCTATGAGTTTAGGATTTCATGGTTCTGTTTCTATGAGTTTAGGATTTCATGGTTCTGTTTCTATGAGTTTAGGATTTCATGGTTCTGTTTCTATGAGTTTAGGATTTCATGGTTCTGTTTCTATGAGTTTAGGATTTCATGGTTCTGTTTCTATGAGTTTAGGATTTCATGGTTCTGTTTCTATGAGTTTAGGATTTCATGGTTCTGTTTCTATGAGTTTAGGATTTCATGGTTGTGTTTTCATGAGATTTGGGTTTTAGATTGCGATTTAGGATTTCATGGTTGTGTTTACCATGAGATTTGGATTTTATGGTTCTGATTTAGGATTTCATGGTTGGGTTTACCATGAGATTTAGGTTTTATGGTTGTGATTTTGGATTGCATTGTTTTGTTTAGCCCGCGATTTTGGTTTACATTGTTATGTTTAGCCTGCGATTTTGGTTTACATTGTTATGTTTAGCATGCGATTTTGGATTGCATTTTTATGTTTAAAAGCCTGCGATTTTGGATTGCATTTTTATGTTTAAAAGCCTGCGATTTTGGATTGCATTTTTATGTTTAAAAGCCTGCGATTTTGGATTGCATTTTTATGTTTAAAAGCCTGCGATTTTGGATTACATTGTTATGTTTAGCCTGCGATTTTGGATTCCTTAACAATATTTTGGTTGCGATTTTGGATTTCTTGACAATGTTTAAGTTGAGAATTAGATTTCTTGACAATGTTTAAGTTGAGAATTAGATTTCTTGACTACATTAATATGCCATTTTAGATTCTATGCCTCATTTTATGTTGCCTCTCAAACATATACACCAAAATTAATTTCAATTAACATTCCTTTCCCTTAATCTCTGTTTGCAAGTCAAACTCAACTCTAAATGACTCGAAATCCCCGTTTCATATGTTTTAATTAGATGAAAACTTCGGCAAATTAAAAGCACACCAAAACCACATACAACTAACACGAAAGAAAACCCCGAACTTCACCCAACATAATCTTATCTAACCTATTACGTTTCCGTTTAAAAGGTGGGAGGGGGTTCGATTCTTAAAAATGCTAATAGATTGTGCTAATTGACGTTAAAACGTTTTGAAGGGTTTCAACTACGTCACTCCAACGCGAATTACGGAGGATTAAGGCTTTTAGAGGATAAAAATGCGACTTACTCGATTGCATTCTAGGGCTTCAGCTGAATGGGCGTCCTTGGTCTTGAAGCAATTTTGACATTTGCTCTTGTTAAAAATATTCGGCGCAAACTTTCGGCAATCCGACTTCATCAGGGCATTCATGGTTGATTGACCTTTGACGTTTGAACCGTTATCATAGCTTTAAAACTTCGCGTTGAACACTTATAACACTAACATCGTTGATATTAAAGTTAACTCTTATCGCGACTGAAACTTAACCCGTTTAAAAACGTAGTAGCTTACATACTGCGGTACTAAATCCAATAAAACGTTTAGACCTAACGCTACGTTAATCCGCAATTATCCAATAAATTGCTGAAATTCCAACATTCCCGCGATTTATTTTATCTCAGGCCCGTTTCATCCGACCTTTCTGGCTTCTTATTCTTACTAGAAGTTGCAACTTAACTTTCCGAGGTAAACTTTGCTAAGCCTTAGTAGAACTATGATGCGAAAATTGGACCCAAACGAGTAGGCGCAAAAATCACAGATAAAAGACGAAACAGCACAAATTTTAACGCACTTCACCTCACGAAATACCTTAGACGTATGATTCTAATAATTTTGCGGATAAAAATTACTTAAATCCTCAAAGAACACGGAAAATATCACACTCAATTCACTAACAACCTCCCACAACGGACAATTTTTTCCGCGTGAGGCCTAAGAAAAAGAGTGGACTTCGTGAAAAGAAATCTCACCGCGAAAATTATAACCTACAGTGTTGCGGTCAGGGCCGGAAATAAGCACAGGACACTGGACATTGTCCAATAAAATTTTAAAATGTCCCATAATTTTTTCAAAAACTAAGGGGGTCACTGGACATTTTGACCAATAAATCTTCCGTAGTGTTGATGGTTTGACTATGAAGATCCGACACTATTTTTGCAAACTCCAGTGGACAATGTCCTATAAATTTCCCAGTCAAACAGGGGGTCACTGGACACATGTCCTATAAGAAATTTTTCTTATTTCCGGCCCTGGTTGCGGTTTCGCGCCGCATGATGGAATCACCTCCTTGGACAACTACCGCCCTCTATAAAAGGAATAATTTCACCTCCAACTTCGTCTGCTGTAAAAAATAATGTACTCCTCCAGCGTCAGAAACATTATTGCTCCTAGTTTCTTTAGACCAATAGAATAAGAGATTTATCCCGCCAAAATTTTGCCGTCAAATTTAAATGTTAAAAACGGACGACCATAATTTTATTTGAGTTTTTAGTCACAAATAAACAATAAAACAATGAATTTAGAGGGAAAATTTAATTAAAATTACCTTAATACGAATTACAATGTAGGCATATATTTCTAATCAATTTATAACCGTAATTATTTTTGTCTTCGACCTTGGTTCATGCTGGAATTGCGACGGCCGCTATATCTGCCGTCCTCGGAGCTTTCATCTTGTTCGCTGTCAGAACCCAATTTGGCATCATTAGTTGAATTGATCTGCATAGTCATATTGGTTTGCGAAAAAGATGGTGGCAAGGTGGAACTAGCATCCTCTAAACCGTAACTTGTTGCGGTTGCTCGATTTCTACCCGGGGCGTACATTACAGCATGATTCGGTGGTCCATTATTGTAGTTGTAACCATATGGAACTGGATCAGGGTAGCCCTGAACTTGGTGTATAAACCCTAACGTGCAGAATGTAGCCAATATAACCAAAAGTATCTAAAAAAATTTAAAAAGAATATGTACAACACTGTTTACTAACTAACACTACAGCTTGAAAGACAATGATACTTTAAACAGAACATTTTCGACTCAAAATCGATTTCCCAAAAGAACATCCCCTTAATTTATGCCAGACTTATCAGAAACATCCTGTCTAAAGTCATAACGAGTCCCTTTTCTGAATTAAATCTCAAAAGAACGATAAAATACTTACTCTGAATTCCATGACAACTTTATTAATTCAAAAAAACATTTTTCAAACACCAAGATATATATGCCTATATATACTTTAACAAAAAGTAAACAAATTTAGTTTGATTATCGAAGATTATCTTTAATAATGGTTATAGATCATACAGAGATAATGGGCAGGTGGCAAACCATTTGTACTCTGTAATAATTTAACGACACGAGGCAATTTAATATTCTTAAATATTTACATTGTAATTATGTTATTTTTGTGTTTTTTTTTTTACTTAAAAAAGTGAGCACCAATTTTCCCAAAAAATAAAGATATTGAAACAGAAAAATTCCAGACAGTTTGGGGAACCATAACTTCCAGAAGTGGGATGAAAATCACCAAATAAAATTTAATCAGAAATATGGGGACAAAATTATTCAAATTAGGTGTCAAAAGCAACGGTTAGTTACAATTAAAACTAACAAAAAAAAAGAGATTGAACCACATGAGATTTGTTTGTGCTGTCTATAGCTTAGAATATGAGTGTCTTAAACATTACTTCCATTAATCGTGTACCGTTAGAACGCTGGTAGAATTTATGCCTTGGCAGTTGACGCTGCAGCACTGCTGGTTTCCATAGCTTCGGTAGTTGATGCTCCAGCTACTGAAGATGATTCTGCAGCTGCTGTAGTCGATTCTGCAGGTGCTGTAGTTGATTCTGCAGGTGCTGTAGTTGATTCTCCGGCCGCCGTAGTTGAAGCTCCGGCTGCTGTAGTTGATTCTGCCATTGACGCGGGTTTCATTGGCATACTTGGTTTAGCATTAACTAAGGCTACAATTAGCCCAAGACAAAATAAGGCAACGACGAATTTAGACATTTTCAGATAACTTATTTTTTCTTTTGGAATTGTATGTAACCCAACGATCTTAAAATGAGTTATAAATTATGTATTTCGTTGTGAGTCTTTATATATCATCTAATTATCTAGAAATGAGGCGTATTTTTGTACTTGGAATTGACATAGTTAGGCTTAGTGTCAGTTGAAGCTTTCGCGAAAACGATTAAAGGGGAAATAAAAACCCGAAAGCGGCTGAAAACATAATGTGTCGTGTTTCGCAGTGCTAATATCAGAAAAATACGTGGTTGTTTGCTAATAAGTTATATTAACGTTCTAAATGGCACAGAAAATTAAGCTTCCGAAATAGACGAGAGGATATAGTATCCCATCATGTTGCCTTACTCAGTTATATAACGATGCACCGAGGCTGTCTCCCCCTTTTTGGAGACTTGTTCTGTCAAAGCGCGCGATGTACTCATTACGAATGTCAGCCACATAGAAAGACACACTGATAACTCATGGCAGAGCTGGGCATTTTGCAGAAATTTTCTGGGTTTCGTCAAGCTTGGCTGTACAAATTTTCCCCTCAAATGTCCACCTCTGCAAGGTGGCGCCCATGAAAGTGCTTCTTGTAATTAAGATATCGTTAGGCCTTTAATGTCGGTGGTTGAAATTCCCTATCAACATACGTTTATGTTACATAAGTTTGACGCTACATATGTATCGTAAGAGGTAGGAGAGCTAGTTTGACAACGACGTGAGAATTGACTACCTTCTGTTTCGTAGTCCATCTTCCTACTTAGTCTTTACTAAGCCCTTGACAGCGACTCACCAGGCGTCGCTTTACGAGAATCTGTCACGTTTCACCCACTTCATTTCATTACCAGGTCTCAGTAACCAGTGACAAACTTATAGAGAATATCTTATGAACTCAATTTGCTCCCAACCAATGAAATTACAGTTACAAAGACGTCAGAATTGCGAGAAGGGACGAAGTTCTCGAGTCCGGCCCACAAATACCGCACATTAGTTTTATGTAATCCTGACCCAATAAGTGTAACAGAAGTATTTAATACTCCTCTTCGAGAGAAGTGTACCACAAAGCGGGGCGTAATTGTAACGTCATTCTTCCCAACATCATAATTTACATTTGGAGTACACAAGGTTACTAAACCGAATCACATACGCCATGTAAATAGTTCCCCCTCATCATTACTCTATTAGCGCTGCGTAACTATTTTCCAATGCGCTTGTGATCATTTTTGTCCCATGTCAAGACAACCAAGGTTTGTGGGTTGATTGCTGAGGATTTAGTAAAAATCAAACAGTTATAGAAAACATCCTATCACGGTGTGATGAGCGGGAAAGCAAACAAAAATGGCATGAGCCTGGGAAGATCATGTTACATAACTAAAGCAATAAGAGGATACAGAGTGTCATTCTTCTACCATTATCCCCTTCTGTTGTAATTACTTGAGTGTATCATAACAATCGCTTGAACCAAAACGTCCTACCGCGCATGCGAGACAAAAATTATAGCTTGATAATTCTTTCAATAGACTTCCTTGGAATACAGAGAGGCGGACGGTTTGGGAAGAGGAAGTAACGGTGGAATTGATTTCCGCTACTATTATCTTTTTCTTTGTGTGTAGTCTGAGACAGGTGAAAACTAGAAATATATTCTGTGAAAAATATTTACTCAAATATATTTTTCCTTTAACCGAAGTTTACAAAGAAAAAATATTACTGCAGTTGAGTTAATAAACACTGAGTTATTTTTAAGAAGAGAATTAAATGTTTGTTTTAGAGTCGTTTTTTCTGATTCCGAAAATTTTTTAAATCGCGTACAAATAAGCATTAGTGGAAATAATATATTTTGTTGTTCAATCAATGGTGAGTGCGCAATTCACGTTACATTGTCATACAGCCTAACACAGTCAAAGGCAGAGAGCTGCCTCTTCTTAAGCTGGATGTGATGGTTTCATAGTTATTAGTAGAGATAAGAGACGGTAATTTAACAAATACCGCTACCGTAATTTACCACATATGGTAAAAAATGAAACTGACTTTTTTACAACTTGTAAATTAAATAAAACAGTGTTTAATACGGGGTTAATCAAAAAGCTAAAATATTACAAAATAAAATTGATGTTCTTTTTGCGATTCTGAGTCGAAAATGTTCTATGAAATTTTGACGTCCGGGCCACTGTTTTCGAGTTAAGATTGGAGTGTTTTAGGGATGACCTCTTAATTAAATTAGAAATCATTGTCTTTCAGTTTCTTAATCAAATGTAAAGGGTCATAACTCGTAAACAGTGTCCCTTGGGTCAAATGTTATAGAAAAATTTCGACTCAAAATTTTCCAAAGAACACCGCCTTAATATTCAATTATATCAAAATCTTTATCAGGTGGTATTTGGTTATAGAGTTAGGCCTACTCTAAAACGCTTAGAAATTTTGGCGGTTAAAACCCAACATATAAATGTCCAAACTGCAACAAATTACCGACAAAGCGCTAATTTACTATACCCGTCTTTGAAAAACGTTGTTAGACTTTGAACTTTTCCCAAACACTGAAACACTAATATAAATTTCGACATTGTACGATATCGTAATTAAAACATTAATTTCAATAAAATATTCAAATAATCTTTCTAATTTATAAGTATAAATTTTAGTGTCATAAAAATCGTAAACATTTTGCGACACTAAATGACGCAAAAACGGATTTATACATTAAAAATAATTTTATTTCTGGCTTTTGTCTCCTCCGTATATGGTCCATTGATTTCCCCGCCAAAACCGGTAGATGGCACATCATGTTTGAACTATATTAATCTTTAATAGAATCAACGTTGAGATCTGCCATTACTTTATACAAAGCTTGTACTTTTTGCAACAACAGTTACAAAACGGTTCATTAAGTATTTTTATTTCCATTCTAAAATTCACGAGCATGGCCAACACCCTTTTTCGCTCCAGAATAACAATCAAATTACAAATTCGTGTGACATCTCATTGCTCCCAGAATTTTATTTTAATTATCTGTAATTAAAGTGCACATGCAACGCGTCATTTTATATTGAACAACGTAATAGCAGAAGTAACATAATAACAATAAGTATACCATGGTAATTCCAGATAACGTTTTGGTGTTTAACCAAAATCCACTTGTACACTCCCGGTCCGTAATAAGAACTTCCATCAAAATGATATAAAGAATGGGTAGATTTTACTGATGACTAATATTTTTGTAGCACCCTAGGAGCGAAGGCACTCGGCCTTGCCCGTCAGCCCGTTGGGACATTTTTTATTACATTTCATGTGGACATTATTCCATAAAGAAGGGTTTTTAAATTTCTGGCCGCCATTTAAAAAGATGGCAACAAATTGAACCCAAAAAACCATTCAGCCCGTCTATAGGTTAAAGGAAACCAGTGTACTAAATATTTTTGAAATCGGTTGAAACGCGCGGACTTTGTTGCATAGAGAAGATTGTTTACATTTCTGGGCGCCATTTATTAAGATGGAGGGCGGATTGCAAAAACACTTTCTTAGTACGCACCTACTACTTATGAGTAACGTTGCTGCAAATTTTCAGCCTTCTAGGGGGCAAGCGGTTTGGGCTGGGCGTTGATTATCAGTCAGTCAGGACTTTGAATTATAAAGACATAGATTAAGATATGCCATCAAACAATACGAACCAAATCTAACGTCTTTGTTGTTCACGTACCAATCAATGTTCCCTAAATGTAACCCTAAGTTAATTAAGTTTCTACTCCTTTTGTTTTAATGCCTCTGGTACAAAACGTATTTAATTGAGTGTCATACGTATTGTCGTTAATAATAACTTCTTTATTAGTTTTGCCGCTCTTTAGAGCTGGAAAACTATTGTTCCGCCCTCTGCTGGTCGGCTGGCTGGAAATGTTGTGACCTGATGAATTTTGTCATAAATGAACATTTCGAATTTTAAATTTCCCGCGAATTTTCAACTCGAAATTCACGTTACACCTCATAGGTGGCGTAACGTATTTTATTTCAATTGAAATTATTTTTCCGTCGGTGCGGGGCCCCGAACCCGCTATGTGCCGATCCATACTAGACGCCAGTGAAGGCGCCTGAATCCGTGACTCAACCAACTGACCCACGCTCGCTTAGTACAAAACCCGAGTTAAGTTAGACTGTAGAGTAGAGAGAGGTAGAAGCGAGCGGGTAGAAGGATGTGGATCCCCTACCCACCCACCCTCCCCTTCAAGCGCGCGAAAACCAGCTGCAACTGGATTTTGTAAGTGGGAGAGGAGAGAGAGTAGAGAGAATTGGCCATATGTCTAATCAGCGCCACTAGCGGATGGTCTGAAAACTACTCCCATAGAGTCTAGGTATATTTAAGCGGGTTTGCAGAATTTCCGTCAGATGGCGCGGCGTTCGAGCCACCTGGCGGAAATTCTGCAAACCCGCTTAAATATACCTAGACTCTATGGGAGTAGTTTTCAGACCATCCGCTAGTGGCGCTGATTAGACATATGGCCAATTTTCCGGAGGCTTGCGTAGCGCCCGCCAAATTATTTTTTGCAATGTAATTTATATCAATGAAACATACTCATTTAAAGTTAAATAATTATAATTAGCTAATATGATTATTATATTTAAAAAAAATTATATTTTTTAAGTAATAAATTTAACGATAGTTGCTGAAAGATCCAAATAGAGGGCAACATGAGATGTCATAAATATTAGTTTGTTGTCTCTCTGCCTCCTATTGCAAGGTTCAAGGCTTAACGGATGATCGATGATTAGATAGTTTAATCAGGTGTTTAAATGTAACTTAATCCCGGCGATACCATGATTAATGACAAACGCAATCAACATACTCATGGTTTAATTAAAGTTAATTAAATTGAATTGCTCAAGGATAATTATAAAATTAAATCAACAACTCAACTATCTGCTCAACCGTCAACGGTAATTTGGCTAGTTTTTGTCAGTTTTGCTGTTTATTTAAACGTAATTAAACAATGGTTAAATACTGCAGCGTGTATGGGTGTAAAAATAATGCCACAATGAGTGGTGTCCGCTTTCACCAATTTCCGCGCGACGTTAAATTGTCGAAACAATGGGATATAGCTTTAAAAATGGGTAAACCACGCACCAAGTCCATGGTTGTCTGCTCCCTTCATTTTAAAGAGGATTACCGCCCTCAACCGAAATATGAACAGTCAGGTATGTTTTAAGCGTATAGTATTAATTTAAAACCAATTATAATAAGAGTTATTATTGTAGATAAGTTAAGTTACCCTCCCAGGCTTAGACCCTTGGCTGTTCCTTCCAAAAAACTCCCATTAAGGAAACATGATCAACAAAAGTTCAAGGCTAATGGGAGATTGGAAAGACTGAAAAAAAAGGAATCAGCTCTCACAATCTCCAACTTTGCATGCAAGTGAAACAGCTGAAATAAATGGACCAGCAGACGCAGAAATTCTAGCTGAAAGATTGGGGATTGATGCTGTTCAACAAACTACCGAGGAAACTACGACCGACAAATGCACCACTCCAAACCCCAATGATAAATCAGGGTTGCCACGGGTCAGGGAGAACCTGGAAAACCTGGAAAAGTCAGGGAATTTGAAAATGGGCCAAAAAGGTCAGGGAAAAGTTAGGGAATTTTATTTTAGTAGGTAAAATTTCTGGGGATAAGTCTTTATTGAAAGAGTAATGAAAGTTTCTCATCCTCTCTTAACACAGAAAACTCTAGAGCAATCCTAAAAAATGTCTAGAATCTCAGAAAAAGGTCAGGGAAAACCTGAAAAAGTCAGGGAATTTGGTTTTGAATATTCCGTGGCAACCCTGTAAATGCATTATGGTCAACACCTTGGAAAATCATACATGTTATGTTAATGCTTCTAATGGAATATTGAATGCCACCTCTATAATTTCATTAACAGGATTACAAAGTACTGGTCTATTTGATGCGATCATTAAAAATATTAACAGTAAGTTCATACCCCTTTTTCATGGACAAATAAGGTAGAGAGGAAGCATGGGCCAAGAATGGGGGAAACTACGAGTCTCGAGATAGGGTATTTTTGACACTCATGAAACTAAAACTTGGCATTTGATTTCATTCACCGCTCTATCAGCTTTGTTTGGAATAAGTAAAGTTCAGACCTCAAATCATTTTAAATTAACTCTTACGCAGTTCCCAAGCTTGTTAAAACCCGTGAAAAAAAATGCGGAAAAACTTTACTTTAGCTCGCGCATTTTAAATACAGTTTTTTCAACAAATATCATTTCTTGGAGGTTAATCATATGATAATTAAATACATTTGAGGTGCGGAAACTATTTTAATCAATGTTTTCATGGCTTTCATCATCCATATCAACAGTTTATCGGAAGGATTTCTGTGTTAGTGTTAAGCGGATTATAAAGTTCCCCAGCCATTTTAAAAAAAGTTACGGTTGGGTCTAATGATTTGGAAAAGGACCAATATTTTGAGGTAAAAAAGCATACAAAATTTAGTAATATTTTGGAAAAGGGGATATTTATGCAGTTGATAAGCCTTGACAATAACAAAAACACGAATGGCTATAAGTAAAAGTGCGCCTCTTTTTAGGGTAGAAAGAAACTAAAAATAATAATTTTTTTGGAAAAGGTGGCAATAAACAAGCTAGTTAGCCATAATTTGGAAAGGTACCAATAATTAGGGGTAAAAACATATTATATTTAGTAAAATTTTGAAAAAGGGGAAATTTATTCAGTTAAGAAAACTTGATAATAACAAAAACAGGCGCACATTTAGCCACTCATACAAAAACAGGCGCACATTTAGCCACTCATACAAAAACAGGCGCACATTTAGCCACTCATACAAAAACAGGCGCACATTTAGCCACTCATACAAAAGCAGGCGCACGCTGCTCATGGATAAGGGAATAAGAGGGAATAAATTACAAAAAACATGGAAAATATTGATGTAAGTTAGTTTCCGCACCTTAAATTTAATTAATTATCATATAATTAACCTCCCAGAAAAGATATTTATTGAAAAAACTGTATTTAAAATGCGCGAGCTAAAGTAAAGTTTAGCTAAAAATGCAAATAAATAATGAACCAAGACTCCTGACATTTTGTAAAACAATTTTATTTAATAAATTTGTAAGATTCTATCACATTTTAAGGAACTTAAAAATATCTCTTCAGCCTTATTTGCGCCATTACATTCCGTCCTTTTTATTCCATTTCGAATAATTTGGAATGTAATTAAAATAAGCAAAAAAACCTTTTAAAATAAGTAATTTATAATCTTGGTAAGGCACATCAATAACAAAACAGTCATCTTCCAGTTTAGAATAAATTCCAAAATGACAACTTTGAAGTCCTAAAAGGGCCAAACTAAGTTGCACTTGCCCATAATACATTTGTTAGGGTTTCAAAGAAAATGTTCCGTCCTTCTTGATTACGTAAGGAGTTTTCTTGAGGACTGTTTCTAAGTTTCCTTTTTCACCAATGACTGGACACTTCATTTCGACCAAATTATCGTTGACTAGACCGTCAGGGGAACACCCCAAGAATCGATAAGAAGGGTTGACTTCAAAGCCAATCTTCGGTACTTTTAAATTAGACTTTATTAAAGCAACAAGTGTTTTTTTTTCGTTTGTAATTCCATACTGTGTGAATTCATTTCCCTTAAAAGTTTGACTGAAGAGCTTTTTGAATTTTTTCAGTAGGATCTTTTGGAAAATATGTGTAATACTCTTGCAATTTTGACAAGAGAGAGAGCAACAGGTACTAAACAAAACAAAACAGTATTACCAATTTTTATACTCATGTTATGACCAAGGCTTAAGAGTTTACATAACTAATCTGGTTAATATTAGGGTGATTAGGTTTTCAACACTTACCATTTTTGAAAATATTCTCTTCTGAAAATTGTGGTTCATTCATTGCAAGAAATTTCGAGTACTAATTTTCATTTGGCACTGAATTATAAGTTTAAACGTCACATACACTCCCGCTGATGCTACTACAGGTCTCAGGCCTGCCATTTTTTTCCCCTAGATCAAGCTTCGCTTTTTCTCCGGACGGTGGCACTAGTGAAACTTTTTTTTCGTTCTTGGCGCGGAATCTGAATTCAACAATAATCCAGTCCCGACCGACTCCCGTAGAAGTTTTCGAAATATTTCCACTCCCTTCCGACTCCGTTCCATTTCAGAGATAATATTCCCAAAGCCACATAAAGCCAAATGGTTTATTTTACCCAACTCCGACCAAAAATGAGGGAGTCCCTTGGCTTTCTATGGAGTTGGAGTTTTCCCAAAGCCTTTGCAGTCCTCTACTAGAGAGGCAGTTGGTGTTCGAATCTCCTACTAATCAGGGCCCATCTACCAGTCAAAGTTCTCCGATTTAAAACGTCGAGATTTTAAATCCTAAATATCAGTATTTTTTTCGTCTTTTGTCTCGAAATATTTCTTTCGTGTGTTGTCAGCACGCTTAAAACTAGGTTATAGATTACCGCAAAATCACTACAGTATAGGAACCAGGGTCGTACTGAGAACCAAAGCTAGAACAAATTTTATATTGAATAAGCTGCCGTCGAACATAGGGAGTTGCCAATCCTGTAAGCCTGAGAAAAATTTCCTCACTAAGTTTTTACTTTCGCGAGTTTTAGAGGTTCGGAAAAGTATTGGTCCGACCCTGCCTGGCAGGCTGGGCGTCCCTTCAACCACATTTTTATTTATAAATTATTTCCTTACTAAGTTTTTACTTTCGCGCGTTTTAGAGGTTCGGAAAAGTATTGGTCCGACCCTAGCTGGCAAGCTGGGCCTCCTTTCAACCCCATTTTTAGTTCTAAAATTGTTTTATACTAAATTAAAATATATAAAATTGTTTTTAAATTAACTTTTTTGGCACAAATATTATGAGATTTTTGTAAGTTTTTTCGGTTCCAGCTTCTCTGTTTAATTAACGCTTAGTACGTCATAAACAAAAAGGAATGAGGTTGTTTTTGGCGGTAATATATATCGGGCCTGCCTTCTATTCAGTACGATTTTCTCTGTTCTTTATCTCCACCATCCGTTTCCGTGTCCCGTCTAGCGTTGTTCTTTAGGGCTTATGCAAATTACTTCATTTCTATTGCGTCAAGTTTCAAGAGAACATGACTCGGGGCTAATTCTAAGCGCTTGTTGCATATTGCTAATAGCGTGCAATCAATGAATAATTTTAGTACCCAAACGCATCAATTATCCCACAAATATTAGGTTTGCAACAAAAATATCAAGAAAATTGTTCCAGTTCATAGGACAGAAGTTGATTATTTACTTGATTCATAATCTATAACCCAAAATCAAGCTAGATTATTTTTATTCATAATTGGAATGATATTTGATATTTAAAAGAAAAAAAATAACCGTAAAGTATATATGCCGGGGTCACCTTACAATAAATTTAGCTAGGCAAGGCAAAACGTTAATATGGCCGGGGCCATCTTGTTACCTATCTCATTTTGAAACATTTTTAAATCGAAATTAAAATTTATGACGTTAAAAGACTTTTATTTCATGAAAAAAATGCAACCGAATTGAAAGGAATTCATTAGAAATTTGTTCATAAATTATATTTAAACGGGATGAGATTAGGCGGCCTTGCCTTTGGGGTTTCTTGACCCCGTTTCGAGGGAGTTTAGGAAGAGGGTTTTGGTTAAAGGCCGACTTCCAGCAAACTGAAAACCCAGCATAGAGACAAACAATGGATCATGCGCCCGTGCTGATTTTCGAATCCCCGCTGGGATAAAAGTTGAAAGTGCTCCAGCTAACTGAAAACCGTGCATTGTGGTTCTAGAGAACTGGAGACGAGCATAGAAATCCTTTTAAATTTTTTCCTCCCGATTTTTTTCTTTCCTCTGAAGGAAATTCTCTGTTGTATATCTACAGACAGTGAGCACAAATTTATGCTCACTGATTCAGTTTGCTAGAACCACATTGCACGGCTTTCAGCAGAGGCCAAACTAACAGTGGACAAAGCTACAGTTTCCACGCTGATCTCTGGTGTGAGCCTCTAACCGTATTCTCGTGTTTACCCTTTTTGAATTTTCTTCTCAACGGATCACGTGACGTCTTACTCATCGGCTATGCGCCGAGGTAGGTGGCGCGTGAGAGCCATGTTGGCTGGCCGTTGTAGTTACCTTACCCCTTCTATCGTTGACTCTCCTTTCTATTTGTGCTCACTGCTTTCAGTTACCTAGAACCTGTCCAACGTATGTCCCAGTGGGGATTCGAAAAAGGGCACGGTCTCTCCATTGTTAGTCTCCGTGCTCGGTTTTCAGTTCGCTAAAAACCCTTATCGCTGGATGTCGGCCTTTAAAACGACATTGAAGAATCGATTAATATTTTGGACAACATCATTTCCTAGATTTCCCACGCGTTATTATACGTAGATTAATTCAATAATCTTGTTACACGACTTCGGATTAAAAAAAGGGATAAGGAACGCCCTAAATTAGATTCGGTTTTTCTTTCCCCATCTAACAGTTTAAAAGGTGAAACGAGAATTCACGTTTCAGTTTGGTTATGTAATGTTTCAAGTTCTTTTTTAAGACAAATATTTTGAAACCTAATGCTCTTATACATTATCTTCGATTTTTCAAATTTTAACAATGAAGTTTCAACTTTAAATCACAAGCCTATTTTTCAACTTTGAATATTTAAATCTATTTTGTTCTAGAGACTTATTCGTAATTTTTCGAGGCTAAAAGTTTTAAAGCTACTTTACTTTACTGCTAACCCTAAATATATTGGCCTATTTTTATTTATTTCACTGCTAATCCTTATATATTGTCCTATTTTTATTTACATCACTGCTAATCCTAATTATATTGGCCTATTTTTATCTACTTCAATGCTAACCCTAAATATATTGGCCTATTTTTATCTACTTCACTGCTAACCCTAAATATATAGGTCTATTTTTATTTATTTCACTGCTAACCCTAAATATATATTCCTATTTTTATTTACTTCACTGCAAACCCTAAATATGTATTCCTATTTTTATTTATTTCACTGCTAACCCTAAATATATAGGCCTATTTTTATTCATTTCACTGCTAACCCTAAATATATTGGCCTATTTTTATTCATTTCACTGCTAACCCTAAATATATAGGCCTATTTTTATTCATTTCACTGCTAACCCTAAATATATTGGCCTATTTTTATCTACTTCACTGTTAACCCTAAATATATAGGCCTATTTTTATTTATTTCACTGCTAACCCTAAATATATATTCCTATTTTTATTTACTTCACTGCAAACCCTAAATATATATTCCTATTTTTATTTATTTCACTGCTAACCCTAAATATATAGGCCTATTTTTATTTATTTCACTGCTAACCCTAAATATATTGGCCTATTTTTATTCATTTCACTGCTAACCCTAAATATATTGGCCTATTTTTATTCATTTCACTGCTAACCCTAAATATATAGGCCTATTTTTATTCATTTCACTGCTAACCCTAAATATATTGGCCTATTTTTATTTATTCTACTGCTAATCTTAAATATATAGGCCTATTTTTATTTATTTCACTGCTAATACTAAATACATAGGCCTATTTTTATTTACATCACTGCTAAATCTAAATATATAGGCCTATTTTTATTTATTTCACTGCTAACTCTAAATACATAGGCCTATTTTTATTTACATCACTGCTAAACTCTAAATATATAGGCTTATTTTTATTTATTTCACTGCTAACCCTAAATATATGGGCCAATTTTCTTTTATTTAACTGCTAATCCTAATTTATTGGCCTATTTTTACTTATTTCACCGCTAATCCCAAATATACTGGCCTATTTGTATTTATTTTCAATTCAAATCCGAACTATTTAAGCCTATAACCCACTCCGAAACTCGAAATTTCTAAAACATATTTTCAAAATACTACTAAACCCTAAAAACCACGAACATCCACAGCTCAAGCTGAAAACGGTCCTATTAAACCGTTAATCCTTGCAAAAACACACTAAATTCTAAACAAAATTCCATGAAAAAAAAACACTAAATAGAATTAAAAACTAACCCAAATACAAATATCTAATCAAACCACCATCCTTTGAATTCGAGTAACAGTACCTCAAATTGCCTGTAGCTTTAACATCTAATAATCTTGAATTCTTGATATTGAAAAACGTAGCCTCTCTACATAATTTTTATTTCACCAAAGGTTTTGACTTGGGGGGTCATTTGACCCCCTTTCGTTACCCCCCACGTGCCCGGAATTTGGCGAATGGCGCCCTTGAAGAGGTGGATGGTGTTCTGGCTGAAATACTAAATGTACATAACATATCCTGTTTGACAGGAACCGTTTTATTTCCGTATATTTCAAAATATCCAAAAAAAGATCCCATTATAAAAACATTATAAATACAGAAGTTTACAAAATAATACCGCTTCAATAAAAGTCTATATATATAAAGGAGATCTCGCCGGTGGTTTACTCGAGTTTACTGACGTGAAAAAACACTTTTTTCAAGCATTTAAAGTGTTTTTTATAAAGGAAAATTTGAAAATACTTTTAAATTATTATACGAAAAATCGCTTAAGGAAATAGATTTTGAGGCGTGCGGTGTGAAAACGTTTTAAAATTTAAAACAAAATTATTTTCCGACCGAATTAGAATGAAGGCAGTCGTGAAATATACCGCCTTGTGTTTTATTTTAATTAATTACGTTAATTTAGCGTATAGTAGTAATAATAATGGCTATAAGAAACGACCTTCATTTTATAAACATCGAAGAGGACCCAGATTGGGACGATGTTTCATGGATTTAGTTTGCGGTGAGTTTTAATTTTATTTTCAATGTTTTGACCATGAGTTTATAAGATATGTGCCTTAAGTATGACACTACATGTACTTCTTAATGCTAGAGACTTACAGCTCGAGATAACTAGTTCGAGAACGACAAGCGAGAGTTGACTAAACTCGGTTTTGTAGTCCATCTTCCTATTTAGTCTGTACTAACTTCCTATTTAGTCTGTACTAACTTCCTATTTAGTCTGTACTAACCCTTTGACACGCCTCATCAGGCGTACGTCGCTTTACAAGAATCTACGGCCTACGTCACTTTATGACAAGCTCTCAGTAACCAGTGACAAACTTAGGGAATATATCTTATGAACTTACGTTTTACGTATTTAACTGTACATAGTTTTCAGAGAAGGAGAATTCATAGCATTTACATACACTTACTTCTGACTCTACCACGGAGTCTGGACTCCTTGTGTGAATGGTATGAATCCTCCTAGTCTGAAAATTATGTGTAGCAGCAGAGGCACGCGGCGTATATAGTTTTCATACAAGGAGGACTGATTTACAACGGGAGGCCAGGCTTGTTCATTACGCGGTTAGTACGCCAAGTAGCCTGGTCTTCTGGTGTAAATGGTATCAATCCTCTTAGTCCGAAGACTATGTATTACTTATCGTGCCGCCATTTAAGAGATGACGGTAAATTGAACCCCAAAAGTCAGTCTATAGGGTATAGAGAACCAGTGTACTAAATATAAGCAAAAGTATATAGATATAAAAACAAAAAGTACACTTCGTTGAAACTTGCTGGCGCTGCGTAATATGAGAAGCCAGGATAGTGTCTAACCCCCTCTGCGTAAGGTTACCTTCCCAACCGTGGCACAGAGAACAAGCCCTGAATAGGCTCATAAAGTAGCAGATGCTTACGCTAGTACCAAAATTTGACGTTTGGATCGCCAGCATCATGTACTACTTTCTATAAACCTATGACGTCAAGAAGCTCTTCCCTGATTGGTTAGTTCGTGTAGGGGTCTCAGTGGAGGGTAGTTTGCTTCTCAGTTTACACGTTGTCTACAGCTAAATGCAGGGAATTGTTAAAGAAGTGTACTTTTTGTTTTATATCTATACACTTTTGATATTGATGATGGCAATTCATACGTTCTCAGTTGTCATATGGGTTCTGTTCAACGCTAGGTATTTCTTATTATAACGTTAACTTTGTTTTGTCTCTTTAATATGGTATCTAGATTATCAAGTTGATAAAGAAGTTAAGTTAAACAGACTGCAATGCGTCATGGATAAAGGTCCCATAGAGGTAAGCGGAGATTATAATTTAAATAAAAATATTCACAAGGATAGTGTTAGTATACAATATTCAAACGTTATATTGATTTAGAAAATTTTGAATTATACCACTTTGTTAACTATCAAATGTTGACTTCAATTTTCACCTGAAACTTTGATTCATATATCATGAATTAACTCATTTTAAATATTCAAATCCTTTTGAAATAGTTCAAAAACATCCTTCAAACATGCATGTACAACTCTACATCGAAAGAAGAATCTAAGGAAGCATTGGACCGTTTATGCAATGAACCGGAAACAGTTAAAAAATTAAACAGTTGTTTCTTCATGGCTGAAGTACGAAATAAACCATTTAACCTTTGACCTCAAGATTTCTAACCTCTAAACCATCCCATAGCATCCTTCAATTCATCCACAAAAACCTCCACTTCGACCCGAAGTCATCCCAGCTGATGCAACCCCACCGGAAGTCGACAACAATAATCTCTCACCCAAACCACAAACGGAAGTAGAACGTGTAAAAATTCCGGAAGCGAATCCGGAAGACAACGTCATAGTTAAAAGAAGCGCACGTAACTTCAGGGGTCCTATGGGTCCGTATATACCACCACCTTGCAATGGTGCAAGGACATTCGGATGCGGTGGTATTAGTCCATTTGGGGACCCTACTATGATGGGACCATTATCAGGTCCGTCTCCAATGGGGCCTTACGGTTCATTTGGAATACCATTACCACCAGCGCGACGCATGGGTCCTGGTTTTAACAGACCCCCGTTCTTCGGTGGACCACCAATGGGACACCCATTCTATAACCCTAATTTCGATGGGCCTGGTTTTGTTCCTGGACCTCCACCAATGATGCCACCTACAGGTTATGACCCTTTTACAAGGCTGGTTGAGGTAATGTTCAACGCGGATTACGCTAAAACTTATATGATCTATCAGTTCTATGAGCAGCAGATTGTCCTTTTTTTCAAAGGAGTATTAGTTTCTAAAGGCTAGAGTAAAATGTTAAATTTAAGTCGGCAGCCTCGTTAATTTCGTTTCGGTTGCGTCGGTTATTACATTTCCCTGTTCAGACGTGAGAGCAGGTGACTTAAAATGATTTGCATATTTGCTGACTTTTGGACCAACACTAAACTAGACGAATCCAAAATGACAAATACCGTCAAGATCTTGCCAAGAACCCTAAATTTTTTCATATATTGTCTGCTACAGCATAGTCCGCTCGACCATACATCAGTAAGGCAAGATCGAGTGAGCTATGGCTAAAGAAAAGGCGCGAACGAGCTGGTGCCATCTCGAGACTGCCCAACGAAACTAAAAATTTATAAACTGAACCCGCGAATCTTTTACCCTGACTTGTGTCTAATTAGGGAGCAAAGTGACTTCACCGACGTGAACGTGAGATTTTAGTCTAGTTAGGGCCTCAGGTTTATTAAATTAAATGAAACTATTCCGTTTAATATTACATAAAAAATAACTTTGTAGCATAACGAACACAACAATTATAACTATTACAAACACCAAGGAGTAATTGTAGTTAGAGTTGACCGGAACTTGCTAATAGTTCTATACCGCTAGATGGTGATGCGAGGCCTAACTTCGTCAATTCAATTTGTTGCTCATATTCCTGATAAATATTTTACATAATTTATTCAAAAATTACTATCACGTTTATTACAGAGTTGCAGGATGGATTTTCCCGCCTAATTTGAATAAGAAGAAGATTAATAGCCAAAGAAATTCGTGTTAAAACTTCTAAAACTCGAAGTAATCGCGTATGAACAAACGAAAATTAACGATTCGGTAGAACTTTAATGTTTGCGAAACGATAATTATCGTTAACGGTGCATTTTATTTCTTCAACTGGCGAAGAATTTTATTCCGCCGTTGTTTAAACAGCTGAATACATAAGCTCACGTTGTTCATCTCTCTACTTTACCATTAAAAACGTTATTTAACTTATTTATGACTTTTTCCAACGTTGCTATAGACTTTGTGGAAGATACAAGAACGTGCTATTGGTTAATGTTAGTGATACATAATGGTACAATAATGTTATACGTATTTGTTTTGTCATTTTTGTATTTCACAATAAAGAATGAGAAAAAACCCATAGATGTGAATGCAATGCGTCACTACCTACAAGCATAAGTTCATAAGTAATGTTCCATAAGTTTGTCACTGGTTACAAACTGCAGCTTGTAATTTTGAAGTGACGTAGGTCATAGATTCGAGGTAAAGCGACATACGCCTGGTGAGTGGTGAGGCGCTGTCAAAGGCTTAGTACAGACTAAATAGGAAGATAGACTACAAAATTAACCGAGTGTAGTCAATCAATTCTCGCTTGTCGTTCACGAACTAGCTCTCATTAAGTCTCTAGCATTACGAAGTATAGGAAGCGTCATACTTATGGAACAATGCTTATAAACTTATGCTATAAGTAATCTTGTATAGAGAGGGACTCATTATATCGTTTTGGAAAATCCTAACCTATTTTTCAAATAATAATATGAAACAGCAAAACGTTACATTTCGACCTTCCCAAAACAGTTACAAAGTGTAAAAGCGTCTTATACGTCGAGAGGCTAATCACCCTTAAATTTCCCTGATCAACAATAAGGGTCACGTGTCACCAATAACAGGGTCCATACCAACATGGTTGCTACAATTTTTAGATTCAAATTCCCTGACTTTTCCAAGTTTTCCCTGACCTTTTCCTACGATTTTTCCTGAGGTATTTAAGCCCAATTGTAATTGCTCTAATTAAATTACTATTATCAGAAGTATATAATACTTCTCTTCGAGAAAGGTGTACCACAAAGCGGGGTAAGTGTAACATGATTCTTCCAAACATCCCTTAACATTTGGAGTGCGCAAGGTTACTAAACCGAATCACATACGCGATAAATAGTTCCCTCATCAATTATAAAACCGCTGGGTTCAGTGCCATTTTTATCGGTCTCAAATTAATGAACAAGAATGAAACACGTAAGCACCTCCTATGTCCTCGTGCCAAATTCATCAATCATTAAGCCTATTTACTTCATAATTAACTCCCTCAAAGAAATATCGATGTTAATCACGTCCTATTTCAATCAATCCTTAACCCCTAATTATCCTTGGAAATATTTGATTAGCCTAAAATACTGCAGAAAAAGAAAAAACGTAACAACAACCATGTGATTAAAATATTTTCCACGCACGAGAACCTTTGTTAAAGTACAATGTCTGTTTAAACCAAAGGCCCAATTACACCCCATAGAAAAAGAAACTTGACGTATTTTGTACAAACACAATTTCACCAAATTAATAATAGCGTACCTCGATCTATCCTGAAGTGAAATTATTTTCAAGTACTTGCATCCTTCTTAACGTATAGAACGAGACAATACCCCGTCCGGGTTTCAAGAGGTTACGGAGAAATCATTAATAAAGCTTGGGCAATTCTTTATATAAACCTAAAACCCATTTGAAGTCATCCCTACTTGTAAACCAGAAAGCTTCACAAACCGTCAGTCGAATGGCTAGGGTTAAAATAAGGGATTGTTTAGTCAAGTTAGGTTTGTTGTTGCTAATAATACACGTCGTTACATCGGCTTACAACAATTCAAAGTCCGCTAGTGGTAATTCTACATCTTCTCCAAATCGTTACAACTCGACGACAAGGCCTAACAATATTTCGAGTTTGTTAAACTCAACTGAGAGTTCGATTTCAAAATGGCCGAATCAAAATTCGAATAACAAATCTGCGAGTCATCATTCGAATCATCAGCACAAGTACGATGGAGATTATGACGAAGATCCCGATGATGATGACGATGAAAGTGATGAAAGTGACGAGTCTGATGAGTCTTCGACGAGTCCTTCACCGTCACAGGCACCGGGAAGTTCCGGTATTGCTCTGGTTAAGAATAATCGATATGGGATAAGCGGAGGCGGGAAATCGAGTGGTTATAGTGGGTGATTTTTGAATATTTTTTGTTAAATGATTTGTAACTTTCAGATATAAAATAAATATAGATTTCAAATGTAAGAGTGACTAAATTATTGGTAGGCAATATGAGAAGGGGATAATAGACACTGTGTCCTCTGAATACTTGAGTTATGTAACACGATTCTTTCCAGGCTCTCCTGGTCATCAAACTTATTTCAGATGGGCATCGCACCGTGCTAGGGTGAATTCTATAACTGTTTGGTACTAAATCCCCAGCAATCAACCCTGCACAAACCTTGATGGTTTTGAGGTGGGACAAAAATCCACAAGCGCATGCCTGCGCCTTGGCAAATAGTTAAGAGCTAATAGAGTAATGATGAGGGGGAACTATTTATCGCGTATGTGATTCGGTTTAGTAACCTTGTGCACTCCAAATGTAAAATGATGTTGGGAAGAATCATGTTACAATTACCCACACCGCGTTGTGCAAAAACACGTCTCTCGGATAGAATTGGCTGGTTTTAAGCTTAATGGGTAAATGTTGCTGTAGTCGGAAGTGTGGCGCACTCAAGTAAGACAAACATCTGGGCGACTTTCCTACATATTGAAACCTGATTAATCGCCTCCTTGTCGATTTTAACCCTTGAAAAATATTGGTGTGTGAGCTCTGTAAGGTCATCGACATGAGACAATATTTAGCGGCCAAAGTTGAGTTGAAAAAACAGTCCAAGTCTTTACTATGCCCTGAAAAGGTTTATGAACCCGTACAATATATGTCGAGGTAATACTTTACCTTTGACTATATGTTATATCAGAAGTAATATAAGAAACCTCCCTATGGAGGTTCTTATATTACTTTTGGTTATATTAGAAGATAATATGGATTTTCCTAACAGTGTTTTCTTACTTCTAGCTACAGGCTACGAATAGGTTAATGGTAATTTAGTCTCTCATTGAAATTTATAAAATAGAAATCAATACAAGCTGAGTAATCCAATTTCTATTCATTTCTTGTAACTACAACCCATCAAAAACGGATTTGAGAAGAGCTAGGTCAAAAGTTGTGCCAATGAAACTGTACCCGCTTAATCTCAGGTCAAATGTGATAACGTAGTTAACGGTTCTCAGCGATGACTTGATTGACTAATAGGATTATGTATCCCAACTCCACTACTTGCACTAATAAACATTTCTACTATAAACTTATGCCACCCTCTTCCTAGAAAATCTCACAGCAAATATTACAAAATTATCAAAAGATAGCTGTTAAATTTTTACTGTTGTATCAATATTTAAAGTTGTCAATGTGTCAAAATGTAAAACTAGTAATGAAAAATAAAAACCAGGATTTTGATCCGTATAACTGAAAAGGTATAAAAACGTAGATGAACCTGAATCAAAATCCACATTTGTGAATTATTTGCAATCCAACAACAATCAAAAAAATTAAAATATGAAAACTCTGACTCAGTTGAGTGTAGTTTACGTCGTCTCTTTGCTGATATTTGCTGTTGTGGTCGAAAGACAGGATGGTTTGGTTTCGGCCGCTAAAGATGAAGGAGCCACGGCGAACATTTTCAAACTGGCTTGCAATCGTGGACGAGGTAACGGCAACGGGACAAGTGGCGACGGCGACGCCACTACCGTCAACGGGACCGAAACCGAGAGATTGCAGAGTCGAAGGGGTGGAACCAGAAATGGCGGTACAGGAAGAAGAAGAAATTAACGTGATAAAGAAGTTTGTTAATTACAATTTAAGTCTCAAATGGTATAGACACAAAATTTAAATAAAAGAACTTTAAATAGTCTTTGGGTATTTTGTTTACATTCATGTTATAGTATATTCCATTGCTTCTTCTAGAGTCATCATGGTACATTATTAAGCTTAAGATGAAACTTCCGGAATTATGATGTATTTAGTTTCGGATATACGGGCCCCCAAACATTGACCCCTAAAAGAAGGAAATTGGTTGGCAACACATGTGAAGTAAGACATATCACTGTGCCCATCTTGTTTAGACAATTTTTCACTAGCCTTCAATCTAAGAACATTAATGAGGGCTCTTTACCTAGAAGAAGTGTACTTTAAAGGTAGAAGTGTGTCTAAGCTGGTGATGTAATGTAGTTCAAAGTGTAAAAGTGTTAAGGTTTCTTTTATTCATACCAAGTTATTTAGAGGTGTTCTTCAAAATGTCCACTATTTTAATATTACATTTTGAACTACTTTTACATTATCAGAATAGGCACACTTCTACTTTTAATAGTACACTTCTGCCAGATAAAGAGCCCTCATTAACTTCCTTAGATTGGAGGTTATTGAAATTGTCTTAACAAGATGGTCACCTTGATATGTCTTACTACACATGTATGAAAATTTCCTTGTTTTAGGGGACAATGTTTGTGGGCCCGTACTTCCGAAACTGAATATTTTAGACCCCATGTTCTTTGACACTTTTCACCCAGTCTTACCCAAAGAACACTCTAATTTATAGCAGGCTTTTCAGAAACACCCTGTATATGTGCAAAGGCAATGAAACGCTAGGAAGGTGGTGCGGAAGGTTTAACGAAGTTTTAAGCCCTTCCCCTTACCTTCAATCAGATATTATTATAGGGTCTACGCGGCCTCTTAAAGACTCCAAGTAGAAGGAATTTATGTTTAATCCTGCTATAGACCATACCACAAGATAATTATTACCTTGTGCAAATACATAAATTAAAACTATCCCTACTTATTCAACAAAAAAAGAGACTTGAATGCCAATGACATCTTAATGTAATTCAGAGCGCGTTTTTGGAAAGTAAGTACAAGCCATAAGTTTATAAGATATTTTCCATAAGAATGACACTTCCTATACTTCGTAATGCTAGAGACTTACAGCTCGAGGGAGAACGACAAGCGAGAACTAACTACACTCGGTGGTTAATTTTGCAGTCCATCATCCTATTTAGTTTGTACTAAGCCTTTGACAGCGCCTCACCAGGCGTCGTTTTACCTCGAATCTATGACCTACGTCACTTCATGACAAGCTCCAGTTTGTAACCAGTGACAAACTTATGGAACATATCTTATGAATTTATGTTACAACGTTGAAATTATAGCCTCTTAATTGATTACTTAGCTAAGTAAATCCAATTAATAATTCTTTCATTGCGGCAATAGCGACGTGCACGCGATCATTTTTCGACACCCAAATCGATTATATAAACAGCTTAAAATCCTTCATAGGTCCTTCTACATTCAGGACCTTCCAAAGAGTTCAAACCCAGTCGGAGTTAATTTCAAAAACCGAACCAAAAATGATATCAAGCAAAAATTTCATAGCCATTCTGTTATTGGCTACCCTGGCCATTAGCTTCGCGTTATCAGCCTCACTGAGCGAAGATGGCATTGCAGATTTTGACGGTAATGACGGAAAACTGACCAAGGCCGCCTGCGACAGGGGACAAGGAGTTCCTGGTAATGATGGCAGTGACCAAGGGCTAGATGGAGGATTAGGAGACACAGAACAATTAAACGGAAGGTCAAGCAAAAACCGTAAAAGAGGATCAACTGGTAGCAGACGTAGAGGAACTACAGGAGGAAACACAAATACGGGTACTGGTCAAGCTGGACAAGAGGTTGAAAGATTGGGAACTTCAAATGTTTCGGGAAAGCAATCGACTAGACAGAGACAAACCGGAACCAGACAAAATACCAATCAAGGTTAATTAATATACGAATTAACTTGATCCTCATTACTTTAATCAATAGTTTTAGATATTTTAAAAGCTACTCAAAATTTCCGGTGATGGTGAATAATGCTGCAGTTAAGAGGTTTTAATTAGGTGTACATAATTAATTAATTAAAATTATTAAAACTAACTGAGGTATGAATTTTTGATAATAAAATGTGTACTTTTTATAAGTAATATGAATAATGTTGTCAAATCCTTGAAATGCATTAGTTTTTAGCATGTACTCTTCAGAAAGATGGTTGTTGGTTAGTTTGATGTTTGTTCTTTGAACCTTCTAGCTTTCATACTTCTTTTCTTTTGTCAGTTACCATTAATGCCTAGGCCGATTTTACCTTTAATAATCATTTGCTATTCATCCGAAATCAGGGTTGGCAAGAAAAACGATTTCGGCCATGTCTCGGCCTTTGTTTACTAAAAAACCGGTTGAGAGGCTTGATTCTCACATCTATTATTGAATTTTTTTAACTGACCAGCGGTTTTACTTTTTGATAAATCTGGATTTTTGCCAACTCAGAGTAAGACGTTCCCATAGTTGAGGAGCCCTTTAAGCTTAACAAAGGCTAGTTTTAGCTAATCCCTAGTGGATGAGTCCTGATTGGTTCCGGCCTTTGACAACGTAAAATTGGGGTGTAGAAGATTAGCCCCAGAATGTCAGTATAGCCCAAGCACTTTTAATTAAAAAACTGAACCTTGGCCACTTAAAATGGTTAAACTTGGATAGTTTTTAATTAATAAAGTCCCCTCCCAATCATTTAATTTTTAAACTGGCCCAGATAATTTTTAAAATGGGCATTTGTCCAGGGCCCCCGCCTTATTTCTCAACCTGCCAGCATTTTAGGAGCGCCACAGAAGCTAAAATTTGCTTTAAAGAGAAATTGGGTAGGATTATTTAAACCTCATTTATGATCCATATTGTGACCTCTCACTTTTTCCAGTATGGTCAAACGTATTACACGTAACGCCCCTAAAATGTTTTCGATTACTACATATAAAGTTATCTCCATTAAGTACCTTATTTTTTGGAAATTCCCATTATGTTAATCCTTGACATAATTACTTTAATTTCGGTACGCTCAGTAACAGGATAACTTTCGTTAATAACCATATTTGATTACTTAGCTATACAAGCAGAGATAATGAAAGTTAACTTAAAATCATCGAAAATATCACGCATGCCTTTAGACAATGCCATTATATAAAAGGAACCTTCACTCTACGTCGGTTATAATCCTGAACTTCAACAAAATGTTGTCCACGAAAACTTTGCTGATCGCTTGCCTCGTTGCCCTTCTTGTGGTTGCTCTGGTAAATTCCGCACCATTGGGAGACGAAACTGGTGCCGATGAATTTGATGGAAACGATGGTAAATTGACCAAGGAAGCCTGCGGTAGGGGTGACGGAGACGAGGATAAAGACAAAGCTGAGAAACTGAAGAAAAAGAAGGACAAGGATAGCGACAAACAAGACGATGAAAACAAGGACTAAATTTAAAATTTCAAATGTACTTGTATAAATGTAAGAAATTTTCAATTTTGAAAGTTTATATTAAAGATACGTATTGTGAAACATAACTTGTGATAACGTTATTGGTTTTCATATATAGGTTTATGTTTTCTATTTCAATTTATTGGGGTTTTTTTTCAGCAGGGTTTCCTCTGACCTTTTAGGCCCAATTGTTATTGTTCAAAATAGAAATAAGTAAACAATTTCGTTGAAATCGCATTTTGTGAATGTTTAACGTAAAACATAGCTGCATGCAAACTCCCCAATTTCGGTTGCTGGTCAAACATGATCTCGATCGATGTTTGAACCGCAGAATTTTAACAAATTAAATTAAATTCCCTGAATTTTTTCCCTACATTCTTGAAATTCTGATACTTACGGCGCTTTTTGAAATTCCCTGACTTTTCCAGGGTTTCCCTGACATGTGGCAACCCTTTTCAGGTTTAGTCTTAATTAAAACATTATATACTAGCCGTTACCCGCGGCGTCGCTCGCGTGTAATAAGAACTTCCATCTAAAATGATATAAAGAATGTGTAGATTTTACTGATGACTAATATTTTTGTAGCACCCTAGGAGCGAAGGCACTCGGCACAGTCGTCAGCCCGTCGGGATATTTTTTATTACTTTTCACGCGGACATTATTCCATAAAGAAGGGTTTTTAAGTTTTTGGCCGCCATTTAAAAAGATGGCAACAAATCGAACCCAAAATACCATTCAGCCCGTCTGTAGGTTAAAGGAAACCATTGTACCAAATATTTGTGAAATCGGTTGAAACGCGCGGACTTTATTGCATAGAGAATATTTTCTTACATTTCTGGGCGCCATTTTAAAAGATGGCGGAAAATCGAACCCGAAAGACCATTCAGCCCGTCTTAAGGCTAAAGCAAACCAGTGTACTAAATATTTGTGAAATCGGTTGAAACGCGCGTACTTAATTGCATAGAGAATATTTTTTATATTTCTGGGCGCCATTTTTTAAGATGGCAGTGGATTGGAAAAATCTTTCTTAGTACGCGCCTCCTACTTATGAGTAACGTTCCTGCAAATTTTCAGCCTTCTAGGGCAAGCGGTTTGGGCTGGGCGTTGATTATCAGTCAGTCTGTCAGTCAGTCAGTCAGTCAGTCAGTCAGGACTTTGATTTATATAGATATAGATTGTAATTCTCAGCCATAGAAGAGATCCAAATGACAACAAAAAAATTCGGTTTTATAAATAAAGATGTATCGCATCTGAGATGGAATTCTAGTATGGCTAGAAAATAATATCTTTTTCAAAACTGACACAACTTCTGTCTAAAATATTTGAAATTATCAAAACGAATAAACGACACAAATGGAGGGTAAAATTTGGTGTTAATGGGTGCAATAATTGGTGTAGTTTTGGTGTAAAATTGTAATTTAACAGAAATTTAGAAATCGAACTGAGGGTTTTTCAAAGTGACAATGAAAGGTAAAGGCGATTTAAATACAAAAATAAAGGGAAAATAGAATCCTTATAAATATTTTCCCAAAAAACCTAAGTTGACTTACAGTCAGAATACAATTTTAAAGGCACCAACATTAACCACAAGATGTTAGTCTACCGGCGCATTAACTTTGAATTCGACCATAGTAGAATAAATATGGTTCGAAAAAGAGTTCAAAATTGAAAGTAACAATTCCAAGGGCCTCGAAAATATGCCTTCATGTTGATTCTTCTAAAATTTCAACATCGAAGAATAAAGCTCTAGGCAAATAGACTAAAAAGTGTACTGACGTCATAAGAACATATGAATAAATATTGCTTCACAAATATTTCAAATTAAAGATTTCACATCGTTCATTTCGAATACAGTACGCACCTCCGATCAAGTTCACCCAACATGAGTTGCTTTTTATTTTCATTAATATTATGCTACATAATTCCTTTCACGCTATCCACACCCGGCGTTTACCACGAATTTCAAAAACGACAGGAAGAATTCAACCTTAAAATCCAATCGGAAGTTGATCAACTTAAAGCGGAAGTTGCTAAAATATCTGCCCAACAGTCTGAAAACAATCAAATACGGGAGAAATTCAAAGGCGAGCTAGACGAATTGCGGAAACAAGTCGCGGAAGATCATGAAAAGTTGCAGAAAGACTTGGGCGCCGTATGGCAAAAAGAAATGGACGAATTTCATAAGAAATTAGAAGAGTATTTGAACAAGTACAAGCTAACCAATCCGGGAACTGATGCCGCAACCAAGGACAATAAGGAACAGATTGGAATAGTGCTGTACTTCGCGGTATTGGTGGCCTTAGAGTCAAAGGAGATTCACATTCACCATGACTATGGAAAGACTGATGACATTCACGTGCACCACGTGCATAATGTTCATCATGGCGATACATCCATCGGCCAATCAAAAAACAACAGGTTTACAAGTGCCACTGATTGGGAAGGTGCGAAACGCGAACTTGAACAAGACTTACGCATGCAGAAAGAAAACTTCAACATGAACATGGACAAACTACGCCGCCAGCAAGAAGAAGCGACGAGGACACAGCGTCACAATTTGGAGCAGGAGATGCGTCGTATGCAACAAGAAAGGGAGGCCAAGATGAGAGAAGGTCAAAGGCTAAGAGCTGACTTGGAACGACTCCAACAAAAGCAAATGGAGGCCGCGCAAAGGGACCAAGAGAATTTGAAACGTAGCATGGAACATCAAATCAGGGAAAGTCAGGAGGAGGCAAGGAAACAAATGGAAATGATGCAACGTCAACAAGAGAAAGTTCAGAGGGAGTTGGAGAAGAGGAAAATGGAGATAGAAGCCCAGTTACAAAATAATCGGGGATAAGTTAGGCTTAGGGATAAGACTGCAACCTGACCCCCCCCATAGTATTAACATACGGATATAAGATATGTTCCATAAGCATGACACTACCTATACTTCGTAATGCTAGATATTTACCGAGAGCTAGTTCAAGAACGACAAGCGAGAATAGAGTAGTGTCAGTACTACGTATGCAAACGTCATACCCTTCTATCTCTTACAAGAGCGCGCCTAGAGGGAGGGATCCAAGCTCTACATCCCCTCACTGACGATACTAGTCTATGGACTGCACTTGGTTTAGCAGTTCATCTTCCTATTTAGTCTCTATTAAGCCTTTGACAGCGCCTCACCAGGCGTCGCTTTACGAGAATCTATGACCTACGTCACTTCATGACAAGCTCCTATTTGTAACCAGTGAAAACCTTATGGAACATATCTTATGCACTTATGGTATTAACAATGCCTTAGTCTTAGGATAAGTTAGGTTTGGTACGGTTAGGATCAATGGGGAGTCAGGTTGCCGTCTTCTAATCTTGGCTTTATTTATGTATCTATCAATTTGAATTTGAGATCTTCGTCTTGATCTACTTCAGGTACCGTTATATAAAACTAATAAAAAATTTTTTGAAAAATTGTACTTATTTAAACAGTTGCCTATTGTACTACCTAGATTAAATGACAACCTTTGTTACATTTTCCGAGAATTTTGGCGATGGAAAGCTTGTGACGTCAATGATATCGTTATATAAAAATCATAAATTTCATATTAGTTTTAAATTCGCAGTTATAACATCGAATATTACAATGAAATATTATTGCACCTAATTGCGGCAGAATTTGACCCGAATAAGGTTTTGGAGGAAACTAATGAAAAGCTTAAGAAACTGCAAGAAGATTGGCAAGTGCAACAAGAACAATGGCAGAAAAAGTGGGCTGATGTGCAAGTCAAAGGTCAGGGCTTCGATTATAAAAAGATGCAAGAAGAATTCAAAACTCTTAATGATGGAAATCAGAAAATGATCAAAGATGTCATTGATAGTTATCAAGCGCAATTGCAAGCGCAAGGATAAGCTTTAGACTTGTTCTTAAAGAATTCATTTTAAAATAAACAATATTAAAATTGATGTTTACTATATTCATATGGGTTTTCTTAAGGGAACAGAAATCCGCTTCAACCACAGTTAAACCTAAAGTAATGTCCTCCCGAGGGGCTAATCACTCTCAATCTCTCTGTACACCAATTAAGAATTAAGCGTGGTCATTTTAGCGCTGTCAAGGGCAGCGCTTTTAAAGATTACGTGTAATCCGTTTAGTACAGTCAAAGCTGGTAGATAAGAGGTAAAGTGTCCCAGTGTACCTCGCTTCGGAATAGGCGATTGTTAAGTGCTGCCGCCTAGCGCTATAACGTTATAGGTATGAGTGTTTCCACTCAGTGTTTGTGTCCAAAGGAACACTGATTGAGCTGAGTGACTGGCCCCTCATGTCTTCAACAACATAAATTTCTCGACACATAAATATTTGTTAAGCCAACGATTTTGAATGCTGATATAAAGTGCACTCTTTAACGATCGATGGCATAACACCACGTGATTAGGTCTTTATCAATAAGCTACAAATGTGAACACACGTTGTTCGTTTCTCAACTGGAATTTTGGCCTGGTTCATGTTGACACTGAAATTCCACCCCCCCCCCCCCTTCCTCGCAAATTTTCATTTCTTTGATACGAAAAAGGTCAAGTTTTTGGATACCCTAACATCGGCGGCGAATAGTTTACCCTAACATCGGCGAATAGTTAACATTTAGAAGCTCCTATATTTCAAAATACACCACCTCGTTAGTCGCCGAGTATTTTTTTTAAATTTTGCTATGCACTTGCTGGTATTTCTATCTAATTTAGTGAATCAACTTTACATTTGCACAACATATTATTATTTTTAAACACAGATTTTGTCTTAAATCTAGATAACGCTAAATTAACAAAAATTGTATTTTTAAAAAAAGTGTATATAGGTCTATATGCATATACATACATATTTTAAATTTTTTAAACTGTTGGGAAGGAAAGGAAAAAAAAGCCAAATGTAATTATATCCCTTTAACTATGAAAAGTAACATTATTGTTATATTGTTTTAAAGGATTTGAAAACAAAACTCAGTTCAATTCAAATTAGTTCTGAAAATGGCGACACAGTTTGGGCCCATTGATTTCAGAAGAGGATGAAATACGATTCTTGTCCAACACATTTAAAATGTAAATCCATCTATTCATGCATGTGTCTTCTTCGTTTATGTGCTGTTATATGACCCTTCTGCGTGCATCTATAGTCACACTGATCACATTCGAAGGGTTTTTCACCACTGTGAATGCGTTTGTGTATGTTCAAATTACTCCTCAGAGTGCATCGATAGTCACACTGATCACATTTCAAAGGTTTTTCTCCATTGTGAATGTGATAATGTGCGATTAAAAGTTTCTTATGATTGCTTGCATATTCACACCGATCACATTTGAAGGATTTTTCACCGCTATGTACGCGATGATGTATGATTAAACCACTCTTGATAGTGCTGGCATATTCGCACTGATCACATTTGAACGGTTTTTCACCGCTATGAATGCGTAGATGAATGTTCAAAGAACTCTTCTGCGTGAATCCATAGCCACACTGATCACATTTGAACGGTTTGTCACCACTGTGAATGCGTTGATGTCTGATCAAAGTACTCTTATACATGCATATATAGTCACACTGATCACACGTGAAAGGTTTTTCACCACTGTGAATGCGTTGATGCGTGATCAAATGAACCTTCAGCGAGCATCCATAGTCACACTGATCACATTTGAACGGTTTCTCACCGCTATGAATGCGTTGATGTTTGATCAAATCACACTTATACCTGCGTTTTTCTTCGTTACCCTTTCTAATGCGACGTTGTAGAGCCCTTTTATATTCAGTTGAATATTTGAACCCCTTTTCACGTTTCTTCTTGACTTCCTTCCCTACAGAAAATATAAAAAACCATAAACATAATTTATAATTTAGTATCAAAAATACAATAACATTCACGCGAACTTCATAAAAAAGGTTATGCGTACGAAAACGCGGTGTTACAGAATAACAAGTTGGGAAAACCAAAATATTACCTCTCCGAGTCAAGAGGTCTACTACTACAAACTTATTTACCTAGATATGGAATTATTTCTCTTTTTTGAAGTAAAAATTTACGAAATACTGAAGCAGTATTCCAAGCATAGCGAATAATACAGTAAAGCAGACGACATTTTACATCCAATAAGGATAAATCTTGGACACATGGAAATCAGTCAATAGGGAAAAGATCAGGAAATGAAGTCTACGCTTCAGCTGTTTACCGTATATTCTGATAGCTACATTCACAACTGGTTTGCAGTGTAAACACTATCGTCTCGTCTCACCTCAACAATATTCTTAGTTTGCCAACATGAATGTTAACGTTAAATAACACCAAAGCTAAATTGTAGCTAGACGCACTAATAGTCAATGCGCACCATAAAGAGAATAAAAAGTCTGTAGCTACTACCCGTTTTCCATTAGCCCTTTCACTATTCTAATTGCCACCATAGATAATATACACAGGGATCGGAAGGTATGCCTTCCTTAGTGTATCTCTCTTTTCCGCGCTTGTGCGGGGGGGGGGGCGCACGCCAAACTTCTGCAGTTGACTTCCGCTTATGCGCAGACGAGGTCTGCCTGCTCGTTGTTCGCGCCGCCCCGTGGCACCCGTGTGACCCCTTAATCTAAACCGAGGCTTAGGATGTTTTTCAATAATTATTGAAAATACTAAAGTATCAATTAACCTGACCTTTAAGGGTTATCCTTCTTTTGTTTCTAGTAAGTAGTTTATAGTCAGTTAAAGCCATAGTGCCAAGATATGCTCCTATGATACTATAAGATGATAACCGATAGGCCTAATGTTTATATAAAAACTTTAAAGAATGCACGTGGGGAAATTTGTTTTTCCACACGTGCATTATTTAACCATGATTCTACGCTGTACGCATGCGCTGGTTTCCGGAAGTAGAACCTACCCAGTTTGTACAAAGCGCGGCAAGCTCTGCCCCGACCTTCTGATCCTGGTGTTAATTATCTATGTTGCCACCATGATATTTTCTTCTATTATAAAATCTTAACCTGATTATTTAATAGTGTATTTAACTTTCGGCTCACTCTGAACCGTTGATGTCTCTTCACTTCAGACACGAAAATCAAAGCCCAAAGATTACTTCACCTCAGGCCTCAATTATTTACTCTTTCTTTCACTAAGCCTATTGCGGATGATACTTAATATACCCGCCGGATTCTAGGACTAAGTTTCCTTCATGAAATCACTCAACCAAGGATTATTCTATATACAGATGTAGTATAGCTTAAGTAATATCAGAAGTGGATCATATTACAGCTCCCTAGAAGTACAGGACGATATAACATCGCTGTGCATCAGCATTGTCTCCCAGCACTGAAGTTTAAAGGGTATATGCGAAACGCAGCGGCGAATTTGTGAACTAAACCAAAGGAATGATTTTGGCGCGAAAGAAATTTTTAATAAGCGGGGCAAGCAAACGGAAGTAAGCGGTAGCCAATGAGGAAAGGGTTTGAGAGAGAAGAGCGCAGAAGGAAACAAGTTGTTCCATACAAAGTGTTGGGTTGTAAATATTATAGTAGAAGTCCACTTTATTTTTCCGATTTTAAAAAATAACTGGCGGTCTATAGGTATTTCGCGCAATTTTTAAACGCTTGTGTTGAAAAGGAAATTAATATGAATTCAAATGATCAAAATCGCCTTCAACAAGCTAGATATTTTTCAGTTTTACAAAACGTTTTAGTCGCTTTTAAAATCACACAAATCGTAGGCGTTTTTCCTAATTAGCAAAGAAACATAAGCCATTCTAAACAAAATTATAACGCGATAACAAACTTCACACTAATCACGACACTGACGGCTGTCTGACAGCCATTACTATCAACCGGAACTTCCGTAGGTTAACGTAACTCCAGATCCGGGTTAATGGGCAAACTATACCTGTAAAACTGAGCTATAGATGGCGGGCTTAGATGTCTTGGAAGAAAACGCTGTTTACAAAAGCACAACCTACGTCCAGAACTTATAGGGAGCTGTAATATGATCCACTTATGGTAATATATAAACAGCCATTTCAAATAACAATATTAAAAAAAATCTTTGGAATATCAAAATGAAAGAGAGCTTTAAAGCTACAAAAGTACTAAATGCATCATAATTACGGAAAATACTTCCACATATTCACTTTATATTATGGAAAAAGGGAATATTAAGGTTCTGTATGATTTCTTAACACATCAACACAAGGCTAACTGCTAACGCGACGCACTAGTGTAACAATGGACGGACACACACAGACAAAAACATAGACTGCTTTTTAACTCTTTCCGTATTAATTTTGAGTTGAGAAACAAGATTATCTTTAATATTTAAATAAATATAATTATTTTTAATTATTTTAATCTTCAATAATTAACATTAATAATAGTTAAATCGTTTAAAATAAAGTTATACCTATTATCATCTCAAACTTTGCTAATATTGACGTTTAAAGTGAAGGGTACCCCTCTTGCCCGCTTTCTTCAAATTTTGGGGTATATATACGATTCGTTTCCATTATAATAGTAAGGAAAAAGCGCAATTGCGAAAACCTTTGGTGGCGATCCCACCTTAGGGAGGCTAGACGTTTCTCGTAACCCTAGCTGATCGCCGCGTATATCCTAAAACCAAACGATGATAATGGAGTAGAAGCCAATGAGACAGATTGGTGTCTATGTGGAATAGACAAAGACCAGAAGATGGTGGTGATTAGAAGCCAGTATTTACAGACTGGTGTCCATGTGGGATGGACGAAGATCAAAAGATGGTGGTGATTAGAAGCCAGTATGTACAGACTGGTGTCCATGTGGGATGGACGAAGATCAAAAGATGGTGGTGATTAGAAGCCAGTATGTACAGACTGGTGTCCATGTGGGATGGACGAAGATCAAAAGATGGTAGTGATTAGAAGCCAGTAAGTAAAGACTGGTGTCCGTGTGGGATGGACGAAGACCAGAAGATGGTGGTGTGAGAACTCAAGTAGAGGAGCCATTTCCGTGACTGTGAAAGCAGTTCGGAAATGGCGAACACGTTTGCTCCGATTTGTAAACTGCGAACGCGGTCACGTGGGGTCTGACAGACAGACAGACAGACAGACACACACACACACACACACACACACACACAGACACGGTCAGTGTATTACCTCTCCGTGACGTCATCGTCACTCGGAGAGGTAAAAACGTGTGTTGAACAAAGGCGTTAGCCGATGAGTAAACGATTGAGGTGGAATTCATAAACGTCGGACGCAACGCAATTTAGTACAGGCAAAGGCAGGACGTCGTGCGCAAAAGGTCGTGTCTTTGCCTGTACTAAATTGCGTTGCGTCCGACGTTTATGAATTCCACCTCTTGAAAATCCACAAAAAGGGGATGAAGATTAACCAAAATGGCGAGGAGAAACCTTGGCTCAAAACTCGAAAGGTTGTACTTTCAACTTTTCGTGATCTTTTTCGTTTTGGCAACAATTTCGGTTCTTGCTGCTACTCAACAGCAAGAGGGATTTGATTTTACCAAACAAAATAACAAATGGCAAGAGAAATTTAAAGTAAGTATATTGGAAAGAAAGTATTAACGAGATAATGTAGTAGTTGAACATTGGTTTTACTTTTGGAAAACCGATTTCCCCGAGTTGCCCAGGTTTTTTCCCCATATATTTCCCTGAGTCTTCCAGGTTTTTCCCCATGTATTTCCCTGAGTTTCCCCCCCATATATTTCCTTGAGTTTTCCAGGTTTTTCCCCCATATATTTCCCTGAGCTTTCCAAGTTTGTATGAACCTGTTTACCGTAAATTAACGGGAACGTTTTGGCGAGTTATTATTAGGTTTTGATGGCAATAGTGAATAAATTTGAGGATTTTATGCCGCTTTCACCGCGCCTACACTAGAATATTCAGTTTCGTCAAGTGTAGAATTTGGTTACCTCTATACTTCTAGTCCCTTATCTTAATTCTGATATTATTTTATTATTTCGTCGAAGTGAAATTAGTTCGGTTTTTTGAGGCATTCGGGACTTTTTTTTATTTAAATTTTGTCATCAAATTAGAGCTAGGCAGGTTTTAAAAAGACAAAGTGAACCACTTTCTCACTTCCAGTTATTTCTGTATGCCTTTGACATACTTGCGATAAAATCTTGTCTACTTTCAGGCGCAACAAGACGAAATGCAAGCCAAGTGGAAACAGCAAAGTGAGGGAAAAGGCTTCGATATGGAAAAATTCCAAGCTGAACAGAAAGCTAAACAAGAGGAAATGATAAAACAGTACCAGAATGAAATGGCGAAAAATCAAGTTCAGGGTTTTGACGCCAAGAAATTTGAAGAACAACAAGCAAAAATTCGAAGAGGATAAGCAAAATTTCAATCGCAATATAAAACAAATGGATAAGCGATAATAACACTGTCTGTATCATATAATCGTGATATTATTTAACTGTATAGTAAAAACGTTGTTTTCACAGCGACTACATTTTTTCGAAATATAGGTGGGCGAACGTTACTTTTTGGGTATCGAACCGATTACCGGATCGAATACCAAAAATTTTCCTTATCAAATACCGAATCATGACCGAATGGAATAGTTTATTCCAAATCGAATACCGAATATTTAGGCTTTTGTAGATGTTCAACTACATGATTAATCGCGAATAGTTCGGCCCAATATTGGCGAATAGTTTATGCTAACATCGCCAAATAGTGTACCCTAACATCGACGGATATTTTACCCTAACATCGACGAATAGTTAACCTTAACATCGGCGAATAGTTTATCCTAGCATCGACGAATAGTTTACCCTAACATCGGCGGCGAATAGTTAACATTTAGAAGCTCCTATTTTTCAAAATACCCCACCTCGTTGGTCGCCGAGTATTTCTTAAAATTTTCCTAGGCACTTGCTGGTAGTTGTATCAATTTTAATGAATTAACTTTTCATTTGCACAACATATTACTATTTTCAAAAGTAAGATTTTGTCTTAAATCTAGAAAACAATTAACAAAAATTGTGTTTTCAAAAAGTGTATATACATGTATATATGTATATATTTTGTATTTTTTAAATTGTTATGAAAGAAAGAAAGGAAAAAAAGTCAAATGTAATTATATCCCTTTAACAGGAGTTCATAATAACCCTGAAGTCCTGCTTTAACTATGAAAAGTAACATTGTTATGTTGTTAAATAGATAGTTTTCACACATGGAGAATTCATACCATTTACACCAGGAGGCCGCTGCCTGGAGGACAAAAACCCGTCTGCTTTTGTCCTCAAGGTAGCCAGGACTGGTGATATGGTATGAATCCTCCATGTGTGAAAACTATCTATAGGACTTCAAAATAAAACTCAGTTCAATTCAAATTAGTTCTGAAAATTGCGACACAGTTTTGGTCCATTCATTTCAGAAGAGGATGAAATACGATTCTTGTCCAACACATTTAAAATGTAAATCCATCTATTCATGCATGTGTCTTCTACGTTTATGTTTTGTCATATTATTACTCTTCTGCGTAAATTTACAATCACACTGATCACATTCGAACGGTTTTTCACCACTGTGAGTGCGTTTGTGTCTGTTCAAATGACACTTAAGCGTAGATTCATTTTCACACTGATCGCATTTCAAGAGTTTTTCACCACTGTGAATGCGTTTGTGTCTGATAAATTTACGCTTATTTGTACATTCATATTCACACTGATCGCATTTCAAGGGTTTTTCACCACTGTGAATGCGTTTGTGTCTGATAAATTTACGCTTATTTGTACACTCATATTCACACTGATCGCATTTCAAGGGTTTTTCACCACTATGAATGCGTTTATTGTGCATGATCAAATTACACTTATTTGTACATTCATATTTACACTGATCACATTTGAAGGGTTTTTCACCACTGTGAATGCGTTTGTGTCTGATCAAATTACTGTTATTTGTACATTCATATTCACACTGATCGCATTTCAAGGGTTTTTCACCACTGTGAATGCGTTTGTGTATGATCAAATTACTCTTCTGAGTGCATCCATATTCACACTGATCACATTTCAAGGGTTTTTCACCACTGTGAGTATATTCATGTTTGATCAACGAACCCTTGTCCGCGCTGGCATATTCGCACTGTTCGCATTTGAAGGGTTTTTCACCACTGTGAATGCGTTGATGCGTGATCAAATTACCCTTAAGCGTACATTCATATTCACACTGATCGCATTTCAAGAGTTTTTCACCACTGTGAATGCGTTGATGTCTGATCAAAGTACTCTTATACATGCATATATAGTCACACTGATCACACGTGAAAGGTTTTTCACCACTGTGAATGCGTTGATGCGTGATCAAATGAACCTTCAGCGAGCATCCATAGCCACACTGATGACATTTGAACAGTTTTTCACCACTATGAATACGTTGATGTTTGATCAATTCACACTTATACCTGCATGAATAGTCACACTGATCACACTTGAAGCGTTTTTCTTCGTTACCCTTTTTAATGCGACTTTGTAGAGCCCTTTTATATTCAGTTGAAAATTTGAACCCCTTTTCACGTTTCTTCTTGACTTCCTTCCCTACAGAAAATAGAGAAAACCATAAACATCATTTATAATTTAGTATCAAAAATACAATAACATTCACGCGAACTTCATAAAAAAGGTAATGCGTACGAAAACGCATTGTTACAGAAAAAAAGGTGTGTTGATCAAAATCGTTAGACGATGAGTAAACGAGCATATACGAATTAAAAGGGGCCGAACATCAACTTGAATAGAGAAGAAACCGTAATGGCTCGAAAATCAAACGGTCGTATTATAAACCTTTCCTTGCTCTCATCAATGGATTTTCTGGGAGTCAAATGCTAGGTAACGCTGCGTACAGACAAGTAACCAATTTATTTCGTTCTGGCACCCCCTCTCTATTGTCAAAGTATTTTTGCCTGAAGAAAGTACCAGCGATGATGATGAAGACCCTTGGGAAAGGAAGCATTTTAAGGGTTTGCTACATTATCCAAGAGGATGAAAGGTCGTTAAGTTCTACAGTTCAAATATACGTTATGCATAAACTTAAAAATAACATAAAAAAAAATCGAACACATTTAAATATGTTACGGGTCCAGACTAGTACGCTCTTAACAGGCTAGGAGTTCGTCGCAAAACAAACAACTTACGAAAATATATTTAGATTGAAATTTGATCACCGAGACAATTTTGAATGCAAAGTTATACTAATAAACAAGTGATAAAATATACGTTACAAAATGATTAAACAATAAAATTCACTCATTAAATCTCTATACGTGATATGCCTACTAAGTACTGGAAAAACAAGTTTGAAAGCTGATGACGAAGTTAAAGTAATAAAAGACGCAAATGAAGATCCATGACTAGGGTTCGAAAACTACGGTCATTTTGGAAAATGGTAAACTATGCCGTGATCTACAGCGTAAATTACCGTTCAAGGTAATTTACCTCAATTCAAAAAATTAATTATATTGATTTTTTTTATGCTAAATAATAAAAAAAACCACTTTTTAAAGCTTTTTCATTTCATTTTTAAAAATAAGTAAGCATGCGCGGGTAGAGCAAAATTTTTAAGTGTAACACGATTTAAAACATGGAGCTTTTAGACCATTTTCCAGAAAAAAAGAAATATGAATTGGGTGGGTATTTTCAACAGTGATGACCATTTTCGTAATTTACCCGATAAAATCGTAAATTACAGTTACCCTGGTAAATCACACTTGAAGGGTTTTTCACCACTGTGAATGCGTTTGTGTGTGATCAAATTAAACTTCTGTGTGCATCCGTAGTTACACATATCATATTTGAAGGGTTTTTCGCCACTGTGAATGCGTTGATATGCGATCAAATCATACTTATATTTGCATGAATATTCACACTGCTCACATTTGATGCGTTTTCCAGCGATGACAGGAAAGAGGGCATTTTATTATATTCATTATTCAACAGGATGAAAGGTAGTAAGTGCCACAGTTTAAATATATGTTATTAATAATCTTAAAAATAACATAAAAAGTGTGAACGTTTTGTCCAACACATTTAAAATGTTCCATATAGGATATAAATGAATTTTTTTTGGCTGTGTAGTCTTCAAATCCATTCTATTTGCCCATACTTTTTCCAAGTCTAGAGCGTTCCTTATAAAGCACATTGATCACGAAAAAGGGTTTTTCCCCCCATTTGTAAATGGTTTGTTGTTTGACCAAATTAATTTTCAGTGTGCTTGCAAAGAAACACTAATAAAAGTTGAAGATTTTTTTCTGGTCCGCGTTTTAATGTGACGTTAAAGATTTTATCCATACTAAGTTTGATCTTAATTTAAATATAACCTGGACGAAGCAAAAACATTTGCGGTAGAAACGACCACTCTTCACATAAAGTTTAAAAGAGCTATTAAATATGTAGAATTGTGGAGGCGCAATACAATTAAGATTAGAGAAATTTAATGGATTATTAATTATATACACAGTTTCGGCCCATTCATTACAGAAGACGATGAAATATGGTTTTTTGTCCAACTGGTTCAACACATTTAAAATGTAAATCCATCTATTCACACATGTGTCTTCTACGTTTATGTACTATCAAATGAGTCTTCAGCGTACATTTATAGTCACACCGATCACACTTGAAGGGTTTTTCACCATTGTGAATGCGTTTGTGTGTGATCAAATTATCCTTACGATTACAAGCATAGTCACAATGATCACACTTGAAGTGTTTTTTACCACTGTGAATGCGTTTGTGTGTGATCAAATTATCCTTACGATTACAAGCATAGTCACAATGATCACACTTGAAGTGTTTTTTACCACTGTGAATGCGTTGATGCGCGATCAAATTACCCTTCTGCGTGCTTGCATAGTCACACTGATCACATTTGAAGGGTTTTTCACCACTGTGAAGCCGTTGATGTCTGATCAAATCATTGTTCCGATTGAATCTATATTCGCACCGATCACATTTGAAGGGTTTTTTACCGCTATGAATGCGTAGATGTATTGTCAAATCGCACTTCCTCGTACTTGCAAAGTCACACTGATCACATTTGAAGGGTTTTTCACCACTGTGAATGCGTTGATGAATGTTCAGAGAACTCTTTTGCGTGGATCCATAGCCACACTGATCACATTTGAACGGTTTGTCACCGCTATGAATGCGTTGATGTTTGATCAAATCACACTTATACCGGCATGAATAGTCACACTGATCACACTTGAAGCGTTTTTCTTCGTTACCCTTTCTAATGCGACGTTGTAGAGCCCTTTTATATTCAGTTGAATATTTGAACCCCTTTTCACGTTTCTTCTTGACTTCCTTCCCTACAGAAAATATAGAAAACCATAAACATCATTTATAATTTAGTATCAAAAATACAAAAACATTCACGCGAACTTCATAAAAAAGGTAATGCGTACGAAAACGCAGTTACAGAAAAAAACGTGTGTTGATCAAAGGCGTTAGCCGATGAGTAAACGATTGAGGTGGAATTCATAAACGTCGGACGCAACGCAATTTAGTACAGGGAAAGGCAGGACGTCGTGCGCAAAAGGCGGAAGTTTGCGCACGACGCCCAGCCTTTGCCTGTACTAAATTGCGTTGCGTCCGACGTTTATGAATACCACCTTTCAAATCCACAAAAAGGGGATGAAGATTAACCAAAATGGCGAGGAGAAACCTTGGCTCAAAACTCGAAAGGTTGTACTTTCAACTTTTCGTGATCTTTTTTGTTTTGGCAACAATTTCGGTTCTTGCTGCTACTCAACAGTAAGAGGGATTTGATTTTACCAAACAAAATAACAAATGGCAAGAGAAATTTAAAGTAAGTATATTGGAAAGAAAGTATTAACGAGATAATGTAGTAGTTGAACATTGGTTTTACTCGAACTTCATAAAAAGGTAATGCGTACGAAAACTTATTGTTACAGAAAAAAAGGTGTGTTGATCAAAATCGTTAGCCGATGAGTAAACGAGCATGTATGAATTAAAAGGGGCCGAACATCAACTTAAATGGAGAAGTAACCGTAATGGCTCGAAAATCAAACGGTCGTATTATAAACTTTTCTTTGCTCTCAAAAACGGATTTTCTGGGAATCAAATGCTAGGTGACGCTGCGTAATGACAAGATACATGTCAAAGTATTTTTGGTCGAAATAAGAAGTACCAGCGATGATGGGAAAGAGGGAATTTTATTATATTCATTATCCAAGAGGATGAAAGGTTGTAAGTGTTACAGTTCAATACGTTATGCATAACATAAAAAGTGTGAACGTTTCGTCCAACGCATTTAAATATGTTCCATATAGGATATAAATGAAATTTTACGCGGCCATCAAATCCATTCTATTTGCCTATGCTTCTCCCAAGCCTTCAACGTTCTTCCCAGGGCTGTGCGGGTCCAGATTTTTGGGTGTCGGGTAAATTTCGGGTAATGGAAAATTGTACCCGCGGGTATCGGGTCCAATTTTCAGTTACCCGTCGGGTCTTCGGGTCCTTCAAAATCCCCAAAATTAGCTTTCGGGTCCAATTCGGGTCTCTGCTTTTCCTTACAGTCCAATTAAAAGCTAGATTTCAAAGCTGAGTCATTATCCCCCATAGTGTAATTCATTAAACAATAATAATTAATAACTTAATACTAATTAAATTATTTAATTATGAAAGGCAGAAGTATTGAAACACGCGCGGTAACGTCATGAACTGGGCCCGTCAGACTCGGCGGGTATTGGCAAAGGCTTAAAATTGGGACTCGGGTACCCGTTCGGGTCCTAAAAAATGTGTTTCGGGTATCGGGTCGGGTACCCGCACACCCCTGAGTTCTTCCTAAGGCACATTGATCACATATAATGGTTTTTCTTTTACCAATTTGCAAATAACACGAGGTGCGCTTCCAAAGAAACACCAGGAAAATAATCACAGTTGAAGATTTTATTATTTCTGGCCCGCTTTTTAATGCGACCCTATAGATTTCATCCATACTAAGTTTGATCTTGAACTAAATAAGCCTGGATGAAACAAAAAACATTTTGGGTAGAAAGAACCACTCTTCACATGAAGTTTACAAAGAGGTATTAAATATGTAGAATTGCGCAGGCGCACTAGTTAAAAGCGAGAATGCCAAGTTTTTAACTAGTTAAGCTATAATACAAGGAAAGGAAACCAACATTTTATAATAGTTTCAGACCCGAGTCCTGGTTTCAATTATGGGTCGCTTAAAATTTGAGTAAATTTCAAAATTATAGGATTTTTGACGACTTTTGCCAAAAAAAAAAATAGGAATTTATAGGACAGTTTTAAACATATAGGCTTTTATAGGAATTATAGGATCTTTAAGGGACCGGCATTGTGAATGCGTTTGTGTATGATGAAATTACCCATACGATTACAAGCAAAGTCGCACTGATCACATTTGAAGGGTTTTTTACCACCGTGAATGCGTTTGTGTATGTTCAAATTACTCTTCTGAGTGCGTCCATAGTCCCACTGATCACATTTCAAAGGTTTTTCACCATTGTGAATACGTCCATGTCTGATCAAAGAACACTTGTGCCTGCTGGCATATTCACACTGATCACATTTGAAGGGTTTTTCACCACTGTGAATGTGTTGATGTGCGATCAAACCGGACTTCCGCGTACTTGCAAAGTCACACTGATCACATTTAAAAGATTTTTCACCACTGTGAATGCGTTGATGAATGTTCAGAGTACTCTTCTGCGTGCTTGCATAGTCACACTGATCACATTTGAACGGTTTGTCACCGCTATGAATGCGTTGATGTTTGATCAAATCGTACTCATACTTGCATGAATAGTCACACTGATCACATTGGAAGCGTTTTCGTTCTTTAATCTTTCTAATGCGACGTTTTAGGCCCTTTTTATAATCAGTTGAATATTTGGTACGTTTCTTCTTGACTTTCCCTACAGAAAATATAAAAACCACAAACATCATTTATAATTTAGTATCAAAATACAATAACATTCCAACGAACTTCATAAAAAAGGTAACGCTCACGAAAACTCAGTGTTAAAAAAAGAAACAGTGCTGATCCTGGAATTAGACGATGAGTGAACGATCATATCAACAAAAAGGGGATGAAGATCAACTTAAATGGAAGAAAAACCTTGGCTCGAAACATGAAAGGTTGTACTTTTAACTCTCCTTTGCTCTCGAATTACTTTTCATTAAATCGTTTTAAGGTGGTTCATTAGAACTTACTGAATGATGAAACTAATGTTGAAGAATGTAGGACTGGTTTAATTAAAATATAGGAGGTTCATAATTGTTATGAATCATTAACGAACAGGATAAGAACAGATGCGCAAGTCCCGCAACGTGGAGTTTAGACAGTTCAAGTAATCTTACCCCTAAAGATAATAATGGAGGTGCAGGCAATCATAATTGAAGATGAATAGCGAAATTCTGGGTACATTTTGTGTAAGCCCGCCCTTGGAGGCTAGACGTTCCTCGTTAAATCTAACGATGGCAATGAAGTAGAAGCTAATCTCAAAGATACGGAATAGATGTACGCCAGAAGCCAATGCAACAGATTCGGTTTATGTGGAATGATACGAGAGATTAGGCAGATGAAGGAATAGTGTGGATTGGTACTCAAGAAGAACAGTTGACATAGTGAAATACAATTTTCCCCGATTATTGGAAAACGCGCGCACACGTTTACTTCCATATGCTACCTGCGAACGTACTCTATTGTAACAAAAGACAGACAGGCACAGAAACGTCCCAGACAGTAACTCTCAATGATACATGTCACTCGGAGGGGTAAAAAGCAGTGTTAAGTATGTTTACCGAGGAAAAAGGTTATAGCCACCCATAGTAGCACCATAAGTGCACTTTTGGTAGCACTGATCATATTTGAAGCGTTTTTCATTGCCATGAATGCGTTTATGCGCGATTAAATGACACTTGCGCCTGATTACATTTCAAGCATTTTTCTTCGTTACTCTTTCAAATGTGACGTTGTACACCCCCTTTTATGATCAGTTTAATATTTGAACCCGGTTGTACGTTTCTCCTTGACTTTCCCCACAGAAAATGTATAAAATATAAAAAACGACGTATATCATCGAACGGTCGTATTTCAAACTTTTCTTTGCTCTCATAATATTTAACGTGTTTTCAGGGAATCAAATGCCAGGTGACGCTGCATGGTGACAAGTTACCTCTTTAATTCGTCATCGCACCCACTCTCTATTGTCAAAGTATTTTTGGCTGAAATAAGTATATACCAGCGATGATAAGAAAGGAATGAAGACCCTTGGGAAAGTTTCATTATTCAAGAGGCTGAAAGGTCGTTAAGTGCTACAATTCAAATGTACGTTATGTCAGGAGTTCATAATAACCCCCCTTCGGGGGGAAGTATGAAACTGGCCATAGAGCTAATGGTAAAAATCGCGAACAACAAGATTCTGTCGTTGCGCATAGAAAGGATTAGCCTGTTTATGGACATACAACCTTAATTCGTAGTGGTATCTATGCTCCTTGGTTTTCGTTCCAAAACTTCCGTTGGCTGAGATCTCCGTCAAAAAGAAAAATGGCGAGTATGTGGACGTAGAAACACGATGGAATTCTTATATTAAAGATACTGCGAATAAATTTGTCCAAACCGTTTTAATTTAACGACGGAATTCTCACTCACACATATCACAACAAAACATTAATGACGATCGTTTAAATGTTTCGTAGAAAACTAGAAACCCGACTAAAAGCAAAGTTCTTATGTATAATCTTAAAAATAACATAAAAAGCGTGAACGTTTTGTCCAACACATTTAAATATGTTACACATAGTTTTTTGGCTGTGTAGCCTTCAAAATTAGACTTAATACCAAGAAGGCGGAAATAGTTGCTTAGAAATATGACTTCTCAATCTAGGTACTCAACACTATAAAAGTATAAAATGACTTACGTGCAATTCCCGAACGAGGCGATGAGGTTTTACCTTCTGGAATATTTGGTGCGACATCTTCAAATGTCTCCGAGTTGGAAACCAAACTATTATTTTCAACTTCAATTGGAACTTCGGGTAAATCACTTTCCATAGAGACGGAAGTCAATTCTGATAGTTCATTTGGGCAAAGTTCTTGTTTAGGAACATACACTGGCACACTCAATGAGCTCGGATCTACAAACAGTTCCATAGCTTGATGTTGTCTATTATCAGTTTTCTTTGCGTCTGTCAAGGCGATTCTGCATTGGCTATCATCAAGATCGTTTTCTACGTCTAATTCTAGTGAATCGCTTTCGACATTTGCGTCGAGAGAAAGATGCGAATGTTTCTCGGTTTCAACATTCAATTCAGGAACACGAAATTTCTGCGACCGATTTGTATTATCCTCAATTTCTAACTCTGTCAAGACACTTTGCGATTTACGATAAGAATCATTAATGTCAATACTGTTTTCAAGAGGTTCTCGTGGCGAATCGCTTTCCGTCGTTGTGTCAGGAGGCATTTCAATTTTGTTTTCGATCTGAAGGTTAGGTGAAGGCGCACATAGAGGCAAACTGTCACTGTAGTTCAATTTAGGGAGACACGGATTCGTATTTCGCGTTATAAGCCCCATATTTTCACTTTTTTCCAAGGTAATTTTATTTTTGGTGTTTGTATTGCCAACCCCGGAAACACGTGATTCTTGACTAATATTTTCTTTACACAGAATGCCTTGGACATTGTGCCTCGCAATAGGAAGGGATAAAACCCGGACATTATTTCCCAAATCATTTTCAACGGGTTCAGTTTTCACTAATTCATCATTAGGAAATTGGTGTAATCCACTTTTCTCCTATTTTTAAAACAATTAACAATAACGCTGATTCTTAAAATAATTCATTTTTCCATCGACTATGAAAGTGAAGGATGTTCCATACCATCAGGTCTTTGATTCTCCTTTCCAAGTCTTTAATGACCCTATTGAGTCTTTCAATATCGTCTATTTGCTTATTAATCGTTAATGTTGTTTTCACTCTCTCTTTTTGCAAGTTTGAAATTAAGACATTACACTAAACAAAATGAGATTCCATTACAAAACAATCTTGGGACTTTCTTTGGCTGAACGTATTTTGAAGGGGCAAGCGAGAAAAAGGGGAAACCAATGACACAGAAGAAGGGGGATCAGTCTCTTGGTTAATAACAACGGATGCGTTCCCAAACCCCTTAGATAAGAGTCAATCGTGATTGGTGTTTCCACCAATAACCATAATTATTCACCGACCCATAGAGATTGGTCCTGACTGTTAAGTTGTTGGTGGACCGTTGAATTTCGTTTTTAAAAAGTCACTCGACCCCCTCATTCGTCACCCCCAAGAGTCCGAGTCCCCCTCCCCCGCCGCGTTTGCTAGAAGGAAAGACCACTTTACAGAACCTTTAATTAAGAGAGCAGATTTGACAACTTAATCCTGTGCATGTAAAATTGGCTATGATCCCAAAAGGGTCTCATATTTTGGTGCTTAATTTCACACTACTAAAAAAAGTTCCCCTATGCTTTGAAAAATACCTCGGCTTCCAGTGTCCTGACTCGATCATCCCTTGCTTTCACTACATGGATAAGATCATCTTTGCTCAAGTGATCATAGTTACAATCTTCCTCATCTTTCATTTCCTAAAAACGAAGTTTCAATAACTTTCAGTTTGCCTAAAACAAGGAATATTGCAATAATTTCTTAAATACCTCTTTAATCGCCACCCTTTGAAGATTTACTAAGCTCATTTCGGAATTTTGTAAAGAGAGTTTGTGGAATTGTAAATCTTCCCTAAAACGAAATAATTTTCCAAAATGAAGGTAAATCAAAAAAGAACAAATAACAAGAAACGTTTTCCTATACATTGTACCTTTCGCTATAAAAACCTAAGAAAAAAATGGCAAAGCTTATAGTTCAAAAGATTGTGATAATTAACGCTGCAATTTTGTTCAAGAGATATCTCAGAAACCTTAGTGTGACGTCACCCACGCTATTTTCCCATAAAATTTAAGAAGTACCAAACATGCCCGCCCACTGCCAAAGTCAATCGTGTGACGTTTTACTTAGGTACTGACGTCACAACTAAGATAGCTCTATTCCTCAACCCCATTTTATGAACACAACGTTTCATTCCTTGTTAAGACTTAAGAGGCCGTCTTTGATACTTTTTTAGTAAGATAGTAGCAAAAGCGGATAGTAGTTTTCTGCCTTGCCTCGGACACAGAGCAAAATAAAAAAAAAATACTGATGATGAGGCATAATAGAGACTTGGCAATTCGGGCTTAACTCCGCCCCAGCGCCATTATGGTGTTTTTTTTACAGAATGAAAGCTATATAAGCCCCTCCTCCTAGTGGAAGGTAGCGTGACGTTGCATGACGTCGTACTGCCAAGTCCCTATTCAGATATGCAATATTCAACTACGAGGGTAGATCCTAAATCTCACATGCAGAACTAAATCTCACTATAGCGAGGACATCTTACAAAGTTACACGAGTGGCTAAATGTGCGCCTCTTAGTCTTTTGGAGGTAGAATGAAACTAAATTAACACTATTGTTTAAACAAGCTAATTAACAATAATTTGGAAAAAGTAGCAATATTTAGGGGTTAAAACATATCCACTTTAGTAATATATTGGAAAAGGAGGGAAGGTTATAGGTTAAGGTTTAGATCCGTTACATGCCTTGTTGACATCCAAGTTGCATTATATTCATCACTTACCAACTTAAACGTTCGACCATAACACGACATTCTTTAACCAAATCCATCACTCTTCGTACAGTCTTCCTGTTAAGATAACATACGAAACATTTTAATAATAACAAAAATATGGCCATAAACAAAGACTTAGCGTGACTAATATACTTTCTCACTTACCAGTCAGGTTAGGGGCAGGGCTGATATGAAGTTAGGGGAGGGCTGATATGAAGTTAGGTGACTTTAGGAACACTTTTAAGAGAAACACTATTTAACCCTAAATTTATTTTTGCTCAACTTTTACTGAATTACCCCAAATTCTAAAATAGTGGGAATCCTCCTATGCGTCGTCTGCTAAAACATTTTAACGACTTTCGGCTTTGGCTTTTCGGGGTCAAATAGTGAGCTTCGGCAGAAAATTGTGGGGTAAAATTTAAAAATGCGAAAACTCCCAATAAACGTCGCAATTAAAATAGGTTACTTAAATCCGTTTCAGAAACTAAATAAAGCTAACTAAACTACCCTCTTGCCTACAACTTAAATTTAGTTACAAAAAACCTGAAATTAGCCTAAAAAAGGCCTTTTTTAAGTGGGAACACGAAACTGCGTAAACCTATTAATTTATGAAAAGGTGCGAAATTCGAACAGTAAATGTACAGTAAAAATAAAATGAACTATACTAAACATTGCAATTAAAGAAAATTATTAATTTAAACTTGTTTTATACTCTAAATGAACACTATTTAGCACGCTTCAAGATATATGTCAAATGAATTAAGTATAATTAACGTGAAATTAGACCAAAAATATAAATTTTTTGGATAAAAATTCTAATAACTACTTAATTAAGATTAAAAAAACGAGCCGTTGTTCGTCCAACCTCATTTTTACTATTTTACGTTTAAATTAACCTAAATAATCATTAAAATACACTAACAGTAGTGAAATCATGGAATCGGTGTAGGCAGTTTTTCAAAACTTGCACAACGTCTGTCCAACTTATTTGGAATTTTCAAAACGAATAAACAACAAAAACGGAGGGTAAAATTTGGTGTCAATGGGCGCAATAATTGGTGTAGTTTTGGTGTAAAATTGCAATTTAACAGAAATTTAGAAATAGAAATGAGGATCTTTCAAAGTGAAAATGAAAGGTAAAGGTGATTTAAGTACCAAAATAAAGTCCTTATCGATACTTTCCCAAAAAAGTAAGTTGACTTACAGTCAGAATACAATTTTAAAGTGACCAACATTAACCCCAAGAGGTTAGTCTATTGGTTCTCTCTATAGTAGAATAAATTATTAAATATGGCTTGAAAAAGAGTTCATAATTAAACGTAAAGGCAAATTATTTCCAAGGGCCTCGAAAGTATGCCTTCATGTTGATTCTTCAAAAATTTCAACATCGAAAAATAAAGCTCTAGGCAAATAGACTAAAAGGTGTACTGACGTCATAAGAACATTCATAAATATTTCAAATTACAGATTCCACCTCGTTCTTTTAGAATACGGTTCGCATCTCCGTTCAAGTTCACTATACATGAGTTCCTAACTTCCTATTTATTCTCTTTAATATTATGCTACATAATTCCTTTCACGTTATCCACACCCGGCGTTGACCACGAATTTCAAAAACGACAGGAAGAATTCAACCTTAAAATCCAATCGCAAGTTGACCAACTTAAAGCGGAAGTTGCTAAAATATCTGCCCAACAGTCTGAAAACCATCAAATACGGGAGAAATTCAAAGGCGAGCTAGATGAATTGCGGAAGCAAGTCGCGGATGATCATGAAAAGTTGCAGAAAGACTTGGGTGCCGTATGGCAAAAAGAAATGGATGAATTTCATAAGAAATTAGAAGAGTATTTGAACAAATACAAGCTAACCAATCCGGGAACTGATGCCGCAACCAAGGACAATAAGGAACAGATTGGAATAGTGCTATACTTCGCGGTATTGGTGGCCTTAGAGTCAAAGGAGATTCACATTCACCATGACTATGGAAAGACTGATGACATTCACGTACACCACGTGCATAATGTTCATCATGGCGATACATCCATCAGCCAATCAAAAACCAACACGTTTTCAACTGCCACTGATTGGGAAGGTGCGAAACGCGAACTTGAACAAGACTTACGCATGCAGAAAGAAAACTTCAACATGAACATGGACAAACTACGGTGACAGCAAGAAGAAGCGACGAGGACACAGCGTCACAATTTGGAGCAGGAGATGCGTCGTATGCAACAAGAAAGGGAGGCCAAGATGAGAGAAGGTCAAAGGTTAAGAGCTGACATGGAACGACTCCAACAAAAGCAAATGGAGGCCGCGCAAAGGGACCAAGAGAATTTGAAACGTAACATGGAACATCAAATCAGGGAAAGTCAGGAGGAGGCAAGGAAACAAATGGAAATGATGCAACGTCAACAAGAGAAAGTTCAGAGGGAGTTGGAGAAGAGGAAAATGGAGATAGAAGCCCAGTTACAAAATAATCGGGGATAAGTTAGGCTTAGGGATAAGACTGCAACCCGACCCCCCCCCTATAGTATTAACATAAGATTATAAGATATGTTCCATAAGTTTGACACTACCTAATAATGCTAGAGATTTACTGAGAGCTAGTTCGAGAACGACAAGCGAGAATAGAGTAGTGTCAGTATTACGTATGCAAACGTCATACCCTTCTCTCTCTTAGCCAAGCATCATCCCTCTACTAGGCGCAAACAGAATCCCCTGAGGGAGGGATACAAGGTCTACCCCCTCACTGACGATACTAGTCTATGGACTACACTTGCTTTTGCAGTTCATCTTCCTATTTAGTCTGTATTAAGCCTTTGACAGCGCCTCACCAGGCGCCGCTTTACCTCGAATCTATGACCTTCGTCACTTCATGACAGCTCCAGTTTGTAACCAGTGACAAACTTATGGAACATATCTTATGAACTTATGGTATTAATAATGCCTTAGTCTTAGGGTAAGTTAGGTTTGGTACGGTTAGGCTCAATGGGGAGTCAGGTTGCCGTCTTCTAATCTTGGCTTTATTTATGTATCTATCAATTTGAATTTATAACAAAATTTTTTTTCAAAGAATGTACTTATTTAAACAGTTGCCTATTGTATTACCTTGATTAAATGACAACCTGTGTTACATTTTTTCCGAGAATTTTGGCTTGTGGAAAGCTTGTGACGTCAATGATATCGTTATATAAAAATCATAAATTTCATATTAGTTTTAAATTCGCAGTTATAACATCGAATATTACAATGAAATATTGTTGCTTAGCGTTTTTATTATTACACCTAATTGCGGCAGAATTTGACCCGAATAAGGTTTTGGAGGAAACTAATGAAAAGCTTAAGAAACTGCAAGAAGATTGGCAAGTGCAACAAGAACAATGGCAGAAAAAGTGAGCTGATGTGCAAATCAAAGGTCAGGGCTTCGATTATAAAAAGATGCAAGAAGAATTCAAAACTCTTAATGAGGGAAATCAGAAAATGATCAAAGATGTCATTGATAGTTATCAAGCGCAATTGCAAGCGCAAGGATAAGCTTTAGACTTGTTCTTAAAGAATTAATTTTAAAATAAACAATATTAAAATTGATGTTTACTATTGTCATATGGGTTTTCTTAAGGGAACAGAAATCCGCTTCAACCACAGTTAAACCTAAAGTAATGTCCTCCCGAGGGGCTAATCACTCTCAATCTCTCTGTACACCAATTAAGAATTAAGCGTGGTCATTTTAGCGCTGTCAAGGGCAGCGCTTTTAAAGATTACGTGTAATCCGTTTAGTACAGTCAAAGCTGGTAGATAAAAGGTAAGATATGGAGTGGAAATTATGATGGGCGAGCTGCGCCACTAAAAGTGTCCCAGTGTACCTCGCTTCGGAATAGGCGATTGCTAAGTGCCAAGGTCGGTCAAAAAAGTGCTGCCGCGTAGCGCCATAACGTTATAGGTATGAGTGTTTCCACTCAGTCCAGAAAGAATTTAGAAGGGGAGTGGAAAGGGTGGTTTGGAATGTAGCGCAACGTCGTCTGCTAAACGTTATCTAGGCAGGTCGACTTCCGGTATGATGCGTTTGTAACAGAGAGATTTTAGAACATGTGACCGGAAACTCGCCTACCCCAAAAAGCTCAACGCGACCTCTTGTTTGGGCGTCATCACGTTTAATAGAGTCAAAGGGCCTTCCACTCCTCTTCTAAATTCTCTCTGCTCAGTGTTTGTGTCCAAAGGAACACTGATTGAGCTGAGTGACTGGCCCCTCATGTCTTCAACAACATAAATTTCTCGACACATAAATATTTGTTAAGCCAACGATTTTGAATGCTGATATAAAGTGCACTCTTTAACGATCGATGGCATAACACCACGTGATTAGGTCTTTATCAATAAGCTACAAATGTGAACACACGTTGTTCGTTTCTCAACTGGAATTTTGGCCTGGTTCATGTTGACACTGAAATTCCACCCCACCCCTCCCCCGAATAGTTTACCCTAACATCGGCGGCGAATAGTTTAGAGTTTACCCTAACATCGGCGGCGAATAGTTTAGAGTTTACCCTAACATCGGCGGCGAATAGTTTAGAGTTTACCCTAACATCGGCGGCGAATAGTTTAGAGTTTACCCTAACATCGGCGAATAGTTTAGAGTTTACCCTAACATCGGCGGCGAATAGTTTAGAGTTTACCCTAACATCGGCGGCGAATAGTTAACATTTAGAAGCTCCTATATTTCAAAATACCCCACCTCGTTGGTCGCCGAGTATTTCTTAAAATATTCCTAGGCACTTGCTGGTAGTTGTATCTATTTTAATGAATTAACTTTTCATTTGCACAACATATTACTATTTTCAAAAGTAAGATTTTGTCTTAAATCTAGAAAACACTCAATTAGCCTTATTCCTGATCAGCGCCACCTACCCATAGCGGCAACTTTGAGAACTACTGTAATCGGCAAGCCAACCAGATGTCGCTAAAATCTGGTGACGTCATTTTTGGTAAGACCCCGAGAGTGCCCGTCAGTGACGTCACCAGATTTTAGCGACATTTGATTGGCTTTCCGATTACAGTAGTTCTCAAAGTCACCGCTATAGGTAGGTGGCGCTGATCAGGAATAAGGCTAATTAACAAAAATTGTATTTTCAAAAAGTGTATATACATGTATGTACGTATATATTTTGTATTTTTTAAATTGTTGGGAAAGAAAGAAAGGAAAAAAAAAGCCAAATGTAATTATATCCCTTTAACTATGAAAAGTAACATTAAAAATAAAACTCAGTTCAATTCAAATTAGTTCTGAAAATGGCGACACAGTTTGTTTTGGCCCATTCATTAGAGAAGAGGATGAACTAAGGTTTTTGTCCAACACATTTAAAATGTATATCAATCTACTCATACATGTGTCTTATACGTTTATGTTTTGTCATATTACTCTTCTGCGTGCTTGCATAGTCACACTGATCACATTTGAAGGGTTTTTCACCACTGTGAATGCGTTGATGTGCGATCAAACTAATCTTCTGTGTACATTTATAGTCACACCGAGCACATTTGAAGGGTTTCTCACCGCTGTGAATGCGTTGATGTACTGTCAAACCGCACTTCCACGTACTTGCAAAGTCACACTGATCACATTTAAAAGGTTTTTCACCACTGTGAATGCGTTGATGAATGTTCAGAGAACTCTTCAGCGTGAATCCATAGTCACACTGATCACATTTGAACGGTTTGTCACCGCTATGAATGCGTTGATGTTTGATCAAATCAAACTTATACTTGCATGAATAGTCACACTGATCACATTTAAAAGGTTTTTCACCACTGTGAATGCGTTGATGAATGTTCAGAGAACTCTTCTGCGTGCTTGCATAGTCACACTGATCACATTTGAACGGTTTGTCACCGCTATGAATGCGTTGATGTTTGATCAAATCAAACTTATACTTGCATGAATAGTCACACTGATCACATTTGAAGCGTTTTCGTTCTTTACTCTTTCTAATGCGACGTTTTAGGCCCTTTTTATAATCAGTTGAATATTTGAACCCTGTGGTACGTTTCTTCTTGACTTTCCCTACAGAAAATATAAAAACCACAAACATCATTTATAATTTAGTATCAAAATACAATAACATTCAAGCGAACTTCTAAAACATTCAAGCGACCTTCATAAAAAAGGTAGTGCGTACGAAAACGCGGTGTTACAGAGAAACAAGTTGGAAAACCAAAATTTTACCTCTCCGAGCCGAGACGAATTTACTTTCTAATCTAAACACAGGTCCACCAGCCAGTGAGAAAAACCGGAAATACGTAGTTTAAATTGGCGGGATATTGCGAAGGTCATTTGTAAAGGTTTAATCGTTTAACATTTCCCTGTGTATCCTCATAATTCTAATGAGGACCTAATATCTATCACTTAAGTGTGTATTTAACTTTCGGCTCACTCTGAACAGTTAAAACCTCTTGTAAGAGGACACGAAACAAGGTCAATTCTGGTTTAAATCTAGGGTATCTTATTTCATAGCCCCAAAAGCTTCAACACTTATAGAGAGCCGAAGTATTAAAACCCATATTAAGTAGTGTAGTTAAAAGTTGTGTTTACACTATATATAAATGTAGTAAAGCTGAATTAAAAAGTAAACACCAAATTTGAAATGTTAATATAAAATATGTTCTTGGAATATTGAGATGAAACAGAGCTTTATAGCTACGCAACTACTAAAAGAATCGTTATGCCGAAAATTATTTAAAATATTTCCATTCAATATTCTGCAAAAAGGAAATGTTATCGTTTTGTAAGAGATCTTATCATCCTACTCGCTTATTATTAACTTTGATAAGCGTGTAGTGTTTCGATTCGGATGCAATCTTCATTATTCGTTCTATATAAACTCTCACTTGTGTCATTACATAGAAAGAACTTTATCTTAAATAATTAATCAAATATAACTGATATTAATTATTTTAATCGTCAGTATTTTACGTTAATTATAGTTAAGTCGGTTTAAGAAACTTAATTCCTAAAATAATTTTAAACATAGCTATCTTTAACGTTATACCTCTAGGGAACACCTATATCAGAACTTTTGTAAATTTAGGGTATATAAGGCGATTGATTCACATTAAGTGGTAAGAAAATGCGCAATTGCGTGAACCTTTGGTGGCGATCCCACCTTATGGAGGCTAGACGTTTCTCGTAATCCTAGCCGCTCGCCGCGTACATCTTAAGCCTAACGACGATGATGGAGTAGAAGCCAATGTTACAGATTGGTGTCTATGTGGTATAGACGAAAGACCAGTAGATGGTGGTGTTAGAAGCCAATGTTGCAGATTGGTGTCCATGTGGTATAGACGGAAGCCCAGGAGATGGTGGTTGTTAGAAGCCAATAAGGATAGATTGGTGTGTGTGTGGGATACACGAAAGACTAGCGCATGGTGTTGTTGTTAGAAGCCAATAAATACAGAGGGTGTTGAGTGAAAGAATCGGCGGTTAGTCAGCAGATGAAGGCGTAACGACTAGTCAATGATTGGCGTTAAATAAGATAGATAAAGTTTTTCGGAATTTCTGTGTACTGCGAACGCGGTCCGGAAATTGCGAACACGTTTGCTCCGACTTGCCAACTGCGAACGCGGTGACAGAAACACAGACACACACACACACACAGACAGACACACACACAGACACGTCCAGTGTAAAACCTCTCCGTGACGTCATCGTCACTCGGAGAGGTAAAAAGGTGTGTTGATCAAAGACGTTAGCCGATGAGTGAACGATCATATCAACAAAAAGGGGATGAAGATCAACTTAAATGGAAGAAAAACCTTGGCTCGAAACATGAAAGGTTGTACTTTTAACTTTCCTTTGCTCTCGAATTACTTTTCATTAAATCGTTGTAAGGTGGTTCATTAGAACTTACTGAATGATGAAACTAATGTTGAAGAATGTAGGACTGCTTTAATTAAAATATAGGAGGTTCATAATTGTTATGAATCATTAACGAACAGGATAAGAACAGATGCGCAAGTCCCGCAACGTGGAGTTTAGACAGTTCAAGTAATCTTACCCCTAAAGATAATAATGGAGGTGCAGGCAATCATAATTGAAGATGATTAGCGAAATTCTGGGTACATTTTGTGTAAGCCCGCCCTTGGAGGCTAGACGTTCCTCGTTAAATCTAACGATGGCAATGAAGTAGAAGCTAATCTCAAAGATACGGAATAGATGTACGCCAGAAGCCAATGCAACAGATTCGGTTTATGTGGAATGATACGAGAGATTAGGCAGATGAAGGAATAGTGTGGATTGGTACTCAAGAAGAACAGTTGACATAGTGAAATACAATTTTCCCCGATTATTGGAAAACGCGCGAACACGTTTACTTCCATATGCTACCTGCGAACGTACTCTATTGTAACAAAAGACAGACAGGCACAGAAACGTCCCAGACAGTAACTCTCAATGATACATGTCACTCGGAGGGGTAAAAAGCAGCGTTGATTAAGTATGTTTACCGAGGAAAAAAAGTTATAGCCACCCATAGTAGCACTGATCATATTTGAAGCGTTTTTCACCGCCATGAATGCGTTTATGCGCGATTAAAGGGAGCCATCGGAGGGTTTGCATTTCCCTCCCGCGGATTTTCGAGCCCTCTTCTAGCTACGAGGGGAGTGAATAAAAGTATCCCCCCATGGCCACCTAGAACCAGGCTTCTCCCACAGAAAACTGAAACAAAGTTGGACGTGCAGATTCAGCGCCACAAAAGTGCAGCGTCGAAATTTGAAACGAATAGGCAGACTGGCTAGCATACCCTCCGGTGGCTCCCTTTAAATGACACTTCCGCGCTGATCACATTTCAAGCATTTTTCTTCTTTACTCTTTCAAATATGACGTTGTACACCCCCTTTTATAATCAGTTTAATATTTGAACCCGGTTGTACGTTTCTCCTTGACTTTCCCCACAGAAAATGTATAAAATATAAAAAACGACGTATATCATCGAACGGTCGTATTTTAAACTTTTCTTTGCTCTCAAAATATTTAACGGGTTTTCAGGGAATCAAATGCCAGGTGACGCTGCATGATGACAAGTTACCTCTTTAATTCGTCATCGCACCCACTCTCTATTGTCAAAGTATTTTGGTCGAAATAAGTACCAGCGAAGATAAGAAAAGATGAAGACCCTTGGGAAAGTTTCATTATTCAAGAGGCTGAAAGGTCGTTAAGTGCTACAATTCAAATATACGTTATGTATAATCTTAAAATAACATAAAAAGCGTGAACGTTTTGTCCCACACATTTAAATATGTTACACATTATACAAAAACGAGTTTTGCTTCGCAGTCCTTAAAAAACTGCATTTATACACAATCCGCGGCACTTTTTCAAACCCACAAAGGGCCAGAAATTAGAAATTATTTTATGTATTGCAATTTGAAATTAAGTTTAATCGATATGAGAAATTTGGTTTTAATTGCGTAGTTCAAACATTTGTTATGATTAGAAATTTTACAACAAAAACGGGTATAAATGCGGCGTTTCGAGATGAAGGGAGCATAGATTTTCACGTATGAAATTATATAGAATCTGTTCCCCTAAAAACTTATCCCTGTCAAATAATTAGAGCGAAAAAATAGAAAATGAGCTTTTAACATTTTAATTTTTCAGGGTGGAAGAGATAAGAACGCTTATTTCGAGTAAAATGTCGCTTTACTACTCCTAAAATGAGGTCCCTCATTCTGATTTGTGGTTTTAAAAGCAGTGTCGTATTTCAGACATTTATCATACATTCAGAAAAGGTGTTCATATGTGTGTTGTTACATCTTGTATAAGTTTTAAACTTCAATTCGAACTCGAGTCATAATCGTCCTGGATTTAGCTCTTTGTTCCGAAACGCCGCATTTATACCCGTTTTTGTTGTAAAATTTCTAATCATAACAAATGTTTGAACAACGCGATTAAAACCAAATTTCTCATATCGATTAAACTTAATATCAAATTGTAATACATAAAATAATTTCTAATTTCTGGCCCTTTGTGGGTTTGAAAAAGTGCGGCGGATTGTGTATAAATGCAGTTTTTTAAGGACTGCGAAGCAAAACTCGTTTTTGTATAATATCTGTCCCTTTTTGGGGAGAAACGTTATTTGGGAATAAATTAGTTCTGGAATAGTGAACTCATTCGTCCAATTTTTTAAGACTAATTATATAGTATTTCACTAAATCGTAACTTGCATTCGGAAATTGGAATGGTCGGATAATACAATGCACTGTATAAAAACACACTATGCTAAATATTCGTTGAAACCATGTGAAAATTATAAAAATTCTCCAACTATTTCTTTGTGATCATTTAACGTTAGGCTTACAAAGACAAAAATTAGGCCCAAAGAGTTTTAAAAAAATCACGTGAATTTAATTAGTGAATCAAAATGGTGAAATTAAGCGCGAGATTTGAATTGAAACTTTTATTGAAATGCAGCGCGTGCTGGCGCGTGAGCTAGCGCGTGGTTTAAAATATTTATTTTTAAAACCTATACAAAAAGGCCAAGTTAACCTTACACTAGGAGAAATGAGATACTATACCTTTTCAACCTTTGCTAGTGCTGTAAAGTTAGGATGTGAAAAAAGTGTACCCCCTTGGTCGCGAAAATTTTTCCACCTCATAATGTTAAGCTCCATAGAGTTTAACATTACGATTTCGGATTGAGTATAAATAGAAAATCCCTGACGGGATTTTCTTAATAGGATATACAGGGTTCGTACAAAATCTTTGGAATGAAATTCCCTGACTTTTCGAGGTTTTCCCTGACAAAATTCCGCAAATTTCCCTGACCATTTTCAATAATGTACATGGCGAACATATATGAAAACCAATCTAAATTTACTAGAGTAATTTTTGCACGAATTATTGTTGTAAATAACTAGAGCGAGCGAAGCGAGCTCCGCATATTTGGGGCTCTGCTCAAGTCTCTGAAGGTCACCCTACTGTTATCCAGACTTTAAATTTCCCTCCAATAAATTTTTCCCTGACATTTCCCTGACTTGTAAGGTCCATTTTTAATTTCCCTGACTTTTCCCTGACATTTTAGGCCCATTTTCAACTTCCCTGACTTTTCCAGGTTTTCCAGGATTTCCAGGTCGTGTAAGAACCCTGAAATTTTTTTTTTTTGGCTGTGTAGCCTTCAAAATTAGACTTAATACCGAGAAGGCGGAAATAGTTGCTTAGAAATATGATATCTCAACACTATAAAAGTATAAAATGACTTACGTGCAATTTCCGAACGAGGCGATGAGGTTTTACCTTCTGGAATCTTTGGAGCGACATCTTCTAATGTCTCCGAGTTGGAAACCAAACTATTATTTTCAACTTCAATTGGAACTTCGGGTAAATCGCTTTCCATAGAGACGGAGCTCAATTCTGATCGTTCATTTGGGCTGCTAAGTTCTTGTTTAGGAACATACACTGGCACACTCAATGAGCTCGGATCTACAAACAGTTCCATAGCTTGATGTTGTCTATTATCAGTTTTCTTTGCTTCTGTCAAGGCGATTCTGCATTGGCTATCATCAAGATCGTTTTCTCGGGCTTCCTTTAGTGAATCGCTTTCGACATTTGCGTCGAGAGAAAGATGCGAATGTTTCTCGGTTTCAACATTCAATTCAGGAACACGAAATTTCTGCGACCGATTTGTATTATCCTCAATTTCTAACTCTGTCAAGACACTTTGCGATTTACGATAAGAATCATTAATGTCAATACTGTTTTCAAGAGGTTCTCGTGGCGAATCGCTTTCCGTCGTTGTGTCAGGAGGCATTTCAATTTTGTTTTCGATCTGAAGGTTAGGTGAAGGCGCACATAGAGGCAAACTGTCACTGTAGTTCAATTTAGGGAGACACGGATTCGTATTTCGCGTTATAAGCCCCATATTTTCACTTTTTTCCAAGGTAATTTTATTTTTGGTGTTTGTATTGCCAACCCCGGAAACACGTGATTCTTGACTAATATTTTCTTTACACAGAATGCCTTGGACATTGTGCCTCACAATTGGAAGGGATAAAACCCGGACATTATTTCCCAAATCATTTTCAACGGGTTCAGTTTTCACTAATTCATCATTAGGAAATTGGTGTAATTCACTTTTCTCCTATTTTTTAAGCAATTAACAATAACTCTCATTCTTAAAATAATTATCTTTCTAATCGACTATGAAAGTGAAGAATGTTGCATACCATCAGATCTTTGATTCTTTTTTCCAACTCTTTAATGACCCTATTAAGTCTTTCAATATCGTCTATTTGCTTATTTATCGTTAATGTTGTTTTCACTCTCTCTTTTTGCAATTTTGAAATTAAGACATTACACTAAACAAAATGAGATTCCATTACAAAACAATCTTGGGACTTTCTTTGGCTGAACGTATTTTGAAGGGGCAAGCGAGAAAAAGGGGAAACCAATGACACAGAAGAAGGGGGATCAGTCTCTTGGTTAATAACAACGGATGCGTTCCCAAACCCCTTAGATAAGAGTCAATCGTGATTGGTGTTTCCACCAATAACCATAATTATTCACCGACCCATAGAGTTTGGTCCTACTTTAAAGGGACTGTTAAGTTGTTGGCAGACCGTTGAATTTTGTTTTTAAAAAGTAACTAGACCCCCTCATTCGTCACCCCCGAGAGTCCGAGTCCCCCTCCCCCGCCGCTTTTGCTAGAAGGAAAGACTACTTTACAGAACCTTTAATTAAGAGAGCAGATTTGACAACTTAATCCTGTGCATGTAAAATTGGCTATGATCCCAAAAGGGTCTCATATTTTGGTGCTTAATTTCACACTACTAAAAAAAGCTCCCCTATGCTTTGAAAAATACCTCGGCTTCCAGTGTCCTGACTCGATCATCCCTTGCTTTCACTACATGGATAAGATCATCTTTGCTCAAGTGATCATAGTTACAATTTTCCTCATCTTTCATTTCCTAAAAACGAAGTTTCAATAACTTTCAGTTTGCCTAAAACAAGGAATATTGCAATAATTTCTTAAATACCTCTTTAATCGCCACCCTTTGAAGATTTACTAAGCTCATTTCGGAATTTTGTAAAGAGAGTTTGTGGAATTGTAAATCTTCCCTAAAACGAAATAATTTTCCAAAATGAAGGTAAATCAAAAAAGAACAAATAACAAGGAATGTTAAAAAAGCTAAGAAAAAATGGCAAAGCTTATAGTTCAAAAAATTGTTTTAATTAACGCTGCAATTTTGTTCAAGAGCTATCTCAGAAACCTTAGTGTGACGTCACCCACGCTATTTGCCCATAAAATCTAAGAAGTACCAAACATGGCCGCCCACTGCCAAAGTCAATCTGTATTCGTGTGACGTTTTACCTAGGTACTGACGTCACAACTAAAATAGCTCTATTCCTCAACCCCATTTTATGAATACAGCAAAACGTTTCATTCCTTGTTAAGACTTAAAGACGCCGTCTTTGATAGTTTTTTAGTTAGATAGTAGTAAAAATAGTAGTTTTCTGCCTTGCCTCGAGCACAGAGCAAAATAAAAAAAAATACCGATGATACTCATGAGGCATAATAGAGTAATATCTTTCACATATATGGCAACGTCATAACCCTCTATCTCTTACCCATAGCCGACTTGTATTAGATGTAGATGTCGCCCTTAGGGGGAAAATTTTGTGGCGGGAACTTCAAAACGAATGAAAATGCCAATAGGAGAAAGCTTACTTTTTGCCTTGAGGTTGGGGTTTTTTTTTTTTTTTTGAATAAAGTAAAGAAGTTTTTTCTAGAAGTAATACATTTACTTGATAACAATATATTTGTCATTATGTTATTTAAAGTGCGTTTAGTAAAGTATGTTTTCTACTTTTCTATCTCAGTACAATGTAATATTTTCAAAATAAGTGTTTTGATTAGTACCTAACATATGAAGTTTTTTGAATCACATTACAACTTTGCATATTTTCGCGGTAACGGTTTTTATTTGTACGTTTTGACTGTTTCTTCAACGTCACTTATATCTTTGGCATAGTTGATCATTAGGAGTTTGACAAGCTTATCTAACATAATATCACATAAATTAATATATACCTATTCCTCCCCCATTTTCAGCGTCCCACCAGACCCAATCGTTTCCGCAGTTAAGGCGCGTATTTCCCTCAGATTTCGTATCCACCCCCATCATCCTTGCCCTAAAATACCCCAGTAATGTTTTGGTAAATATAGGCATATTCACAGGGTTGGCCAAATTACATGAACCTCAAATAAAAAATTATAATTGCAAATCAAAAGTATATTAAATTACAAATTATAAATCATCGTAGGATTCGTATCTGATTTTGTCAAAGAACCCTTAACGTTTCTACCTCGCCAAAATATTTAAGGTATTATAAAGTATGCAATAACGCAATAAGTTACTAAACTTTTTCAATCCTACTGTGATATGTATATATTAATTTATGTGATATTATGTTAGATAAGCTTGTCAAACCCCTAATGATCCCCCGAAAATATGCAAAGTTGTAATGTGATTCAAAAAATTTCATATGTTAGGTACTAATCAAAACACTTATTTTGAAAATATTACATTGTACTGTGATAGAAAAGTAGAAAACATACTTTACTAAACGCACTTTAAATGAGATAAAGACAAATATATTGTTATCAAGTAAATGTATTACTTCTAAATAAACTGCCTTACTTTATTCAAAAAAAAAAAAAAAAACCCAACCTCAAGGCAAAAAGTAAGCTTTCTCCTATTGGCATTTTCATTCGTTTTGAAGTTCCCGCCACAAAATTTTCCCCCTAAGAACGACATCTAGCGGCGGCAGATCACGACGGCCATTGCCAATATCAGAAAAAAAACCGAGGATCACCTATAGGCCTTTATTAATACAAGTCGGCTATGTCTTGCCTTAGTGATATCCCCCCTTCCGAAGGCAAATAGTATTCTCTACCTTCAACGAAGGGGATACACAGTTCACTCCCCCTCTCTACCGATATTACTCTATAGAGACTTGGCAATTCGGGCTTAACTCCGCCCCAGCGCCATTATGGTTTTTTTTTCTTACAGAATGAAAGCTATATAAGCCCCTCCTCCTAGTGGAAGATAGCGTGACGTTGCATGACGTAGTACTGCCAAGTCCCTATTCAGGTATGCAATATTCCACTACGAGGGTATAGATCCTAAATCTCACATGCAGAACTAAATCTCACTATAGCGAGGACATCTTACAAAGTTACACGAGTGGCTAAATGTGTGCCTCTTAGTCTTTTGGGGGTAGAATGAGAATGAAACTAAATTAACACTATTGTTTAAAAGGCGGCAATAAACAAGCTAATAGCAATAATTTGAAAAAAGTAGCAATATTTAGGGGTTAAAACATATCTACTTTAGTAATATATTGGAAAAGGAGGGAATTTATTCTATAGGTTAAGGTTTAGATCCGTTACATGCCTTGTTGACATCCAAGTTGCATTATATTCATCACTTACCAACTTAAACGTTCGACCATAACACGACATTCTTTAACAAAATCCATCACTCTTTGTACAGCTTCCCTGTTAAGATAACATACGAAACATTTTAATAATAATAAAAATATGGCCATAAACAAAGACTTAAGTGTCACTAATGTACATTATCACTTACCAGTCAGGGGCCGGCTGATGCTGATTTGAAGTTAGGAACACTTTTCCGGGAGACACTATTTGACCTTAAATTTCCTTTTGACCAATTTTTATCGAATTACCTCAAATTCTAAAATAGTGGGAATCCTCCTATGCGTCGTCTGCTAAAACATTTTAACGACTTTCAGCTTTGGCTTTTCGGGGTCAAATAGTGAGCTTCGGCAGAAAATTGTGGGGTAAAATTTAAAAATTCGAAAACTCCCAATAAACGTCGCAATTAAATTAGGTTACTTAAATTCGTTTCAGAAACTAAATAAAGCTAACTAAACTACCCTCTTTGCCTACAAAAAACCTGAAATTAACCTAAAAAAGGCATTTTTTATGTGGGAACCAATGAGATAGAATATATATATTAAACCTAGAGTCACAACGTGAGATCTCGAGATCGACGTTTCGCGATACACCTTTTGTCGAGCATGAATCTTTATCAAATACGGGTGGCGCCACCCTAAGAACTTTTCTATTACCGTCTGCTGCTATAATGCTGTCAAGATCGTTTTTTAAACGTGTTAAATAAAATACGCGAGTTAAATAATAAAAACTTTAGTCCTTTTTAATCTAATAAATAGATGAAATAAAAACATAACGATGTTTCTGATTGCAAATAAGCAAGTAAAAGTTGTAATTAGTTCCGCTAGAGGCTCACAGATGGCGCTGTCATGTTTTGATAAACGTGCTTGATAAAAGCAATGTGTTTCGCGGTAAGCCGATTTGAATTGTAACTCTATCTATCTCATTGGTGGGAACACGAAACTGCATAAACCTATTAATTTATGAAAAGGCGCGAAATTCGAACATATTGGGTAAAACAGTAAATATACAGTAAAAATAAAATAAACTATACTTAACATTGCAATTAAAGAAAATTATTAATTTAAACTCGTTTTATACTCTAAATGAACACTATTTAGCACGCTTCAAGATATATGTCAAATGAATTAAGTATAATTAACGTGAAATCTTTGTCTTAGGAAAGTTAGGTTTTGGGCTCAATGGGGAGTCAGGTTGCCGTCTTCTAATCTTGGCTTTATTTATGTATCTAATAATTAGAATTTGAGATCTTTGACTTGATCTACTTCAGGTACCGTTATATATAACCAACTAAAAAAAGCTTTACTTATTTGAACAGTTGCCTATTGTACTACCTTGATTAAATGACAACCTTTGTTACATTTTTTCCGAGAATTTTGGCGATGGAAAGCTTGTGACGTCAATGATATCGTTATATAAAAATCATAAATTTCATATTAGTTTTAAATTCGCAGTTATAACATCGAATATTACAATGAAATATTGTTGCTTAGCGTTTTTATTATTGCACCTAATTGCGGCAGAATTTGACCCGAATAAGGTTTTGGAGGAAACTAATGAAAAGCTTAAGAAACTGCAAGAAGATTGGCAAGTGCAACAAGAACAATGGCAGAAAAAGTGGGCTGATGTGCAAGTCAAAGGTCAGGGCTTCGATTATAAAAAGATGCAAGAAGAATTCAAAACTCTTAATGATGGAAATCAGAAAATGATCAAAGATGTCATTGATAGTTATCAAGCGCAATTGCAAGCGCATGCGCAAGGATAAGCTTCAGAATTGTTCTTAAAAAATTAATTTTAAAATAAATAATATAAAAATTGATTTTTACTGTATCCTGAGCCAACGGCTCAAAAGTTTCTTTTCATATGGGCTTTCTTAAGGGTACATAGAAATCAGTTTCAACCACATTCAAACCTAAAGTATGGACCTGCAATTAATGTCCTCCTGAGGGGCTAACCACTCTCAAACTCTCGGTACACCGATTAAGAATTACGCATGGTGATTTTAGCGCTGTCAAGGGGAAGGGCTTTTAACGATTACGTATGACCAGATTAGTACATTCAAAGGAACACCGATTGTGCTTAATGTTGAGTGACTTGTACCTATTGTCCTCCACATCATATATTTCTCGACACACCAATATTCGTTACTTAAGAATAATTTTGGAATTCAGTGCGCGCTCTAGCAATTGATGGAGTAACACCACATGACAATAATATCAAATGTAAACACACGTTTCTCAACGGCAAACTTTCAGGCCTACCTCGTTCCTACTGACACTGAAATCCTCCCCCATTGTAATTTTTAAGAACAAGGTTACGTTTTTGGATCAAGTCACAAAATAACACCATTATGACGTATTTTATGTCCTTGATATAAAGTATATTAGAATTAAATCAAGGAAAATAAAATGTTGTTGATTTATCTAACAGGTGATTAATTATTGTTAACTAAGATTTGAAGGCAAATTAGCAACTTCCACCTTACTAATACTGTATCCCGAGAAAAAGACATGAACAAAACTTCTACATAACGATGTTAACTTTAATCTCTTGTGTTATACACTCTGAACAACTTTTACATTACCAGCTTAGGCACATTTCTACCTTTAAAAACGTACACTTCTGCGACTGCTAGATAAAGGCTCATCAACCATGAATTAACTAACGCGTTAGTTAATCCATGCATCAACGTTCTTCACTCTTAAAATTATTGGGTTGTTTTCAGCCCAAAATGTGTTAATTGATAATCCAAAAATGGGTCCGTACTTACCCAGGCCAAAAAAGTTTTTTTTCTTCCAATAACCCAAATGTATGTTGTTAGTTCAACCTAATTGTAGTTAAAAATAGGCAACTTCTTATTTGGGTTCAATTTTACTATAATATTTGACCAACGATGGGTTAAAATTGACAACAAATTAGGTCGTTATTTCGATATAATTTCGGTAAAAACAAAGTTGGGTTGTTTGCGATTCCCGCTATTGAAATTCTCTAAACAAGATGAACAGGCTGATATGCCTTACTCAAAGAGTGTGGCAATTTCTTTGTTTTAGGGGCCATTGTTTGGGGGCGCTCGTGCCTTCGAAACTAAATGTTTATAACATTTTTCAACCTACTCTGACTGAGTTTGACCCAAAGAACACACCCTTTAATTTGTAACACAATTATCAGAAACATCCTGTATATTACTGACAATACTCCAAAAACTCTGAACAGCAAGTCAATGGCTTGCTGGATTGCCTTGAGCTGAATAAAAATATGATCAACTCGAGTTGTTGTTTTCAACATTTCTCGGAAAGTATTTGACGTCAACTAAATGAATTAGTGTCGAACAAATACCCCACTTAGTTCCTTCCAAATAAATAGAACCATAACGCAAAAATTCGAATCAGTAATAACAACAACATGACTTTAACAAAGGTAGGATTTGTAGTGGCCGTCTCTCTTTTGATCAACTTTTCGTCTCTAGTGACGACTGAAGACGATCAACCTGATCAGTCCGGAACTGGTAAGATCGATTTCAAAAAATACGAAAAGGAATGGGAAGAAAAGTTCGAGAAAATGCAAAATGATGTAAAAAAGTGGAAGAAGTCTTAAAAATGTTTAAATAATTATTAAAATAGTGGATTTTCTTTCAATTATCAATTTTGAATCTTTGGCCGTTCTATATTCATCTTCTATTTATCCGTCCCAATTTCACTAACCAAACTGAAGTGTGCTTGTAATCAGTAACACTATGGTTCATTAAAAGTTCTTCAAGTCTGGGACAGAGGCAAACCCCTAACCATAAAGACTGTTAAGAACGTCATATTATCGAATCCCTCGTAACATTTTAGCTTTATGATTAAACCCTAACCAAGTGTCAATTGAAAGTTGTTAAAAATCAAGGTTAGTTTTTTTAAAGAACAACAAAATGCAGGTATTTCATCTTGGTGGGCTCAAGTATTATTAAGCGTTTAATGTCCACATAGACAGGCCAATTAGGATAGGTAGTTGTGTTGATGACTCCATTATGAAGTCGGAAGTACGTATGTGTGAAAAGTGGGAAGTGGAATGTATCGAAATCTCTAAAAATGGCGACAATAAAATTAACCTAAAAATTTGACAAAACAACCACCATACATTTCATCATATGGAAACCAGTACTACCAGAAGGGGATAATAGAAGAAGGATGACACTCTGTATCCTCTTAATACTTCAGTTATGCAAATGATTCTTCCCAAGTTTATCCCCTTTTGTTTTCTCTTCTGCTCATCGATGGGCATCGCACTGTGTGGGAATTCTAAAACTGTTTGGTTCTAACTGCACAGCAATCAACACACAAACCTTGATTGTCTTGAGGTGGAGCAAAAACCCACAAGCGCATCTTGACAAATAGTTAAACGCTAATAGAGTAATGATGAGGGAACTATTTATCGCGTATATTATTCGGTTAAGTAACCATGCTATAAATGTAAAATGATGTTGGGAAGAATCATATTACAATAACCAGGGATAGATTTAATTTTAGAAGTAGAAATGGAGGACGGTTAATATATACTTCAGTCCGACTCATAGCCCAGTTTAGAGCCCCTCCCTCCAACACGTAACGAAAAGTTTAAATTATCTTATTGGCTCACTTAAAGCACGTTTTGATGACGTTGCTGATGGGGACGGCGAAAATTACGTAGTTTCCTTTTTACCTGTGTCGCTGTGACCCGCCTCTTCTTTCCCGTGGAAGGGGGTCCGGGACTTCGACGCGCACCCACATTACTCTGTTCTCCATTCCTACCTCTAAAATTAAATCTATCCGTGCAATTACCAAGCTTTGTGGGTAACTTCTCTCGAAGAGAAGTATTATATACTTCTGGTACTACCTATTTTTGATTAAAAGTCTTTGATCTTAGTGCATGAGAAGGAAATGAAGTTTTGGGAAAAACATCTCGTGCGAAATTGAATTAAGAGTTATTGACACAATTGTGTGGGCACAAAAGTGAAATAATATAACGATGGATTATTTCATTAATAAAATCTCTCGTGTCTCGTGCGCCACGTCAATTAATAAAGCACTATGGAGTAGGACTATATAAGGGAAAATTTTTTCAAACTCTACTCACAAAAGATAAAAATCACATACTGTATAATAAATTCAGGAAAAACCCTGATATAAAATGAAAATTAAAATCTACGTAACCTTTTTGGTTTTGGCAACAATCACGGTTCTTGCTGCTAGTCAACAGCAAGAGGGATTTGATTTTACTAAACAAAATAACGAATGGCAAGAGAAATTTAAAGTAAGTATATTGGAAAGATAGTATTAACATAATAATTAATGTAGTAGTTGAAAATTTATTTAACTTCTGAAAAACCGATTTCCCCGAATTTTTCAGGTTTTTCCCCCATATATATTTCCCTGAGTTTTCCAGATTTTCCCCCATATATATTTCCCTGAGTTTTCCAGATTTTTTCCAGATTTTCCCCCCATATATATTTCCCTGAGTTTTCCAGATTTTCCCCCATATATATTTCCCTGAGTTTTCCAGATTTTCCCCCATATATATTTCCCTGAGTTTTCCAGATTTTTCCCCATACATACTTCTCTGAGTTTTCCAGATTTTTCCCCATATATATTTCCCTGAGTTTTCCAGGTTTATCCCCCATATATATTTCCCTGAGTTTTCCAGATTTATCCCCCATATATATTTCCCTGAGTTTTCCAGGTTTATCCCCCATATTTCCCTGAGTTTTCCAGGTTTTCCCCCCATATATATTACCCAGAGTTTTCCAGGTTTAACCCACATATATATTTCCCAGAGTTTTCCAGGTTTTTTCCTCCATATTTATTTCCCAGTTTTCCAGGTTTATCCCCCATACATATTTCGCCAAGTTTTCCCAAATATATTTCCCCGAGTTTTCTCCTATATTTCCCTATAGAAAAATCTTGTCTACTTGCAGGCGCAACAAGACGAAATGCAAGCCAAGTGGAAACAGCAAAGTGAGGGGGGAAAAGGGTTCGATATGGAGAAATTCCAAGCTGAACAGAAAGCTAAACAAGAGGAAATGATGAAACAGTACCAGGATGAAATGGCAAAAAATCAAGGTCAGGGTTTTGACGCCAAGAAATTAGAAGAGCAACAAGCAGAGTGGAAGAAAAAATGGGAAGATGATCAAGCAAAATTTCAATCGCAATATAAGACAACTGGATAAACTTCTATAGCGATGATAACACTGTCAGCATCATATTATCGTGATATTATTTAACTGTATAATAAAAATGTTCCTCACACAAAGACTTAATTTTTTTCGAAATATAATATAAAGGTAAGCCAATAATTCTTTTTTGGTATCGAACCGATTACCGAATACCAAAAATTTTCCTTATTAAATACCGAATGGAATAGTTTATTCCAAATCGAATACCGAATAGTTAGGACTTGGTAAATATTTTACTATCCGATTAATCGCGAATAATTCAGGCTAACATTCGCGAACCCTAACATCGGCGAATAGTTAACATTTAGAAGCACCTATAATTCAAAAAACACCACCTCGTTGGTCGCCGAGTATTTCTTAAAATTTTCCTAGGCTCTTGCTGATAGATTTGATAGAAGGTAAATAAAATTTGGAGGATATTTTTATAAATAGTAAAAGTAAAACTTACCTAAAATGCAACCCCAAAGAGTTTTTTACAGTTTATTCACAGCGGCCATTTTTGGTTACTTCTTACGTTTAATTGAAACGCAGTAAAATTTATAAATTAAATAATAATAAATTGCGTTTCAGGCTGTGACCTCCACTCAAATTACCCAAAACTTCCCACGAACTACCCGTCGTTAAGAAATTACTTTAAAGCTTTCATGGTGAAAATTCTCAGATAATTTTAAATTATATTTTTTTTTACGTTTCAAAGTTCAACGTAGCTACGACCAACGCTTTTTAAAAAATTAGGCATGCAAGTGCATTAAAACAAGCTGCCCCAGCAGAAAGGACACTCGTGCGGGATATGTAGGATAATAAAAAGATGAAACAATAGGGGCTAAAAAAGCGAGCATGAGGTAAAAATTTCTTTACTAGACGCCATACCTCCAGTTTTGACTTCTGAGCGAGACTGACAAATATTAACCTAACAGTAGAACTCGCAGCAGACAGCTTAATTTAAATTGTACGACTACTTCATTTGCCCTTCGATCCACCTCTAAGCTCTAGTTCAAATTATGGTTTCGAAGCAACCATTTTGTCATAAAAATAACACCGTAAGTTTCATACATTTCAAGAACAAAGAGCACTTGCCTCAAGAGTCTATGGGCAATATCTAAAATAGACAAAAATGCATAAATTACTATACGTAGGTTGTAGCTATTATTTACTCCTAACTTTGGAACGTATTCAACGGAAATTCGATCAATATGTATACTAAAGGATTTTAAAACGTTGACAATACGATTACAATAATATCTTAAATAACCACAGGCTTCTAACAATTAGAAACAGATTAACTTACCTGGACTTGAGTTTTTTAAATATATTGTAAAATATTATTAGAACAAGTTGGGAAAACCAAAATATTACCTCTCCGAGTCAAGAGGTCTACTACTAAAAAGTTATTTACCTAGATATGGAATTATTTCTCTTTTTTGAAGTAAAAATTTACGAAATATTGAAGCAGTATTCCAAGCATAGCGAATATACAGTAAAGCAGACGACATTTTACATCCAATAAGGATAAATCTTCGACACATGGAAATCAGTCAATGGCAAAAAGAACAGGAAATGAAGTCTACGCTTCAGCTGTTTACTCTATATTCTGATAGCTACATTCGCACTGGTTTGCAGTGTAAACACTATCGTCTCGTCTCACCTCAACAATATTCTTAGTTTGCCAACATGAGTGTTAACGTTAAATAATACCAAAGCTAAATTGTAGCTAGACGCACTGATACTCAGTGCGCACTATAAAGAGAATAAAAACTCTGTAGCTTAGCCCTACTAATCTAATTGCACCATGATCTTTTCTTCTATTTTAAAATCTTAACCTGATTATTTAAGAGTGTATTTAACTTCCGGCTCACTCTGAATCGTTGATGTCTCTTCATTTCAGACACGAAAATTAAAACCCAAAGTTTACTTCACCTCAGGCCTTAATTATTTACTCTTTATTTCATTAAGCCTATTGCGGGTAATACTAGATATACCCGCCAGAGTCTAGATCTTAGCTTTCTTCATGAAATCACTAAACCAAAGATTATTCTATATACAGATGTAGTATAGCTTAAGTAATATATAAACAGCCATTTCAAATAAAAATATTAAAAAAATCTTTGGAATATCAAAATGAAACAGAGCTTTAAAGCTACAAAAGTACTAAATGCATCATAATTACGAAAAATATTTCCACATATTCACTTTATATTATGGATAAAGGGAATATTATGGTTCAGTAGGATTTCTTTACACATCAAAACAAAACGAACTTCTAACGCAGCGCACTAGTGTAACAACGGACGGACACACACAGACAAAAACATAGACTGCTTTTTAACTCTTTCCGTATTAATTTTGAATTGAGAAACAAGATTATCTTAAATATTAAAATAAATATAATTAATATTTAATATTTTCTTCGTTAGTTATTCGCCTTATTGAACGTTACAACGTTTTAAAAAAGAACAATTAAACATTCTTGAGAGACTTGACTAATATTGGCGTTTGAAATGAAGCATACGCCGGTTGCTTCGCCTTACTCAAATAGGTAGTATATAAAGGTGTCGAACTACAGCTAAAAGCAAGAACAACCGCAATTGCGAAAACCTTTGGTGGCGATCCCACCTTAGGGAGGCTAGACGTTTCTCGTAACCCTAGCTGATCGCCGCGAATGTCTTAAACCCAACGATGGCGATGGAGTAGAAGCCAGGTGTACAGACTGGTGTCCAAGTGGAATGGACGAAGACCAGAAGATGGTGGTGATTAGAAGCCAGTATGTACAGACTGGTGTCCATGTGGGATGGACGAAGACCAAAAGATGGTGGTGATTAGAAGCCAGTATGTACAGACTGGTGTCCATGTGGGATGGACGAAGACCAAAAAATGGTGGTGATTAGAAGCCAGTAAGTACAGACTGGTCTCCGTGTGGGATGGACAAAGACCAGAAGATGGTGGTGTGAGAACTCAAGTAGAGGAGCCATTTCTGTGACTGTGAAAGCAGTTCGGAAATGGCGAACACGTTTGCTCCGATTTGGAAACTGCGAACGCGGTCACGTGGGTGTAACAACAGACACACACACAGACAGACAGACAGACACACACGTCGAAATTAGAACCTCTCCGTGACATACGTCACTCGGAGAGGTAAAAAATACATTTTCAATTATCGCGCAAAATTATCCGTGATTACAAAACATTTTACATAGGCAACTCGAACAAAGTCTTATTAAATCTTATAAAAAAGAACACAAAATAAGTATTATCAGAAGGGAATAAGAGAGAAGGGACACACTTTATATCTCCGTAATGCTTTACACTCGTAACAAGTCTTACTAACCTCAAATCAACTACCCTTCACTGATTGGCTATCTAACTTCTGTCTTAGCTGTGACGTCACATAAGAAGGTGACGTCTCGGTTGACGAATTAAAAGTAGTTTTGTTTACAACTTTACATTGAAGGAGATAAAAATGGCCGAATTTCATGTTGATAAACGAAATCAAGCTGTGCAATTAATTTAGATACACGGGAAATTGAGAATTACAAAATCAGATAATTTGAAGGTAATAAATAGATGAAAACTAATTATTTTGAATTAATATTAAAAAATACAAATTAGTTTTAGTAAAATACATACTTGAGGTTATAATTACACCAGAACGAAACATCGACAGTCCTAAGCCTTTGGAGAATGAAAATCTAGCAGACAAATAGGCCGCCTGATACCGCGGAGAACTTAAAGAACTATTTTTGCAGTAAATTGGTTAAAAGCTGTGTACTTGCGCAAAGTTTTCGCGGTTTTCTTGATGTTGGTCGGACTCTCGTTACCAAAGCAGAATCTAATGTCTCCCTTCTCTCTTATTCCCTTCTGATATTATCTAATGAAGTTGAAAAATACGTTTATACTATATATAAATGTAGTAAAGCTGAATTAAAAAGTAAACACCAAATTTGAAATGTTAATATAAAAGATGTTCTTGGAATATTAAGATGAAACAGAGCTTTATAGCTACACAACTACTAAATGAATTGCAACCAAAAGATAGGAGAAGACAAGTTACAAATATTTATTCGCTCTTGATTGCACGTTTGGAAATTTTTTAGCCTGGAGAGATTCAGAGAAGCACCCAAAACAAGATGAAGAGGCGTCTCTATTTTTTATTTTAGTATCGTCATTCAATTTAAAATTAATTCTGAAAACGGCTGTTAGTGAACCAAGAGTCCTGTCCTTGACAAAGCGCACAGTTTCCGTTAATACAATTGAATTCAGAAAGGAGAAATTTAATGGATTCTTACGTAAACAGTTTCGGCAAATTCATTACAAAAGAGGATGAAAGATGGTTTTTGCACAACAAATTTAAAATGTTCATTTTACGATTTTAAAGAAATTTTACATTGTCTAGCAGCCTTCAAATCCATCTATTCATTCTTGTGACTTCTACGTTTATGTGCTATCAAAGAACTCTTCCGCTTACATGCATAATCACACTGATCACATTTAAAGGGTTTTTCCCTACTGTGAATTTGTTGATGTCTGATCACATCAGTCTTCCACGCACTTGCAAAGTCACATTGATCACATACGAAGGGTTTTTCACCATTGTGAATGCGTTGATGTGCGATCAAACTAATCTTCTGCGTGCTTGCATAGTCACACTGATCACATTTGAAGGGTTTTTCACCACTGTGAATACGTTGATGCGCGATCAAATTACCCTTCCACGTACTTGCATAGTCACACTGATCACATACGAAGGGTTTTTCACCTCTGTGAATGCGTTGATGTTGGATCAAATTACACTTCTGCGTGCTTGAAAAGTCACACTGACCACATTTGAAGGGTTTTTCACCAGTGTGAATGCGTTGATGTGCGATCAAACTAATCTTCTGTGTACATTTATAGTCACAACGAGTACATTTGAAGGGTTTTTCGCCGCTATGAATGCGTTGATGTGCGATCAAATTACCCTTCCGCGTGCTTGCAAAGTCACACTGATTACATCTGAAGGGTTTTTCACTACTGTGAACGAGTTGATGTCTGATCAAATTTCTCTTATACTTGTGTGCATAGTCACACTGATCACATTTGTGTTTTTCTTCGTTACCCTTTCTAACGTGACGTTGCGGATCCCTTTTATATTCAGTAGAACACTTTAACCGAAGTTTCTTCTTGAATTTACCTATAGAATATATATAAAAGAAATATAAAAACGACATAACTTATAATTTAGTATCAAAAATACAGTAACATTCAAGCGAACTTTAAAAAAAGCGTAATTCTGAGGCCTCTACGAAAACTCAGTGTTAAAGAAAAGAAACAGTGCTGATGAGTGAACGAGCATATCAACAAAAGGGGATGAAGATTAACTTAAATGGCGAGGAGACACCTTGGCTCGAAACCAGAGAGTGGTAACTTATCGAAAGGGTTAAACTGGTCCATAAGTTATCGCTTGCTTTATAACTAAAGACCGTGAAATTTTAACTTGACCACCTTGTTTTTTTTTATTAGCACGAGGGGAATTCGAGAAACATCCGCCGCTTTTCGTTCAAGGTTTGATGACACCTATGACTAATCACCTATTGAAATATTGCCTTCTCATAGACGGCACGAGGTTGTCATAAACCCTTTAGACGAAAGTTATCACTTGAGATAATTAACTCGCTTAAAAAGTTAGAGAATTGCCCCCATTGTTTCTATTTTTTTTTTTTTTTTAAGTTTTCAAATTCTATGTAACGATGCTTTAATAGTAGTTAATTATAAAGGTAAAATGTTTCGGGTCCAGAATAGTATGTTCTAATAGGCCAGTCTATAGAAGAACTCAATCAAACCAGTTTTAAAACTTCCCAATAGTGTTACCGATATAAACCAGGCAGCTCGGTCAAATTCGGAAAAAATAAACATAAACAAAGAAACAACTTTCGAAAATATATTTAGATTAAAATTTCATCACTGAAACGGTCCTAAGACAATATATACGGAATACAAACGTATCCTAATGAACGCATGATAAAATATACGCGACAATATGAACAAACAGTAAAATTCTGCCATTAAACCTCTATATGTGATAAACCTAATAAATACTGAAAACACAACAAGCCTGATTTCAACGGAAAAGTCAGGGTTAGCGACAATTTTCCTGTCTCTGTTGAAACCATCTAGTACCTGAGCTGATGACGAAGTTAAAGTAATTAAAGACGCAAATGACGATCCAGGACATTTAGCAAGTACTACATCAAAACCTGAAGAAACTTCCGACAATTTATGTGCTAATGAAAGCTCCGAGGGGACTGATAACGGAAATGGAAATCGCTCGAAAGAAAAAACCTCAAACGTTTGGAAACAAGTTTGGAACAATTCGAAAAACGTATCCAAAATTTATTAAGGCTTATTTTAGCATCGTCTTTGTGAATTTTATTACATTTAATATAAAATTACTTCTGAAAATGGCGGTGTTACAACTGGGTATAGTGCACCAAATAGAGTCTTCCGGCGCTTCCGTTAATACAATTTATAATGGAGAAATTTAATGGATTGTTACATACACAGCGTCGGCCCATTCATTACACAAGCCGATGAAATATGGTTATTGTCCTACACATTTAAAATGTAAATCCATCTATTCATTCATGTGACTTCTACGTTTATGTACTATCAAATGACACTTCTGTCTGCATATATATATAGTCCCACCGATCACACTTGAGGCGTTTTTCACCATTGTATCATCAAATTACTCATACGATTACTAGCATATTCGCACTAATCTAATTCTGTGGGTTTTTCACCACTGTGAATAAATTGATGTCTGATCAAATGAACCTTCTGCGTGCTTGCATAGTCACACTGATCACATTTGAAGGGTTTTTCACCACTGTGAATGAGTTGATGTCTTTTCAAATCAGTCTTCCACGCACTTGCAAAGTCACACTGATCACATTTGAAGGGTTTTTCACCACTGTGAATGCGTTGATGTGCGATCAAATGAGCCTTCTGCGTGCTTGCATAGTCACACTGATCACATTTGAAGCGTTTTTCTTCGTTACCCTTCTTTGTGTGACGTTGTGGACCCCTTTTATATTCAGCAGAATATTTGGTCCGAGTTGAACGTTTCTTGCTGAATTTCCCTACAGAAATTTATTAATGAAATATAAAAACGACACATACATCATTTACAATATAGTATCAAAAATACAGTAACATTCAAGCGCACACGAAAACTCACGGTTTTTATGAGCAAACGACCTTATAAACAACAAGTTGGGAAACCAAAATAGACCTCTACGAGTCGAGACGTTGTTCTCAATTAAATATAATTTATATTGATTATTTTTATCGTCAGTAATTTAGCTTAATATTAGTTTAGGCATTCTAAGAAACGTTATTCCTAAAATCATTTTAAATATAGCTATTGTTGACGTTTGAATTCAAGCGTATGCCTCTTTAACAATTTTTGGAAATTTAGAGTATATAAGGCGATTGATTAACAATAAATAATAAGAAAACCCGCAATTGTGTGAACGCGGTGACAGACACGTCCAGTGTAATACCTCTCCGTGACGACATCGTCAAACGGAGAGGTAAAAAGGGGATGAACATAAATTGAATTGCAAGAGAAACCTTGGCTCGAAAGGACGTATTTTCAAATTCAACGGATGTTCGGAGAATCAAATGCTAGCTGATGCTGCGTGCAGACAAGCTACCATTTTCTTCCGTTCTGGCACCCACTCTCTGTTGTCACATCTAGTTTTCACTTTGTTTCTCTGCCTAGCAAAAGGCACCCTGAATACAACTACATCTTCTTCTTCTACTTCTGATAGAATGTTGTCTTCGTAAAACTCACCGAATAATTTCCCTAGCCAGATTTTTTAACTCAAAGCGAAGAAGGGCGGCTATTTACTCTCAGATTAAAACTCATGCAAGAGGGGTTACTCGAAACGAAACCCTGTCGATATCTAGTTCGACAACTTGTCGATACGCGACAACTTCTGACAGAATACCATTTTTGTGATTTTCGAGGCCGAGAGAGATGTCGATCGACAACTCTCTTTCGAAGCTTACAGAATAGGCACCCTGGTGATGTTAAGTAAAAGTCGTACCAATTGATACTCAAACGGATTTATGTACTAAGAACGTCGGATCGTAGCTTTAGCCTCTAGTACCATCCTCGCATACTTTATTGGGAAACTTCGTCTGCTTATATTTTGACTCCACCCACAAATTCTGTATATAGCGACTTCTAGAGATCGAAAATATCATTCTTATCTCTATTTTCGTGGTTAAATATTTTTCTCCGAAATTGCGCCAGTGGTAAAAAAGCAAAGTTAAGAATATAAATAATTGATGTTTCTTTTTTAAGTATCTAGTTTTTCTTCAACATCAATTATTTATATTCTTAACTTTAAAACTTAATTCCACTAAATCGAGAGATATATCGCATTGTTGTCCACTTTGCTTTTTTACCACTGGCGCAATTTCGGAAAAAAATATTTAACCACGAAAATAGAGATAAGAATGATATTTTCGATCTCTAGAAGTCGCTATATACAGAATTTGTGGGTGGAGTCAAAATATAAGCAGACGAAGTTTCCCAATAAAGTATGCGAGGATGGGTAGTGAATTTGCTACGTTCAACGTTCTTCTTACATAAATCCGTTTTTGGTCGTACCTGATTGAAACTCAATGCCCCGGCCTAACCGTTCCCGCATAAATGTTGCAGGGACGTTAAAGAAATTAGTTTTAATCCCCGGACATCTTGAAAAATGGCGGCTAGAAATGTGAAGTTTCTTAGTGTAATTTGTAAATGCATTGATTTTCATCAAATTAATTTCTTGCGTGCTTCCAAAGGAACACTAATGTCATTTTAGGGGTTTTTCTGGTTCGCGTTAAAATGGGACGCTATAAATTTCATCCTTACTAAGTTTGATACTGAATTAATTTAGCCTGGATGAAGAAAAACATTTCAAGGTAGAATTAACGATGTACTCATCACATAAAGTTTGCAAAAAAAGACATGAAATACGTAGAATTGTGGAGACGCACTTGAAAAGAACAGAATGCCAAGTTGTACGAACAAGCAATGTCGAAGAAAAGTAAAGGCTTTGATCACGTGAATCAGCGTACGCTCCAATAATATAATCAGTATAACTACACTAAAGTGCGCAACAATATGGCGTCATGCCACTGTTATTTGTTATTAAGTATTTACAACCATAACGATTGAAAATAAGCATCGCTTAGGGGCTTTCGACCCAAGATTAGTTTTCATCTAAGTTTAAAGCGGAATTACGTCCAAAAGCAGGGAGGCCGTGTCTCCATCATTCGCGTTTTTCGGAGGGGGAAAAATACATTCGGATTGTATTACGAGCAGTTAAATGAAATACGCGACTAGACTTTATACCCAGAAGGCGGAAATAGTTGCTTAGAAAAGTGATATTTCAATCTAGGTACTCAGGACTATTAAAGAATGAAATGACTTACGTGCAATTTCTGAACGAGGCGATGAGGTTTTACCATCTGGATTCTTTGGAGCGACATCTTCTAATGTCTCCGAGTTGGACACCGAACTATTATGTTGACCTGCAATTGGAACTTCGGGTAAATCGCTTTCCATAGAGACGGAGGTCAATTCTGATAGGTCATTTGGGTTGCGTTCAAGATGAGTAACACACACTGGCACACTCAATGACTTCGGATCAACACGCTTCAGTTTTGGCAAGCACAGTCTCATAGTTCGATTTTGCTTATTATAAGTTTTCTTTGCATCTGTCAAGATGATCGTGGATTGGTTATCATCAAGATCGTTTTCACGGGCTTCTTCTAGCGGATCGCTTTCGACATTTGCGTCGAGAGAAAGATGCAAATGTTTTTTGGCTTCAACATTAAATTCAGGAACACGAAATTTCTGCGACCGAGTTGTATTATCCTCAATTTCTATCTCTGTCGAGACACTTTGCGATTGACGATAAGAATCGTTAACGTTAATATTGTTTTCAAGAGGTTCTCGTGGCGAATCGCTTTCCGTGTTCGAGTCAGGAGTCATTTCGAATTGGTTTTCAACCTTAATTTTAGGTGAAGGCGCACTTTGAGGCAAACTGTCACTGTATTTCGGTTTAGGGACACACGGATTCGTAATTCGCTTTATAAACCCCATATTTTCAGTTTTTTTCAAGGTAGTTTCGGTGTTTGCATTGCCAACCTCAGAAACAGGTGATTCTTGACTAATATTTTCCTTACACAGGTTGCCTTGGACATTGTGCATCACAACTGGAAGGGTTAACTCCTGGCCATTATTTCCCAAATCATTTTCAACGGGTTCAGTTTTCACTAATTCATCATTATCTAATTGATGTATTCCACTTTTCTCCTATTTTTTAAGCAATTAACAATAACTCTCATTCTTAAAGTAATTCTCTTTCACATCGAGTATGAAAGTGAAGGATCTTGCATACCATCAGATCTTTGATTCTCCTTTCCAAGTCTTTAATGACCCTATTGAGTCTTTCAATTTCGTCTATTTGCTTATTTATCGTTAATGATGTTTTCACTCTCTCTTTTCCCATTTTTGAAATTAAAACATTACACTAAACAAAATGAGATTCCATTACAAAACAATCTTCGGAGTATCTTTGGCTAAACGTATTCTAAAGGGGCAAGCAAAGAAAAAGGGGAAGATAATGACACGCAAGAAGGGGAACAGCAAAAAAGGCCCTCGTCGGGTTTCTTTGTTAATAAAGAAACGAAGGACGTGTTACCAATCCCCTTAGCTTTGTGCCAATCCTGATAGGTGTTTTCACCAATAACCTTAATTAATTAACCCACTCATAGAGTTTGGTTCTATTTTAAGGGACACCTGATTCGACAACTGATCCATTTAAAGTTCCTCATATCTCTGTGCTTAATTTCACACTGCTAAAAAACCCCTATGCTTTGAAAATACCTTGGCTTCCAGTTTCCTAATTCGATCATCTCTAGCTTTTACTTCATTGATTAGATCATCTTTGCTCAAATGATCATAGTTACAATCTTCCTCGTAGTCCATTTCCTAAAAACGAAGTTTTCGTCATCTTCAGTTTGTCTCAAACACGCAATATTGCAATAATATCGCAAATACCTCTTTAATTGCCAACCTCTGAAGATTTACTAAACTCATTTCGGAATTTTGAAAAGAGAGTTGGTGAGATTGTAAATCTACCCTAAAATAAAATAATTTTTCAAACTGAAGGTAAATCAAAAACGGACAAGGAAAGTTTCCCCATACATTGTAGCTTTCGCTACAAAAAGCTAAGAAAAACATAGCAATGCTTAAATTGTGACACTTTTGTTCAAGACTAGGGAATTTCTCAAGCACATTTTCTGAATACAACTACAACTAGCTTCGTATAAATTATTCATTCTGTTAGCATTTTTTATTTTTTAAATAGTAAGAAAGATCTATTTCTTTTCAAGGTATAATAGTTTCAATCGGTTTGGATCCGTTATTCCTGTTTAACGTGATCCAAGTTGCATTATATTCATCACTTACCAGTTTAAACGTTCGATCATAACACGACATTCTTTAACAAATTCCATCATACTTTGTACAGTTATCCTGCTATGATAAAATACGTAAAATTTTAATAATAATAAAAAGTATGGCCATAAACAAAGATTTAGTGTTACCAAGGGCGTTTCAATTCCCTCAGTTTAATATACATTCTTACCAGGCAAGGCTTTTATTAACGTTGTTTTTCTTACACAGTTACTAACAGCTTTTCTTGTATATAGATACTCTTTTTAATAATCAATAAAAATACATTAAAGCCTTCAAATGAGGAACCGCTACCGTAACAAAGGAATTCACTAATCACTACTAAGTACAAACGCCAAAAAAAAGGGAACGTCTAGCAGACAGCTTTTCCTAACCGCCGTCCGTCAATCAGTCTGGGAAATAAGAATATTTTTTAAAACTGGACATTGGGCCAGCCACCCCACTGGTCTGGAATAAATAAACTGATCTATGACCATTGACCAGGACGCGTCGTCTGCTAAAATAAAGAAGTGGGTAATTAAAATAGTTGAGATAATATCTGGACTCTGGTTACCCAGTTACCTTTGAATTTTATTAGTAGTCAAGTACACCACTGACCCCCTACGATTTAATTTTTAAACGGGTCCAGGCAATTTTTAAAATGGTCATTCGCCCTATGCCACCGCCTTATTTCCCACGCTGCTTGGGACCAGTGACCCCCTTAGTGTCCGAAATAATAAAATTGTTTCTGGACTGGCCACGACCTTTGTTCTTAATTAATAAACTGGTCCTGAGGACCAGTAACCCTCACTTCTTCAATTTTAAAACTAGTCCAAGCAATTAATAAACTGGTTTTGAACCAGAGGTAGTGTGCTGAAGACTGCTATGGAGTGAACTGTGGTTCTCTAGAAGTATCATGTCGAGAAAATATCGGAGATTCTGCCAGACTTGGACCGCAAAAACTATCTATAACAATTTCCAAAAGCAAACTAAATATTTTTGTAAAAGTAGGTATTTTGCGATGAAATCAATTCATATGACTTCACTCACAAATCACTCGTTCTAATAAAAAATAATTACAATACAGAGCTAATTAAAATACAGGATTTTGCGCGGAAAAAACAAAAACCTTGAATCTCCTCCCCCTCCCCCCCACGGTGAATTGCCTTGAAATTTAGCATAAAGATACTATAGTCTGTCAAACGAAAGAAGAGCCCTGAGAAATTTGTCCAAATTGGTGTCGCCACCATCGACCCCATAGTACTTTATCAACTTGTTTTGTTTCGTCAATAGTCGTCTGTAATATAGTCTGCTATATACAGATACTTTAACTTATGTCATTAAAATATATTGCAATGCTAGTTCAACAAAGATAAAACTGGTGTCTTGTCGTTAATTTTGTTTTATATTCTTTAATACTCGATGATCGTAAAAAACCATGAAACATAAACGTATTAAATATATATTGCAAAATGTATTGCTTCCATTGCGATTATATAAAAACGTCTTGGTTTGGACCAAGGCCGAAAAAACAAACGATATGTGTGAGGTTTATCAATTGACTGAAGTTTCAGATATTGAAATTTTTTCTAGTTATTTTTATACACTCAATCCTTAATCAATATTTAATTCAATCAACTGATTTTACTGTTAATCGACCTAGTCCCTCTAAATTAATTGAAAAAATTACATATCTACGCTTTTTCAAGAACAATTACATTTTCCGAAAACATTCTATCGTGAAATTAATTTATCATGTTGAGGATACAGTATTGAATATTTGAAATGTTCTACTGGATGTCTAAAACAAGCAAGCGAACTTTGGCATAACTCGAATGGAAAATGTAAATATTTGATCGTGGATGCCAAACAAGGGTGTTGCGCGAATTTATACATTTAATTTCGTATATCGAAATGCTACATTTCTATTGTCGCCTCTTTGATGGTAAAGTTGCACTGGAACTTCCTTTTCCGTACTTAAGAATTTCTTGGTCATAACTCAGTCTATGGTAATATTGGCTGAGTGTGTTGCGACGGCTCAGATGACCCATACACTGAAACCACTGGTGATTATAAAATGCCATATATTGGGAAAATAGAGGAAGGGAGGGGGTGTCGGAGTTAAATGTGACCTTCTTGGCATAACTAGTAATGAATGATTTGTTTAACCATATTATTTCCGCGGGAAATGAATATAACAAGTCTGAGAAGTATTTCTGTTTATGTGATCTTTACCCTTTACCACACAGGATAAACTTTGTTGCTTAGTCTTAAGTAGACGACATTCACTCTAAACGACAGTCTTATCAACAACTTAAAACAGATTTAAACTTCTTTTGGTGCAAACTTGAAAATTTGTCAAGCCAGCAACAATTAAAACTATGTCGGTCAAGATGCTCACAAGTTAGTGAGTATCGACACGAAATCCCTTCAAAATAATTAATTTCATGATAAAATGTTTTCGGAAAATGTAATTGTTCTTGAAAAAGCGTAGATATGTAATTTTTTCAATTAATTTAGAGGGACTAGGTCGATTAACAGTAAAATCAGTTGATTGAATTAAATATTGATTAAGGATTGAGTGGATAAAAATAACTAGAAAAAATTTCAATATCTGAAACTTCAGTCAATTGATAAACCTCACACATATCGTTTGTTTTTTCGGCCTTGGTCCAAACTGTTAGGGCCATTTCATAAAATAACATTTAAGTTTCGCGCCTTCCTCTTAGTCACATATTCGATAACAGATGGCTCCCCTACCGCTAATAGAAATATATCTAATAACCAGCAAGCCGAACAACCTCTCCTCAGTTCGCGCGCAGACTTCACCTTGTAACAATGTAAATTCTCGTTAACTATTTTTGTAATACTAAAACAGTATTAAATGTTCATGTTTAAGACACGGCTTTATTTTATAACACCTACACCTAACAATTGGCGACGGAATGCGTGTTTCTCATTTTTTTGGTGGTGCTGGGTACCAAGTACGCGTTAACAACATAACAGTTTCGCTATCGCGAGTACCAAGTACGCGTAACGTATAACAGTTTCGCCGTCGCGAGAGAACAATCGCGCCGCACCCAGATTCCACAATCCAAACCGTGCCGGGCCTAACGAAGCCAAGTTAGCCAACGCTCTCGTCTAGCCGCCATATTGCTTTTTCCCTACCGAAAAAAATGGCTGCTATTTACAATAAGTTTTCACCTTTTGATGACGGTGCTGAACCTTGGACAATTTATAAAGAACGTTTAGACCAATTTTTTTTGGCTAATGACATTATCGTGAGTACAGCTCCAGGTGCTGACAACACCGCAGTCTTAACGAAAAAGCGTGCCGTGCTTTTAACAGTAATAGGTGTGAAAACATATTCCTTACTTCGAAGTCTTATTGCTCCCGACAAACCAGATACCAAGACATATGACGAACTCACTGACATTTTAACCAAACATTTTGAACCGATACCGTCGGAAATCGTAGAACGGTGTAAATTTTACAAACGAGATAGGAAAACAGGTGAATCAGTTGCCATGTATGTTGCTGCCTTAAGACAAATGGCAGAATTTTGTAACTTTGGTAACACATTAGATACGATGTTGCGCGATAGACTTGTATGTGGTATCAATAACGAAGCAGTTCAAAAACGTCTCCTCGCAGAAACAGCCCTCGATATCAAGAAAGCCATAACTATCGCTCAATCCCTCGAAACCGTAGAGAAGGATGCTCTCGATATCAAATCACAACAGGACTCTGGTCAAGTTAACAAATTATCGCATTTCAAAAGAAGACAACAAAGGGCGAATAACACAACGTCCAATTCACAATTGCCAGACGCAACTGCACATACCAATCGCGGAGTCAAAACAAGTGCCTCGCAATACCCATGTATTCGCTGTTCCAGTGCCAAACATCACGAATGGGAGTGCCCATACAGAGACGCTGAATGTTTTCAATGTGGCACCAAAGGACATTTAGCTACAGCTTGCAGAAAATCACGCAACCAATCGCAGCTTCGCACGCAAAGTCAGTCGCGTAACGTACGTCCAAGCCCCAATCGTGGTCGTGCCAGACATGGACCTGTCACACCAAGCTCAAACAATACCAGGCGTCGCTCCGGCGACACAGCCCACTATATCCATGATGACGAACCTACGACGGACGATATTCCAGACGAACCGCCACCTGAATATGATCTTTTTCACCTTCGTTCCACAATCAAGCCGCAGAACGATGTACAACACGAAGTTTTATCTACTACCAACGTCACTTCGTCACCGCCGATTTTCCTTCCTTGTCTCATCAACCAACGACCAATTACTCTTGAAATGGACACAGGTTCTGCTTTCACCTTAGTTCCCGAAACACACCAAGTCATAGCACCTTATTTGGAAAGCCTACAAGAGAGTAAACACACACTCGCTTCCTTTACGGGACAGAACGTCAAAATCAAGGGCGAGTTGTTGGTTGAAGCAGGATACAATGACAAGTTCTTGCATTTACCGCTTTTGATATATGAGGGGTCGGGTCCTTCACTCATGGGACGCGATTGGATTTTCTCCAGTTTGAATGTCATACCTAAACCTGCCGTCAAAGATGATCGCTTAATCGTCCAACATATTGCTGCTCCGACCGCCGAACTTACCGCTCTATTAACGAAGCATGCCAATCTTTTTACGCCAGGCATAGGATGTCTCAAGGGGCAACAAGTCAAATTGCACATTCGCTCCGATGCACCTACGCCGCCGTTTTTCAAAGCTCGCTCTGTGCCTTATCACTTGAAAGACTTGGTCGAGAGCGAAATCACACGACTCGAGAATGAGGGAATTATCAGTCCCATTCATCATGCAGAATACGCTACACCCATTGTTCCCGTTCTGAAGAAAGACAAAAAAACTGTCCGCCTCTGCGGAGATTTTAAGGTTACGACTAATAAAATCATTGACATTGAGCAGTACCCTCTACCGCGCGTTGATGACATCTTCGCCAAATTGGCCGGTTGTACCATTTTTGCCCGCCTTGATATGCAAAACGCATATAACCAACTGGAATTGGCTCCTGAATCACGAAAACATGTAGTTGTCAACACAACCAAAGGCCTTTATCAATACAACCGTTTACCCTTTGGTATTTCTTCTGCCTCAGCCATTTTCCAGCGCCACATAGACACACTTTTGCAAGATATTCCATCTTGTCTGCCTTTCCAGGATGACATACTCATCGGCGCCAAAAATGACCAAGAATTACTAACGCGATTGGACAAATGTTTCGCTATTTTCGCAAATGCCGGACTTAAGCTTCGCAAAGAAAAATGTGACTTTTTTGCGACCTCTGTTGATTTCCTGGGTTACCGTTTAGATGCCAGTGGTTTACATCCCCAGTTATCGAAACTCGCTGCCATTCATGACGCACCGGCACCAACCAACACGGATGAATTACGCTCTTTCTTGGGCCTCGTAAATTATTATGCCCGCTTCATCAAGAACTCAGCAATGCTTCTCGCGCCATTGTACGACCTTCTTCACAAAACAGTCGCATGGCAATGGACTGACCTCCATCAGAATGCCTTTCAAGCGGCCAAATCTGCGATCCAATCCTCGGACGTACTGGTTCTATTCGACCCCCAACGCGAAGTTATCCTTGCCTGTGATGCTTCCCCCGTTGGAATAGGCGCTGTAATTTCACATGCCATGGACGATGGCGAACGTCCTATAGCTTTTGCGTCACGGACATTATCACCGCTGAACGTAACTACCCGCAGATAGAACGAGAGGCGCTAGCTATCGTTTTCGGCGTCACTCGTCATCGCGATTATCTTTTGGGCAAGCGATTTAAACTCGTGACGGATCACAAACCACTTCTGGCCATATTCTCCGAAAATAAACCAGTTCCGCCAATGGCCGCAGCTCGTTTGCAACGATGGGCCTTAATCCTTTCGAGTTATGATTACACTATTGAATACAAAAAGGGGCGTGATCATTGTAACGCAGACGCTCTAAGTCGTCTTCCGCTCCCGTCGACGATCCGCGATCCCCCACTTCCGTCAGAGCTTGTATTATTACTACAACCGGGTTCCATCGCACCCGTCACAGCCACTGATCTTGCCGATGCCACTACCCAAGACCAAACATTGGCCAAAGTACTACGATACGTCCGCAACGGATGGCCTTTACGCGTTACCTGTACCGACCTGAAGCCGTTTTACACCCTTCGTCACGAACTGTCAGTAGACAATAACATTCTACTCTTCGGTAACAGAATCGTTATTCCCGTTGCACTGCGCTCCACACTGATTGATGAACTTCACAGCACCCATCAAGGCGTCCGTCCTATGAAAGAACTTGCCCGTTCCAAGTTTTGGTGGCCAGGATTAAATGCCGATATAGCAGCTGTCTCTGCCACTTGCCTCACGTGCAGAGAGCAGGCTCCCATGCCCGCCAAACATTACTCCCCATGGCCTATTGCCTCTGCCCCATGGCGTCGTATCCATGTCGACTTCGCCGGTCCTTTGGACAACCATTATCTTTTGATCACCGTGGATTCTTTTTCTAAGTGGATGGAAATCGATATAACTACGTCAACCTCATCTGCCACCGTTATATCTTGCCTCCGAACGCACATGTCCCGATTCGGAATTCCGCCCACACTCGTATCGGACAACGCCACCTGCTTTACGAGTTCGGAATTTCAAACATTTCTCAAAAACAACGGTATCGAACACCTAACCATCGCTCCTTACCACCCTGAAAGCAACGGTCAAGCCGAACGTTTTGTTCGTACTGTTAAAACTACCTTGCGAAAGCTTACGGGAGGATCATCACCAGAAATACGCGTTATCGAAACCGGACTTGACCATTTCCACACGGGAACTCTTCGACATCGACTCGACAGACTTTTGATAAACTATCGAAGAACACCCATACACGGTAACTTATCACCGGCAGAATTAATGCTCAACCGCCCCATACTGACCAAACTAGATCTTTGCCGACCGGAACAACTCGAACACAAAAAGAACAAACTACCACTTACTTCCACTTTACCATCGATCACTGAGGGAACATTAGTACATGTTCGCAACTATGGCAAAGGTGCTAAATGGTTACCGGGTCAAATCATTGCCCCATTGGAACCATGATGTTTCGCGTTCGAACCAACGACAATCAGATCATTCAACGCCATAGAAACCAAATTCGCTTCCGCACATCCAATACCGAGATTACATCCGATCAGCAAAAGTCCTCTCAACAAACCAAACCCTCGATTCCTATGTCTCTCGTCAGACCCAAAACGACTATTGATTCAAGTAACATAGAGCCATCGTCACCGCAAGTAGCTGTCATGCAAACACCGCTCCATGCCTCACTTGCCAGCCCTGCTCACACCATTGACCAAACTAGTCTTATGCAAACACCTTCCACAGCAACTCCAGGTCTCGACGTAGCCGCACAAACCGCAGTCACCGCACCACGGCGTTCACTTCGTACGCGCAAGCCTCGCGTCCCATTTAATGTATAAATCTTTTTTTAACGGGGAAAGTGATGTTAGGGCCATTTCATAAAATAACATTTAAGTTTCGCGCCTTCCTCTTAGTCACATATTCGATAACAGATGGCTCCCCTACCGCTAATAGAAATATATCTAATAACCAGCAAGCCGAACAACCTCTCCTCAGTTCGCGCGCAGACTTCACCTTGTAACAATGTAAATTCTCGTTAACTATTTTTGTAATACTAAAACAGTATTAAATGTTCATGTTTAAGACACGGCTTTATTTATAAACACTACACCTAACACAAACCAAGACGTTTTTATATAATATCGTCGCTTCATTCTTAATGTAATTAAATTTTGAGTAATTAGTTTTCTTTACCGCTTATTATTATGTCCAATTACGATGGTCAAAACATGTATCTAGCAGGGCCCAAACGTTGCACCTTCCGCGTGTTAGGCGGACGAGATAACCACTACACTACACATACCTGGTATACTGAGATTCCTAAGAGATCTAGCTTATTATTATGTCCAATTACGATGGTCAAAACATGTATCTACCAGGGCTCGAACCCGGGACCTTCGCGTGTAAAGCGGACGTGATAACCACTACACAATAATACTTGGTTATTCTGAGTTTTAGAAAGATCTAGCTTATTATTGTGTCCAATAACGATAGTCAAGTCATGTATCTACCAGGGCTCGAACCTGGGACCTTCCGAGTGTAAAGCGGACGTGATAACCACTACACCATAGATACTTGGTTATTTTGAGTTTCGAAGAGCTTCTAGCATTATTATTATGTCCAATCACGATGGTCGAAACAAGTACTTCTCTGTAATTAACTAAAATTAACATACTTAGACTTAATTGTTTCTGATTAGACTAGCCGATCGCACACCCTGAATACTTAATTGTTAAATTNCACACTGAATACTTAATTGTTAAATTAAGAGTATTCCGAAAAGTAACTTCGCTCTAGTTTTTCAGTTAGAGATGGTTAAATATCACGAAAAACCCCATGTTAATCTCCATAGGAAAATTGGTAAAAGCATGTGAATTTGCTTTACGTTACAAAAGAGTATCAAGTCATATCTACAAGGGCCTACCGGCCCTGTAGAATTTCCAAATGAAATATTTCAATCATTTTTAAAAATATGTCATTCAGGGCTTCAACTCAATTGTGCTTATGGCAGTCGTTGATGCCCATTATATGTTTTTAACTATTGACATTGGCGCCTATGGGTCAACATCTGATGGTGGGGTCTTCAAGGCTTCCACTTTTGGAGAGTCCTTGCAAAATGGCAGAGTGGGTTTACCTGGAGTAATGAAATTACCAGGATCGGCTATCGAAGTACCACATGTACTTGTGGGCGACGAGGCCTTTCAACTACTACCAACGTTCATGAGACCGTATTCGCGAGACGGTTTAGATGACAAAAAAAGAATATTTAACTATCGGTTAAGCCGTGCAAGGTATAACGTTCTGACATGAAAGGAGCCGAAAAGGAGTACCAAAATAGGATCCTCTGTTTATAAAACGTTCGGCAGTTCGTGAAAAAACCTGTTTGCCCCTTTTAAACTCCTTTCTGTCCAAGATTTTACTAATTTCACCTTTTGAAATTAAATCTAATTACTAATTCAGTTTTTATTTTTATTATCTAGGCGTTGTAGTGAAAATGTTTTCGGCATTGCTGCCGCAAGGTGGAGAATTCTCCGAACCTCTATTGGTCTGATTCCCGAAAATGTGTGGATGTTATCGTGAAAGCTATCGTTGTTTTGCATAACTTTTTAATGGCAGAAGAATTGAAATCCGGTAGCAAGGTATATTGCCCAATGGTTTACGCGGATCATTTCGACAAAGAAGGCAATTTGGTGACTGGAGAATGGCAGTCAGATTTACTTAATAAACCCGCTAAAGGACTTGTAAATATCGCACGTACAGCGGCCAGAAATTACAATTGGCAGGCTGGAGAAATCAGGGACAAATTTAAGGAATATTTTTCCACTCCAGCGGGTGAAGTTCCCTGGCAGTATGAAATTACACCTGGTTTGTTAAACGACTAATTAAATTCATTATTTGTGAAGTTTGTTCTTTGAATGTGACACATGTACAATGAAATAGTATTTAATTTGAATAAAAATTACTAGCCAACAGACTTTTATTCTTTAAATATTTAAAGCTACGTTTAAAAGTTCAAATTCACATTCTTCTTGGTCATTTTCCGGCAAGCGTCGAAGTATTGTACCAATGTAGTCTGTGAATTTGCTCGTATTATCCTCAGGTTGACCATCTATTTGTCTGAAAATATGAATGTAATTTAACTAATTTACATTTAGTAAACCATTAATTGAATCGTCATTTAATATCATACTTGTTTATTTCGCTAATTCAGCTAGAATTGAAGCAGATTCATCGTCGAGAGGCCTTTTTTTCCTTTAACAAATCTTTTATTCGTTGGTTCTTTGGAGGTTGCCGAATTGTAGACACGAAAATTCCTTGATGTAGGTGTCTCACTTGAACTTGAGCTCTCTACTGGTATTCCTGATGAGGTGTTGCCAGTATCTTCCGAATATGAAACACTTCCAGTAGCTCCTGAAGTACTAGCTCTAGACGTTGTCTGTTGCTCTGCAGTACTAGAGGTTGAAACTGGCTGCGGATTCGACGTGGGTTGCTCCTCAACATCAATGGAAAATTCCTCCCCATCATCACCTACAATCTATCAGAAATAGACATATATTATTAACCAAAAATTAAGTGTAATTATTTCAAGAATGAATTTTTTGTGATTATAGTGGGGGGGCCGGGGAGGGGACTTATGTATGTAGTAATGAAACCCAATAGAGCAAGTCTTTACATTTACTACCGACTTTGATGTGTAATTTGAACTACTGCCGTTCAATTTATCCAGAGTAGCGTCGTTGGAATTCTCTGTACATTGAAAATTGGTAGACGTCCTGAACAATGTTGTAATAAAGCGTTATTATTAAGATAGTCACAACTCTCATAACTCTCACTCGTACATTCTCTTGGCAATAACATCTTTTAAAAACATCATTTGACTAAAATGGGGCCATTTAACCATTGATATATCTTTTTCATCGTCAAATCCATCACCGCTCCGTGACTTTGTCATTGAATTAAAATGAGAACGGAAGTTGTCCATTAAGCTCTTCCATTTTTTTTGGATTTCTTCTTCTATCAGATTTTAAAAATATCATTAATTACTTCGATTAATTCATTTATAAACTGTACTCACTTGTTTTCGCCATATCCGGGCATAGTTGAAATACTTCAGCCCAAGCTGCATCTTTTAAATCCCGATTTCGGTAATTTACCGAGGCTTTGTTCCAAATAACCTCCCTTTCTCTAACCATTTCGATAAAATGTTCTTTAATTTCATTTTCCCGTTTTCTTTTCTCTTTGTTTCTTTCAATCAACTCTTTCTTCGATGGTTTCGCCGCCATTTTAAATAAATTCCCCTAAAACACGCCTCAAAAAAGATATGTATTTCATTGGTCTCTCTCGAGTCACGTGACGTCGATGATCCGCTTGTACGCGGCGCTTGTGCTTGAAATATCTGTTTCGTTTAGATACGCGCTTGTAGCGTTCCACAATCAAGTTTTACAAGCTCACGCTACAAGCGTCTGCTAAAAGCGATCATGAAAATGGAAATGCTTGCGATTTTTCCCGCTTTTTACGCGCAAGCTAGCCATTTACACGCTACAAGCGACCATGAAAACGGGCCTTTAGAGTTGCCTGACAAAATTTAAAAAATTGACCCTCAAAATCTCATATTTAAATGAACATATAATAGCCAGTAAATGGTAAAGTTTTCTTTGCCTCCTCCCCCTCCGCCCCTTTAGATAACTAATATAACGAAGAATAAAATTATTTCGACATAAATGCTACAAGCAGTTCATATTTTCAACTTTGAAACATGCAATTTAAAGACTATTTTCGTACAATTATAAGCGTATTGTATCAACACGTGCCAGCTGCTAAGCTTCAACAGAAAGATAATTCATCATAGCCTTTACCAGTATAATAAAAGGTTAAAACTACACAGCTAAAAAATATGATCATCATCATTATAAAAACAACACCACAAGACTTCGATAGACAGATCAAGAAATATAAATATTCAACTTCTATGCAGAAACAACAGACACTTTAGACTGGCGTGTTCAAAGAATGAGAGCGACTTTGGATTAAAAAAGCAAAGATATCAAAGAAATAACCTTCGTATTGGTTGAGCGAGTGTCTATAGAACGTCAAGCCAAACAATACATGTGAATTATTTGGTTTCCCTGCATAATTATATAAAGGCTTGGCAAGCCTTGCCTTCAAGTTCATCAACACAATAGAAGTTCCTAACAGATATGAATTCGCTAAAAAAACTTTTTTGAACAAAAGTTGCTTCAACGTTATTAAAATTTAGAACAGCAATGGTTTGTTACTAAAATTATGTACTTCACTATGTTGGGAGTTTGGGCGCACTCCTGTAAGCCAAGCTTCTGGGCGACAAAGTTTTGAGGGAATAAGGGACTTGTCAGCATGCCTACCCTACAGGAACTGACTACCCCGTGTCCGCGGGTGGTGAAATACCCCTAATCCCCCCTCCTTCACTACCCGATTAAACCTCAAGTACTTCACTCGTAACTCTAAAAAACCCAACTGTGATTAACCTTGGAGTTCAATTTAAATTTCCATCGAAACGCCTTATGAACGTTATTTTACGGACGTTTGCCAAACAAAACAAGCTCGATGGAATTAGTAAAATAAAGCTGCCAATTAATGACGTTAAGCAGTAATGCTATCTGAGTTCAAACGTAATAAATATAAAAAAAAATAAAATGGACTGGAGATGTCGCTACCAAACACAAGGCACATCATTAACTCTCTGAACTAAATTGCAGATTCTACATTAACAAAACAAAATCACGCGCGATGGAGCTAGTAAAAAACCTACCGATTATTGACATTAACCACTAACGCCATCTTAGTTTAATAGTGAAACACAAGGCTCCTCATTAACTGTGAACTAAACTGCAGACTCTACATCAATAAAACAAAACCAAGCGCGATGGAACCAGTAAAATAAGCTACCAATTAACGACATTTACCACTAACGCCATCTTAGTTCAATAGTATTAAATATAGAAAAAAATAAATCAACTGGATTGAAGATGTCACTAACGAAATACAAGGCGCTTCATTAACTCTCTGAGCTAAACTGCAGATTCTACACCAACAAATCACCACCAATTTTAAAAAGCATCTTTAAGTATATTACCAGTATTTTAACAAACTCCCCCTTCCCTTTTTTATACCTAAAATAATTTAACATTAAAACCCATGCTTACTATTTTTCTGGCTATTATATATTCTCAATTTTACAGTCCTAGTATTAAATGTGTATAAATATTTTTTCATCATTGAATTATTCACTTGAGAGATTAACAAAATGATTATTGGTGCTCTAACGTTAATGTTGAACTTTTCACACTTTTTAAATCCAACCTTCACGTATGACTGTCTTTGAACATTTTTTTAATCCCTCTCATGTATTCATAGTGAAACTTACATTTTAGATTCAGTTAAAATTAATTATAGTTATTCATAGCTTTTCCTTGTTAAGGTCTATTTTTTGCCAGTTAGGACACAATCACTAATTATCCTCAAAAGCCTTTCTGGTGTCCAAAATAATTTTCCTTATAAAGCTATGAATGAAACCCTTTAAAAAATACGCAACTATTAGCTTTAAACGTGATAAACAAAATTTTTATTTACTGGAAAATAATTATAATGAATACCATAAATAAATAACAACCAGGGAAATTCAATTCCAAATTGCGTGCTATAAATAAACATAACAATTATCAATCCAAATGTGTTTTTAATATAAATCTTTAGCACATTCCAATAAAATAATCATGCGTGTTTAAACCTTGACAAAAAGTTTAACCAAAATATTCTTAAAGCAATTTATTGTTTTAATGACTTTTAAGTAATTACTGAACAGCCATAACTTTAAAAAATTACAATTTATATTTTAACTATTATATAAAATAAATAATATTATTAACCCTAACTTTTGTCATCAATAAACTACTGTAACTCTCATTTGACTTTATTTATCAAAGGTAAAATAGTTACCATTAGTTTCATAAATACTAGTAAATAATTTGTTGGTCCTGGTATTTCCTATATTCAATGATAAATCTAAGCACAGTTCCATTGCCAGACTACCCTAGTATGCTAGCTAATCAATTATCATCTATCCCAATGGCTAAATCCAATTAAGATTGTACTTAAGGACATAGCTAAAAATAAAATATGCCAAACTACCACACTATACAGAAGAGAAAATCTTTTTAAGACGCGCCAAAGGAGGGGCCCTTTGCATTAAAACTGAATGGCTAAATGTATTCCTGTTATTGTATATCAAATTATTATGAAATTGCCATCTTTTCCAAAATACTACAAAATATTATATTGCCAAATTATTGCTAGTTGTCTTATTTAATCACGTCATTTTTAACAAAAAAAATTACCATTTTATTTTCTTAAATTAGGTTAAAGTTAGAGCACCACAAAAGATGGTATTCTATATGTTGAATCTTGTGTAAAGGTTAAGAGAAATATCCGTTCTGAATGAGATGTTGACACAATGACATTGGAAATGGGGTTCAAAATTTGCCTGAAAGCAACTGGTATATTCTGGTCTGGGTTCATCAGAAATAGTCAAACTAAAATCTTTGTCATGACATCACACCCTCGTATATCTTACTTCATCAGCTCAAATTAAGATTAAAAATATTGATGTGACGTCCCCTTAGCTACTAGCTCTCAGTCTATTGAATGACAAACTATTTCCTTTTCTGCAGCATGCGGGAATGAGCACTGAAATAAATTTACCACCACATGTACGCAAAATTAATAAAAATTAAGACCGAAGTAACAGATATTAATCAAAACGCGTCTTGGATTTAACCAAGACCTACAAAGTATCGATAAGAACTGAATGCGCAGATATTGAAACTTTTTTTTAAATTAAAACTTACATGCTTAGGAAAGTATGTTCCATCACCCTATTCCATTGAATAAACTTACTTTACTGGTAGTAAATTTTTTCCCTCTCAATAATTTGAAAAATTTACTTATCTCGGGTTTTCGAGCACAATTCCATTCCCCGAAAACATTTTATAACTACATTTATTATCACTTTTAAGAGTTTTCGTGTGGAAAAATACCTTATAACTAGTAACTACACGTAACAATGACAAAACGATTTAGGGTAGTCTGCTTTAGCTTCTGCTGCGCCCGATACGAACAAGGAGGATGTATAATTGTATACCCCCTTGATTGAAGTACGCCTTGTGCCATTCTCATGCCTTGTCTTTCGCTGGCCTCGTCACCAAAGCAATAGCCCACTCAATTACGCGTTAAGCTGCTCGAGAATTCTGTGTGAATTACTTTTTAAGGTATTCGTCAGCAAATAGTAATTGTTTTTGAGAGCATTCCTCGCCTTGAAATAGGACAACTACGAAATAATTCGACCAAATTGAAGTTTAAATATTCGAACAAATCTTATTTTATAAATATCTTCTACCATTTCAATTTCTATAAAACTGTTCTACCAAATGCATAAAGAGTGCTACCAGAAGTCTCTGGGGCTACTAGAAATACAACATTTACTATAGGAAGATTCGCAGCGACAAGTTTAAAAATCCCATATTCCTTTAAAAACCGTTAATGCATTATCCTTGTTCCTGAAGATATACAGACTAAGTGGCAGAGTCGAGCCACAGCGTCGTAGATCACGCGACTCGGTGAACGCAGGCTATTTTTCAAAATAACCAAGTCATAATTTTCAGGCTACGACCACGCTTAAGTTAACAATTACAACAAAGAAAATCAAAAAATTACGAATATCATGCACGCCCCTACTGCTTGCGAACCATAGAAACGCCATGGCAGAACCGTTTGACCACTGTCTGTCGTACCGCTGCTATAGACCCTTTTTACGTAAAAAAGAGATGTCAATCCTTAGCATCGGGGCATATAGGAGGGGGGGGGTTTCACCCCTCGCCGTCTCTGCTCTATTTATGATCTTTCCATCATCGACTCGACTCACTCGAGCGAGATGGAACGCAAAGTTTTACCCCCGTGTCTTTCCATGTCGAAGTGGTCTATTAACATAAGTCAGTTTAACCAAGAGCAAAAATCATAACGTCCCCATTGAATGTGCTGCCATTGGTGAAATTTGCACTAAAATTAACAAAAGGTTTCACTATGGAGCGTTCAGGGCATGAACGGGGATATGTTAGCAACCTATTAACGACACAATGTCATACACGTTCTCTCTTAAAAGTGATAATAAATCTAGTTATAAAATGTTTTCGGGGAATGGAATTGTGCTCGAAAACCCGAGATAAGTAAATTTTTAAAATTATTGAGAGGGAAAAAATTTACTACCAGTAAAGTAAGTTTATTCAATGGAATAGGGTGATGGAACATACTTTCTTAAGCATGTAAGTTTTAATTTAAAAAAAAGTTTCAATATCTGCGCATTCAGTCAAGTGATTAACCTTGTTCTTATCGATACTTTGCAGGTCTTGGTTAAATCCAAGACGCGTTTTGATTAATTAAATTACTGTACTCAAGACCTAAATATCTGACAGCACGTAATTTCACGATTCATTTCATAAGTATAAATAAATAGTTATTTCCAATGCTTAATGCTAAAGCTAAACAGTTCCATTGCCTGCCCAAAACACGGTGCCTAATATTCTACCCTACAATTTTTCAATACCAAAGTCAGAAACCAACTAGAAGTCAACACGAGGGCGGACCTTAAAGTAGCTTATGCCAGCTTTTTCAAAAATACACAAAAAAGAAAATCTCTAACAGTACCAAAGGAGCGATGTTGCACTAAATTTGCGCCTGTTATTGCTTTCAAATTATTATCAATTTGCCCCATTTAGAACGATATTACTAAATTGGATGTTTTTTCCACCAAAATATTGCTACCTTTCCCAAATTATTGGTAGTTGGTTTACCACAATTTGCCTATTTCACCAACTGCCAGAATAAGATATATTTTAAAGTCATTTATGTTGAACGTGAAAGTTAAGAGCTATATCCGTATTTAAATGTTGTTGGAACAATGGCATTAAAACAGTCTTTAAGAATGATCTGCGTGGGAACATCTGGTATATTTCTGGTCAACCCCCATCGGGAATAAATTAATAATAACGATTCTATGGTATGAGGGAATCGGAAATTAAATAATAATGCCGATTCTATGGTATGAGGCAATACGCGATGAAATAATGGCTAAAATCAACCCCGGTTTCAACATTAAAATAAATTAATAAACAATTAAGACTGAAGTTGCAGATATTAATAAAAATGTCTTGATTAGAATCAAGACTTAAAAAAGTATCGATAAGACTGAGGTTATCACTTGACTTAAGGTTCAGATATTAATTTTTCTTTTTAATTGAAACTTAAAGGCATGCTTAAGAAAAAGCAACGTTCCATTACCGTTTTCCGTTGAAATAACTTATTTTACAGGTAATCAATTTCAAAAATTTACTTATCTCGGGTTTTCGGGCACAATTCCATTCCCCCAAAACATTTTATTATTACATTAATTACTTTTGAGAGATAACGTGTCAAAATAAGCTTTAAAACAATAGAAAACTGAATGAGCGGTCTGTTTAGCCATGACCAAAACTTTCAAATCAGTGTTGCCAATGTTAGAAAGTGGATTTTCCCACTTCCATTTTAAAATTTCACTCATTACAGTCATATTTATCTGGACTTTTTTATCCTACTAAGCTTAATATGGAATATCACTCCGCATGGGTTTGACAATATGTACAAACGCTCCAAAATGCTATAAAGCTTAAAAATTCTCAAAATATGCTTTCTTTCTTTTTCAGTGCCAAACTTAAAATCACCGAATTCATTTCAAAATGTCGCTTGAAATTATTAAACCGGACACAATTTTGGAAAATACACAAATTTTAATTGCACAGTCTGCACTATTAACCCTTTAACAGGAAAATTCCGACATTTGATCGATTTTGGAAAAATATTACCCTTTCCCCACAGAGCCTAACACCAAACCTAAATTTCCCACGATGTGAGAAATTACCCGCACATTGGCAACACTTTTTTAAAAACTTACAACAAGCACCCTTTCGAGACATGTCCAGAACAAATTAGTGCTTAACCCGCTAATAGTACGACCACGGAGAATTGATGTAAACTGTAGTTGAAATATCATCACGTGCGATCAGCGGCACTGAATAGTCTCTAACCATTTTTTGAAACTAGAGAGAGAAATAGGTGAGTAGCATTAATCATGTCCCGAGCTATGAGAATGAACAGTATGACTGTTGACTGAAGTACACTAGACCTTACATCATTTTGCATAACTACAAGTAAAAATCTAACTGTCCATACTTAATTTTCCGCCATTGTTTTCAACTGATCCACTGCGAAGCATGCCGGGCACAAATGGGGGAACCTTTTAAAACTCAAAGTCATACACGTACTCTCTCAAAAGTAATTAATGTAATGATAAAATGTTTTGGGGGAATGGAATTGTGCCCGAAAACCCGAGATAAGTAAATTTTATAAATTGATTACCTGTAAAATAAGTTATTTCAACGGAAAACGGTAATGGAACGTTGCTTTTTCTTAAGCATGCCTTTAAGTTTCAATTAAAAAGAAAAATTAATATCTGAACCTTAAGTCAAGTGATAACCTCAGTCTTATCGATACTTTTTTAAGTCTTGATTCTAATCAAGACATTTTTGATTATCTATATCAAGAGTTTATGAAACGCGCGTTTGCTCGTAATGTTTAATTTTAAATTGTCTTACCGAACTTTTTAATCGCTCTTTAATGTGTAATTTTTAACTTGGTGGTTAGTGTATTTAAATAGTAACTTTTAGTACTTACCATGATGGGCTTCGGCTCCAAATCCATCCGGGGTCATGGTGAGTGTTGTCGTCCGGCACTGGTCCTTTAAACGGGCAATACCCGCTCTGCAACCCTAAATCTGTAAAAAAAATAATATATTATTAATGGTCAATTAGTGTTTCTTACCTTTTTGATACGGGTTGTTTTAAGAGGGTGGACTTGCTTTCCACCTTCGAATTCATTTCTCAGAATGTAATTTTAAATCTGAAAATAAAGTTTTGTAATAGCCAAATGCCTCGTCATCTAATTAGTGACGCGCATGAATGGATTAACGAGATTCCCACTGTCCCTATCTACTCCCCTCCGCGGTCACCACCTTGTCGTGGTGGAGGGGCTACGGTCTTCTATCCGTGGATCCGTCTCGGCTATGCCGGCTAGTGTCACACATGCCGGACAGGCGAGCGGGGAGGAATTTGACCGGTCCAAGGTGACCATCCCATCCCAACCCTTTCCCATACTTTCTTTTGGGCGCAATGAGCGTTGCCGGCAGGGCTACCCACGCCGGTTGGTCATTGTGGGGTTGGTTTTTGGCCCTTTGTGCGGGGGCCGCGCAGGCTGGGTGACACGAGAGGTCGGAATGGATGATATCCGAAGTCCTTTCTGACCGAGATCTCTCAGCGCGCATGCTGCTGGTTGAGGGGAAACCGGTGGCGCCCAGGGGTTGTGGCAGTGCGGGTGTCTCGTGTCCACCGAATGGGGCGGTTCTTTCGGGTTCCGGCCTTGCCTTGCTATTTCCCGTACCCGGTTATCCTTAGGCCAATAAGGATCGCCTGGCTTGGGGCTGCGGGGGGCTTGGACTCACCGGACCCGGAATTAACCGGGGGTATGGTTCGCCCAGCGGGTTGGAGGCCCAGGGAATGGTAGAGCAGGATGTAGTCTGGAGTCGAAGAGCCTGGTTTTGCCTTCTACCGGCTAGGCCCATCCGTGCCGTTGCGGGGGTTAATTCGGCGGCTACTGCCGGGTAAGACCGGTTTCCCCCCTTTTTTACTTTACAATGGCCACATTTCAGCAAAATTCGAGTTCTAAGAGTTCCTTAGAAAATTCTCCCAACAATTCTGATGACGAGGCTGCCATTGCCACTAAGAATTCTGTTCGACGGTCCTCCGTTGAGTTGGCGCTGCAGAAGAATTTTCCTGCTGAGAAGTCAATACCATTGTCCAATTCCTTCTCACTCCTGGCGGACGAGGGCGACGCTATTGTTGAGGGGGAGGTTGACTCTGACGAAGAGGCATCGCTCTCTAAGTCTCGTTAATTTTGCAGGCGCTAGAAGTCATCCTTTTGGATCCTAAGAAAAAGCTATCCCAGGCCCTTGCTGGTAATATAAGAGAACTTTTTGGTGAATTGCAAGACGAAATCTTTTCCCTACATCAGGCCACCGCCAAGTTCCGTGGCCTTTTGTCGGAAAAAGACAAGACGATCTCGACGCTTCGCTCCGTAATTTCTGAACAAAGACAACAACCCTTACTTATGCACAAAGAAACAAATAGCACATTTCCTAAGGTGGACCGCCTTTCAGCGGCTCATACGTTTTCCAGTGTAGCCCAACAGAACTTATTTATTCCCAGACCCGTGATGCTGGCCCATGGACAAACTACACCAAGTTCTCCGGGGCGTCCAGTCAATGCACCTTTCAGCACATCCATAGGTCAGACGTCGCCCGATACAGTAGTATTAGTTTACCCTGCAGCGTCTAACTCTGCTGAGACCTCCGCCACACTTACAACAAAAATTAAACAGTCTGTTGACATCAAGGCACTAAAGGTGGGAGTTGAAACAATTCGCCCCTGCCGTAATAATGGCATTGTTATCCGCTGTAATTCTAAAGCTGATGCAGTGGCACTACGATCGGAACTGTCTACCAATACAGCCCTTAAAGACACTACTACGGCGCTCTCGCCTTCTTTAGTTAAACCAAGACTTTTAATAAATGGTGCGGACGCTGCCCTCACCAAAGAGGAGTTCATTGATGCTCTTATCGACCAAAATCAATTGACATGTACTAAGGAAGACATCTGTGTGAAATATCCTCTCCGTGGTCGAAACAATACCACAAACTGGGTGGTGGAAACTTCGTCTTCCCTTTTCAATGCCCTTATGAAATTACAAAAGGTCCATATTGGTTTGACAAACTGCATTGTAGCTGAACACATTAATGTTCCTTGCTGCTTCAAATGTTGCCGACTCGGCCACATCCAACGCAACTGTGACTCGCAGGTATCCCTCTGCACTGCCTGCGGAGACGAGGGTCACTTGTACAGAGACTGTCCCTCCCCTACCAAAAAATGTATAAGTTGTACAAATTCGAACAATAAATACAAGACGAATCACTCTACAGCCCATTCTAGCGTTGACAATAATTGCCCATGTTATCAACGAGAGGTACAGCTACGACGTTCGCGCATCAATTATGGCCCATAATCAACCAGTTCCAACATTTCATCTATTTCATAGTCCTACTTCACTTAATTTTATTCAAATCAATTTAGGAAAGTCTAGGGTCGCTACGGCTCTCCTTCGTCAGCGCCTGCTTGAGTTGCGTATAGACATCGCGCTGATTCAGGAACCTTACCTTTCTGGTGGCACTATTGCCGGCTTCCCACTTTCATCTAGGGTCTTCCATGACAATGACGGTGGTAGGGCGGCGATTATTGTCCTAAACAAGGAAATCGGCGCGGTGTCACTACATGCTCGAGCAAATGCGATAGTAGTTACCATAAGCTTTCGAGGCTCGCCACTTACAATAGTATCTTTTTACTTACCCCCATCTGGTGACATAAATTCAGAACTAGCTATAATCTCGTCTCTCATTGGCTCTGCATCCAGTTCCAACCTAATCGTGGCCGGTGATTTTAATGCCAAAAATGCACTTTGGGGATCTCCGGTTGACGACGACCGAGGTGATGTAACTGAAGCATTTTTAAGCACTCACGACCTATTCATAGCAAATGACCGCCATTCTCCTCCTACGTTTTCGACGGTTAACGGAAGGAGTTGGATTGATTTGACGCTGTTCTCAGGAAATGTACAGGACCACCTTACCAACTGGAAGGTCCTAGATGATGAGGACAGTTTTAGTGATCATCGGTACATTACATTTCAATATAGCCGCCATCATTGCCCGTCCACATTGCAAACATTTGCATATAGCACTAAGACCGCTGACTGGGGCCTTTTCACAACCAAGGCTACGGAATTGCTCACGACCATACCGATTCCAGTTTGTTCCACACCAGAAGACATTGACATTTTTGCATCGATGATCAATTCGACTATTAAAACTATATGTGATCTTACCCTCAAACCCCGCGGTAAGGCTCAACACCGGGCTGTACCTTGGTGGACACCTGCACTGACCATTCACCGCAAACAAGTACGCGCGCTACGCCGTCGCTTCCAAAGGTATCGCGCTTCGCCTGATGCACAACGTTTTGCTCTATTATACAAAGCAGAACTTTCCAAATACAAACTACATGTGACAAGATCTAAACAGGACTCGTGGGCAAACTACTGCTCATCAGTCACCCAAATCAATCCATTTACTCTTCCCTATAAATTAGCGACATCCAAAAACCGTAATCCTTCAACCATTCACTCCATTCGCCGACCAGATAATTCGAGTACAACTACCGTTACTAGTACATACGAAACAATCCTTGATGACCTATTCCCCGATGACGACCCTAATTCTGATGACGGTCATCAAGCCACAATAAGAGCTTCTGTCATGCACCCCCCATTAAGCTACAATGATGTACCGTTCCAGGAGGATGAGCTTTCAGAGGTTATTAATCATCTGCCCTGTGGTAAAGCTCCAGGGTACGACGGCCTCACTGTAGAAATTTTTCGTAATCTCTATATCGATCGGAAAGACCTTTTCTTGGCCCTGCTTAATACCTGCTTCATGAACGGCTATTTTCCTAGTAGCTGGAAGATTGCCAAGCTGATCCTTCTAAATAAACCTGGCAAGGATCCGGAATTAAGTACTTCATACCGGCCAATTAGCAGTGGCGCCGGCAGGATTTTTTTACAGATAGGCTAAGGAAGATTTGGGGGCCCCTTTTAAAATTTCAAGAGAAAAATTTAGTTGCACAGCGTCGATAATATTAAATTAACAACTATTATTCATATAGAGAAGTTTAATATATTAAAGTTCAGTATTATAGAAAGTAGACATATTATTATATAAACTATTGTTTGCAAAAATAATAAAAACGCGGAGTCGGAGAGGGGTATTTTCAGTTAAGCCCCCTATGAGGTCACTGTGCACTGCCGATGTGGTGAGGAAAAGAGAAATCGGTTTACCAAAAGTAGTCTGACCTCGAAGTTTTATGCGACCAGAATGAACGGGAGAGAAGACGATTAGGTAAAGAGCGCGAAACAAACAAGATGACCCAAGGGCTGGGCTCATAATTTTAGCCACATCGTAAAAATTTTCAGTGAATAGCCCCTCGATGCGCTACCTTTAAGTGTGATATAATGATTACTAGTAATCCTAACTTCAATTCATTTTCTTCTGTTATAATTATAATAGTGCGACACAGTGACATAATTATAATAGTGCGACACAAATAGGAAACTTGCGCACCCTTTAACGGTGCAAAAATGATTAATCGTAACGCACAAGTTAACCCTTAATTGAAATACTGAAAATCAGACTGATTGGTCAATCGATGCGCTATCTTTAACTGTGCTAAAATGATTGCACGTAATCTGTAAATCAATAATTTACCTTCTTTTATAAATGTAATGGTGCGACACAAACAGAAAACTTGAGTGAGTAGCCCCCACAATAACGCATACCTAAACCTTAATTGAAGTACAGAAAATCCAAGTGTTTAGCCCCTCGTTTCCCTGACCTAAAAATAATTACCTGGGCCGTTCATAAATTGACTTATAATAAAATTGTAATACACTATATCTATCTATATCTATATAAATAGAAGTCCTGACTGACTGATTGACTGACTGACTGACTGATAATCAACGCCCAGCCCAAATCGCTTCACTAGAAGGCTGAAAATGAGCAGGAACGTTACTCATAAGTAGTAGGCGCGTACTAAGAAAGATATTTCCAATCCGCCGCCATCTTCAAAAATGGCGCCCAGAAATGTTAAAAAATCTCTATGCAACAAATTCCGCGCTTTTCAACCGATTTTGTAAACATTTAGTGCACTGCTTTCCTTTAACCTATAGGCGGGCTGAATGGTCTTTTGAGTTCGATTTGTTGCCATCTTTTTAAATAGCGGGCCAAAACTTAAAAACCCTTCTGTATGGAATAATGTCCGAGTGAAAAGAAATACAAAATGTCCCTACAGGCTGACGGGCTACACCGAGTGCCTTCGCTCCTAGGGTGCTACAAAATATCTGCCCATTCTTTATATCATTTTGATGAAGTTCTTATTATACGCGAGCGACGCCGCGAGTAACAGCTAGTTAAATATATAAAGATGCTATATACTTCCTTTGGTTTTAAAATTATTTTCGCTTACTAGAGAAATACACGTAAATTCCGGGATCATGATAAAACCCGCCTTAAGACCATTCAAAAAATATACCATCAGTATTTAAAGTTAACCTCGATTTCCTTGAATGTTTAAATAGAGGAGCGGGATTGAATGTGTGAAATCCTCATAGTCGACGGGTGAGAAAAATTTTAAAGGAAGAGTTTATAACCTTCCATTATATTAAGGCAATCTAATAATCGTTTCATTCGCTTTAGATATATCGAGAAAACGTAAAACACAATTCACAATCATTAACCTCACTTGTACAATTAAGTGAAATGCTTAAACTTACTATTACAATCCCCATCCATGTAGAAAAGGAACGAAAAATATCACCTCACCACAATCCTGTTTCATTCACTGTCCCTTCAATGACGAACCAAAAAATTTTACACTACTACAACTACTACGAGAATGACAAAAGGGCAGATCAAACTATAAGAGCCTCATCGTTGATGTACATCTTACTATGTAGCTAAAAATCAAAAAGCGAGATGACTTTTCTGGCTAGTTATAAACTTTTAACACGAAAGTGTTAACCCACTTCCCATTTTGTAGAGTATTGTAAAAATCAGATGCCAAAAGGTTCATCATCCGTGTGAAACTTTGTCTAAAGTAAATTGCCTTGTAGGCCTACATCAAAACATTGTAATAATGGTATTTTTAATATTAATGAAACCTAATTTCGGGGCCCTTCTGAAATTTACGGGTAAGCTGTAGCCTACCCAGCCTACCCCCTGGCGGCGCCACTGCTGGCAATTAGTCTTATGCCACTTCTTTGCAAACTCCTTGACAAGGTAATGACGAACCGTCTCTACCATTTTCTACATAAAAACGCACCTCTCCACGACAATCAGTACGGCTTTAGACACGACCATTCCACCGCTGCGGCCCTGTTCAAGGCTATAAAGCAAATTGAGTCCAATAAGACCTCGGGCCTATATACATCTTTAATCTCGCTTGATATACAGGGTGCTTTCGACAGGGTGTGGGTTCCTGGGATTCTCCATTCTCTGAAAAGAAGACACTGTCCTAGCAACCTATACTCACTTGTCGCAGCGTTTCTGACCGACCGGAATTCCCGCGTGTACACACCAGACGCAGTAATTACTAGAACCATCACCGAGGTTGCCCCCAGGGTTCATGCTTAGGGCCACTTTTGTGGAACTTAGTTATTGATGACGTGTTGCGAAAGGCATACCCTGATGGTACTGAAACTCAGGCATTTGCCGATGATCTTCTTTTGATGATCAGCGCTCAATCAAGGAAAAACCTGGAATTATGTGGTAATGAACTTTTAAGAATAATTGATGGATGGCGAGCAGAAAACAAATTAACGTTCTCGACCACAAAAACGCAAGTACTTACCTTTCCGAAGCACGCGCCATTCAGGAAAAAAGCAAAGCATCCCCGCTATCCCATTTTTAAGTTGGAGGGTAAGACCCTCAAACACACAGACGAAATAAAATATCTAGGTGTGATTGTTGATCGCCATTTAAATTTTATTCCACATTTAAAGTGGATCAAGACGAGAATAACGTTACTTACCCATGACCTGGCGACATTTGCCAGAGCGAACTGGGGTCTGTCCGGGGCAGCTCTGCTTCAGATTTACAAAGGCGCCCTCGAACGAGTGATTGTCTATGGTGCCGGAGCCTTGTGGAAGGAGCAGGCTAATAAGACTATGATAACCTTGTTAAATCGCATTCAGCGTATTGCCCTTCTACGAGTTTCACGCGCATACAGAACCGTTTCCCACGACGCCCTTACCATCATGTGCGGAACGATCCCTGTTGATCTAGTGGCGAGCCAGGAGGCAGCAATTTTCCGGTCGTACACTCTGCGGGAATCAGCGAAGCATGGCTTGGTTTCCCTTCAAGGAGGCCAATATGAATACCCTTTAGACATCTGGGATATTCACCCAGCTCATCGTTTCTCGCAGCCATATGTTAAAACCCCCCAACCTCAGAGGGATATGAAATCTTCACGAACGGTTCGAAAAGCTCCACTGGCTCAGGATTTGCTTTTGTAGTCTACCTAAACAGTGAGGAAATAGACCATCACACAGCCCGCGTTGACGAGCCTTTAACTGATATTTTTCACCTCGAACTGTTGGCAATTAAAGGTGCCGTTGAGTGGATAATAACTAATTCCGTCGCCTCGGCAGTAATTTATACTGACAGTCTCTCCTCTCTGATGGGAGAGCATGCAGGGGGCCGTTTAGAATGAGATCCGAAGTCCTATTCGGTCGGGGTTTCCCCAGCGCGCGGGCTGCCGGCTTTGGTCGAGCCGGCATGCGCCCAGGCGTCGTGGCACTGCGGGTGCCCTGCATGTCTAGTTTGGCGGTTTCTTCGGATTCCGGCTGTCCTGGCCAGAATATCCGCACAGGTGAGCCCCCATGGTCTTCGGGGGGCAACCCGCGGGGTGCCGGTGGTCCCCTTTCAGGATCCCAGGAAGAGGTCTCCGGGGTGGATGCCCCGGGCCCCGGAATTAACCGGGGGCATGGTTCGCCCAGCTGACTGGAGGCCTGGAGGATTGATTGGGAGGATCCGGCTCCGCCGCAAAGGTCGAGGGACTGGTTTTCTGTCCCCGGCTGACCACCCCGTGCTGCAGGCGGGGTTTAAATGCGGCAGCTACTGTCGGGTAAGGCCGATTTCTTTTTAAATACATGACCATGGATAAACATACCGACTTAAACACTTCTCTCACGTCTATCGTCTCTGAGACTACCGTATCCATTGCGGATTGCTCGCGGGATCTCCTGAAACATACCGAGGATTTTTTAGAAGATCTTCCTGCAGGTATTTCTGGGACGATTGTTCCCGTTTTGACTCCTCTTTAGAGGACATTCTATCCGCTTCCGGCTCCCGTTTAAGATTGCCTTCTCGAACAACTAGAACGTGACCAACGTCTTGAGACTGAGGTCAAGTCTCTAACATCCAAATTACGCATTATGTATGACGATCGTACCCAACTTCGCCAACAACTGCGGGAGACGCAATCTCTTCTCTCTCAGGCGTTGTCATCTCACTCCACACTGAGCCAGACGGAGGGTCTTCTTAAGGAGACTCTATCCGTACTCTCTGATGTACGCACGGAGGCGGAGGTCTCTCCTCCTTTGCCCCCTGCTCCGCTGTCTGACCCACCTAATCCTTGGGTCACTGTCTCCAGAAAAAAGAAAATGGTTAAACCATCGCAGGTCCAGGCTGCTACTCCTCCGACAGTTCCCCCTGGCCATATTAAACCTGCCAAGTCGAAAAAACCAAAACAGCCGCCCTTACCGGACACGGCTTTTACAGTCCTTGTGTTTCCGAGTGGCGCTGGCAACTCGTCATCGGATGACATTCGAAAGCAGCTTAGGGACAACATCGATTCCGCGCAACTTGGAGTCGGGATCGATGACGTCCGAAATTGTAGAAACAACGGCGTTGTCTTAAAATGCCGCACACCTTCCGGTGCTGAGGCTATTAAGACATTTGTAGCTTCTTCGACCGTTCTTCAATCCTCCTTGAAGGCGGTCTCACCATCCAAGTCTAACCCCAAGATCTTGGTCTTGGGTGTGGATTCATCTCTCGCCAAGGATCAGGTGATCAGTCACCTGTTAACCCAAAACTCCGTCCCATTCAAGGACGCCGATCTCAGTATTAAGCATGCTCTTAAAGGAGCTGGGGGGACGGTCAATTGGGTAATTGAGTGTACCCCGTCCGCCTTCAATTTCTTCAAAAAGGTCCGCCGGGTTAACCTTGGCTGGACACGGCATATTGTTAAAGAGTACTTTAACATTCCACGTTGTTTTAAATGCGGTCTCTTAGGCCACATGAAGGACGAATGTCCGTCTGCCGACCAATGGTGCACGTTGTGCGGCGAAAAGCACCTGTTTACAGATTGCCAGTCCTCGGACCGTGCCTGTTTAAATTGTATCAAGTCGAATACACTTCGTAAAACGAAATACAACATCTCACATTCCAGCTTCGATTTTCAATGTCCCTGCTATCGCAGGGAGACTGAATTACGCAAACTCAGTACCAACTATACTGTCACTCCTCTTTTGGCTACGGCGTCTGCCGTCTAGCTACAATTAACTGACAAGTCTTAGCAATTTAGTTTTATTTACAATTTTAATTCTTACCACCATCTTCGACTTCCCTGGAGTTCTGTTCCCTTGGCTAGCTTCTTATTCTTATATACATTTTTCCAATTTGTCTATTCGCACCTCAAACTCTTTCTTTACTTTCATTTATGTCCATATTCTAAAGCCGTCTTCTCTTCGAAGTTAAGCGGCCGATCTTATAACCCCCGGAGTGTGGCTTTGATTCACGGAACGGGGGTATATAAATCACAAAAATGTCCCTATCTACTATCTAGCGAAACCACAGCCAAGGGAACGGGCTTGGCAAAAACAGCGGGGAAAGAAGACCCTGTTGAGCTTGACTCTAGTCTGACTCTGTGAAGAGACATGAGAGGTGTAGCATAAGTGGGAGGTCGCTCGCGGCCGCCGGTGAAATACCACTACTTTCATCGTTTCTTTACTTACTCGGTGAAGCGGAGAGCGAACCGTAAGGTTCACCTTTCTAGCACTAAGCGCCGGGCTCTCGTGGCTCGGCGCGATCCGCTCCGAGGACAGTGTCAGGCGGGGAGTTTGACTGGGGCGGTACATCTGTCAAAAGGTAACGCAGGTGTCCTAAGGCGAGCTCAGCGAGGACAGAAACCTCGCGTAGAGCAAAAGGGCAAATGCTGGCTTGATCTTGATTTTCAGTATGAATACGGACCGCGAAAGCGGGGCCTATCGATCCTTTTGACTTTAAGAGTTTTAAGCAAGAGGTGTCAGACCTTCGTGAGACAGGTTAGTTTTACCCTACTGTTGACTCGTCGTTGCGATAGTAATCCTGCTCAGTACGAGAGGAACCGCAGGTTCGGACACTTGGTACATGTGCTTGGTCGAGCGGCCAGTGGTGCGAAGCTACCATCCGTGGGATTATGACTGAACGCCTCTAAGTCAGAATCCCGTCTAGTCGCTGCAACGATATCGTTCGTGCCTTTTGCGTTTGTTGGCTACGCTAGTCGAGACGCGCTTTACGCGTCGGTCTCGGCGAAAAAGCCTCCTTAACGAAAGCGCTACAAAGCTTGCAGAGTTCGCGGCTTTGGCTTTTAGATTCTCACCTTCGGAGAAACGTAATGGCACCAAATCGTCCGTAGACGACCTAGGTACCGGTCGGGGTGTTGTACTTAATAGAGCAGCCACCATACTGCGATTTATTGAGACTCATCCCTTGACTGGAGGGTTTGTAACTTCGTGTAGGGGTTTCCAAACAACCGTTTTTTTTATATACAAGTTCCTTAACTGCGGTATCCTTATTTATATATTATAACGTTTTTAAATCTTATTTTTTGGGTTGTCCACAAACTACGGGAGGTTTTTATTTTTTTATTTCTATAAAGAAAATGATGATAATAATAATAAGTTGTGGATTTTCGTTAATAGGTTCCCTGGCGTCACTTTTTTTCTTTAAAGTGACATTTCTCTACCTTCAACCACCTGATAGCCCCCCTTAAAGTTCCGCATTTGGTCTAGGCGTCCCTATTTACTATCAGCCCAAAACTTTCCTTGAAAATGCCACCCTGCTTGCTACTCTTAAATCCTGCACCTGACTTATCGTCGCTCTATTTTAGGTATGATATGAAGTCGGGGGGGGGGGAAGTTAGGAAGCCTGAGAGCATTCATATATATATGCTATAGTTATATAATATATAGAGACGTATGTATGTATGTATGTATGTATGTATGCATTTATGTATTTATTTATTTATTTAATTATTTAGTTATTTATTTATTTATTTATTCATTTATTTATTTCCTTCCTTCCTTTTAGCAGGAATCCCGTTACCTTCCTTCCTTCTTTCTTTCCTTCCTTCCTTCATTCATTCATTCATTCAACCAACCATTTACTTACTTATTTAATTACTTATTTATTTATTTATTTATTTGTTTATATTTAAATTAAATATATTTATTTATTTGTTTATATTTAAATTAAATATATTTATTTATTTTGGTAACCCAAAACTTTCATGAATCAAGCTACTTGAACGCAGAAATACTTCTTGAACATTAGCATAACTTAAAGCAATGTATCTCTTATTCTCTAACTGAAGCTAACATATCTATTTATTTTAGTTTTCGTGGATGATATGCCCGAGACTCGGAATAGGGCGTAAATTAAGAATAATGCGGTTATGTGAGTAAGCCGTCTTACACTTTATTTCCTCACCATAAAACACTGTCAATGAAAGTTTAACTTCATTCCGTTAACTTATATTAACCCCGCATTCCATTAGCATCCCCCTGCTCCCTACCACCAACACACCCTCTCTCCTTCTTCCCTTCGCATATTGAAAAAAGAGTGTCAATTAAAATTTTTCATCCTTAGTGAGTTCATGTTTTTAACGGGCTTCGGGAAACATGTATGTTAAAAATTTGAAAATTCCCGAACTGGTAAGTTTTCCCTAATACTTATGTTCCACACTACTATTGTGGAGCGTGTTCGTTTTGTCTTTCAATTTAAATCATCAATTGATGCAAATTTTCTCTACAATTTCAAGCATCAATTTGTGATAATTGAAAAACAAAGAAATACGTCACGTCTCCCGGAGCTTCTGGCGAGTACGAAAGTCTAGCCGACTTTCGGCCGTCGATCGAAGCGGTAATTTTATCAGCTAGTCCCAGATCGTCCTCGTAACGGAGGTGCGACGTTGGTGGGCCAACTGGTAATAATTGCTATTCGATGGTGAGTTTGTCTCGTAAAGGGCAATAATCCAAGTACCTCAGCGTTCACGCTCGAACACGGCGATTGAAATATATCGCCTCGGGTGAATGAATCGAGAAACAGAAGCGAAGAAAACCGTTCCCGAGAGGGTTCGGCTTGTCGTTTTTAACGTCGATAAAGTTGGAGCCGTCCGCTTCAAGCGGCAGTTCTACGACGCCTTTAACCCGGTTCGTCGGTCCTTAATCGGGCCGGTCGTAGCCCGGGACTGGCGTCAACTGACGGCAACGTTATTCGTTGTTACCTGGTTGATCCTGCCAGTAGTCATATGCTTGTCTCAAAGACTAAGCCATGCATGTCTAAGTACATGCCGAAATAAGGTGAAACCGCGAATGGCTCATTAAATCAGTTATGGTTTCTTAGATCGTACTTTTTTACTTGGATAACTGTGGTAATTCTAGAGCTAATACATGCAGCAGAGCCCCGACCTTAGGGAAGGGGCGCTTTATTAGACCAAGACCAATCGGGCTTCGGCCCGCTTACCATGGCGACTCTGGATAACTTTGGGCAAATCGCACGATCTCGTATCGGCGATGTTTCTTTCAAGTGTCTGCCTTATCAACTTTCGATGGTAGGCTACGCGCCTACCATGGTCGTAACGGGTAACGGGGAATCAGGGTTCGATTCCGGAGAGGGAGCCTGAGAAACGGCTACCACATCCAAGGAAGGCAGCAGGCGCGCAAATTACCCACTCCCGGCACGGGGAGGTAGTGACGAAAAATAACAATACGGGACTCTTTTGAGGCCCCGTAATTGGAATGAGTACACTCTAAATCCTTTAACGAGGATCCATTGGAGGGCAAGTCTGGTGCCAGCAGCCGCGGTAATTCCAGCTCCAATAGCGTATATTAAAGTTGTTGCGGTTAAAAAGCTCGTAGTTGAATCTCAGTTCCAGACAGGCGGTCCGCTCCGGTGGTTACTGCCTGGCCTGAACATCCTGTCGGTTTTCCTTCGGTGCTCTTCATTGAGTGTCGTACACTCTTAAAAATACTGGGTTGTTTTCAAACCAAATGGGGTCAAAAAACTACCCAAACATGGGTCCGTATTTACCCTACCCAGAAAAAGGGTTGATTTCAATTGACCCAGAACATGTTATATATTCAACCAAAATTCGGGTTGAAAAACCACTTACTTTAAGTTGGGTTATTTTGTCAACTCGAGGTTGGGTCGAAATCGACTCGAAGTTGGGTCGAAAGCGACTCGAAGTTGGGTCGAAATCGACTCGAAGTTGGGTCGAAATCGACTCGAAGTTGGGTCGAAATCGACTCGAAGTTGGGTCGAAATCGACTCGAAGTTGGGTCGAAATCGACTTGAAGTTGGGTCGAAATCGACTCGAAGTTGGGTCGAAATCGACTCGAAGTTGGGTCGAAACCGACTCGAAGTTGGGTCGAAACCGACTCGCGGTTGGGTCGAAACCGACTCGCGGTTGGGTCGAAACCGACTCGCGGTTGGGTCGAAACCGACTCGCGGTTGGGTCGAAATCGACTCGCGGTTGGGTCGAAATCGACTCGCGGTTGGGTCGAAACCGACTCGCGGTTGGGTCGAAACCGACTCGCGGTTGGGTCGAAATCGACTCGCGGTTGGGTCGAAATCGCCTCGCAGTTGGGTTATAATTAATTAGGGACTGGTTGCAACAAAAGATAACTTTAATTGTACAATAACATTTACACTTCACATTCAAAGGCCTTTCTCATGGACCTTATAACATTGCTAACGCCATTTTTTTCTTTTCCTATAATTTTATAAAATGAATCTTGAATCAGCTCCCATACTCTCTTGCATTGTTGGGGATATCCCAAATCAACTACATAAAATGTTTTAAAACAAGTGTCAACAGCTTTTACTAGCGATGTGCGTAAGTAAAAATTTTTTTCCACTACCACATAGCATAATGTTGGGCACAGAGGATCCCCAAACGTAACAATGTGTGGTTGTGGGATTTTTGAATTTTCTACATATTCTTCGATATTTTTAATATCAACCTAAAAATTTTCAAATGATTTTAATATAAAATAGTTACAATATTTATCATTACTCGTGAGAACCTTACCCCAACATTCACAATAAAAGCACTTCTGACATCAGCTGTTGAAGGTTTAATTGTTCGTTTGCCAGCCTTATACGTATTTGACGGTACCAAGTATGGCAAAGCATAAATGCAAGCATTTTCTTAAATCTCTGAAAACAAATATAAAAATGAGCTACCTTTTAATGGTCTTAAGGAAAAATATCGAGGAAATTACTCAAATTAGCAATATACCATTATTATCCTGTTGTGGTAGAAATTTAAGTTCCCTGAGGGTAATCTCTTTCATGTCAACAAGCGCTTGTTGCTTAATTTTTTGACAGTATTTGGACCAGTTGTTAACCAGGTTTTCACAATTATCCGGGTACAATAATGAGAAATCTTGCTCAATCTGTGATGAGCCCACGAATACAGTATATAATTATTATTAAAAAATAAGTTTTTAAAAAAAGTGCGAAAAATGGACCCACCATGCCAGGTATGTCTTTCAAACGAGGAAATTCCAAAAATATCTCCCCAATATTAGAATTTGGATGGGACTTTATCCATTTTTGTCTCAAAGTGGCAGTCATCTTCATATATTCCTTTACTTGGGAATACGGCGTTGTGTTGGCTTTAAGCCAGTCTATCATTACCTCCCCTTCATCTTCATGCTCAATTTGAGGTAGTTCTGAAAATTGGAAATAGAATGGTATTTTTCTTAATGAATCAACACAAATGATTTCAATGTTAGATTGCAACGGTACTACATTCTTAATTTATTTATATTTTAGCATGTTTAATAAACACCTACCACATATTTTTGCCAACCCGGATGTGGTTGCTGACATGTCTGGTTGTTGTTCATCTATCGTAATACTGTTTTTCCTGAGCTTCTTCCTAACATTTCTCAAGCGCTCTTCGATCTATATAGCCTGTCGCTGGGCGTTTTTGTCCACGAGAGAACCAGACCAACTAGAGTGAAAATATTGTAGTAATTGTAAGAAGTAATTTAATTAACCGTTTGAAGTACTAACATGGCCAAGATGATCTCTGTCCTCAAAATTAGGAAATTCTCTGACTATAGACTTTGAAAGTTCTGTTTTCAATGTAGGTGACGGGCTGTGAAGTGTTTCAGTATGATATATTATCAATTAAAAACGTTACCGTAAAAGACAAATTACTTTTGACCAAATTTTTCAATTAAATAAGACACCATGATCCTACACAATAGTCTTCTGGATTTTAAGGATATATGATCAGAACTAAGATTAGCACATAATTCTTTCCCTTGGGGATGATTAAGAACGGCTTCCTTCACTTTCTATAGATGGAAATTTATAATTTTTTACTGCTCATACCATTAGGCCTAACTTGATAACTACTTACAAAATTGCTTTCCGCCGCTTTCTTGGTACTATTTACCAAGTTGCTTTCTGCAGCGTTCTTAGGACTTAAGTTTAATTCAGATTGATTTCCTTCAATAATATTGTCTATGTCGACGATTTTTTTAACCGGCCCATTTGTTACAGAATCACAACCAGGCGACAAAATTTGATCGTTAGAGTTAAGTTCATCCATTGAAAGTTGAGAACTTGTCCCAGTTTCATTAATTTGCATATCTCTGCTTTAGAAAAGAAAATGAGAGAAACAAATCCTGCCGCTTATGGCTGATATATTTGCTAGCATAGGTTCAAAGTTAATACGCAGTTAAAAATTACTTATTCCAGTTACTAATTTTCGATCATATAATGATGGTGCAACAAGTGCCCTTTCAAATTAACATTGAAGTACCGATGTTTCGGAACCACATAATGAGAATCGTCATTTTCATTTAAGCTGCGACTCAAGTTTAAAGGGCTAAAATCAATGATGCCATCAATCGACTTAAGTTCTAGCTTGAAAGGAATGACTGGCGCTACTTTATAAGCATGATAATGTCGTTCAAAAGACAATGTCTCAAGAAGCGAAATAATAAAATAGAAAGACTGCTGGCCTATCAAAATTATGTATTCTATCTGCCCGAAACGCGGCAAGTCATCACTTGACACTTGCAACACCACTGTATTTCCAGGTTTATATGTAATGCCGTAGTACTTAACCCAATTAGAACACCCTACATCTTCGTAAACTGATATTTTCAATAGTTTGGCAATTTCTCTTCCATGCTTTAAATTGACCACCAGAATGTTATGGCACAAGCCAAATTCAGTGTTTCTTTTATCAAATGCTTTGTTATTCCGAGAGTTATAGGCAAACATCATTTGATGTCTGAATGAGAGAGACTTCGTAATATTCTTGAAATTGCAAATGATGTGCGCATACCTTTTAAAAAAGTTATGCTTAGCTTCAAAGCGAATAACACCAACTCTCGTTAATGGCCCGATTTTATAAATGCAATCGACATAATGTAACATAAAATGATGTTTTGGTTTTAGAGAGCGGTCTTGAAATAAGCTCAAAAAGCATTCATGATGGTCAGATATAATCTGAGCAAGATATGGAAGATGTCCTTCAAAAATTAAGGGTGAAAATATGATGTCTGTGCAATCTATAAGCATAAGCAATAACTCGTAAACTTCGTGCTCTACTGGAATTAAATCGCCTATCAAAAATGGCAAATATCTCAACAAGCAGGCAAATTGCGATGCAGTTTGTCCGGTTGCGCCATCTGGGTTTTTCAACATATTTTTAGTAATGGGAGAAGGTTTATTTTTCATGTCAGGTCCAAATGCGAAATTAGATAATCGTGAGTTTAGAGTATCCAGTGTTAAAAGCTTCTCAGAAATGAGCCTACCCAAAACTAGTTTGACTTCCAGAGGCCCAACCCCTTCTAAAATATCATGCATTACGTCTGGGACAAAGTTTGACGTTACGTGAAAATGTTTGAGTTTATTCAAGAGGGAGTCTCGTTTTATACCAGTTTCAGCTGGAATACCAATAGCCACATCATTCTTATAGTTATTTTTATTCCTTTGCAAGTCACGGTTAAGGATCGTTTGGGTGGTCATATCATTTCTATGGACCTTACAAAATCTACAAGAATAATTAGCAGTGAAGCCTTCAACCAGACCAAGTAAAGAATGTATACCCAAATTTTCACCTGACACTAAAGCTAAATAAGGAAAAACAGTGCCAGTATAAGAAGCACAATCAATATAAATACCATCTGATTCTAGCTCGTTGAACTCTGTAAAAATATTTGAGACAACAGTATCCATTCTATTTGAGCTGACGTAGGCAGACTTACATAGGGCTAACAAAAAACAGTTATTTAGTGCAGAGTTATATTCTGGAGGGAACGCTTTGATTGTAAAATAAAATCCTAGAACCTTATGTACCCCAGTTTTGGATCCAAGAGGATTTGTAACTTCAAACTCATCAGAGTAAAGCATAAGTGGGATCAATATTTTATTGTTGGTATACTGACCGCTAATATGCCTCGCCTGTATTCCATCCTTGAAATCTCTTAGTCCATTTGACTCAGAACTTAAATAGTCTCGCACTATGTCCAAAACTCCAGGGCTCTCTAAAACCTTTTTTATAGTTTTACGAAGTGGAACTAATTGGAATTCTCGATTTTTGGCTACCATCTTAAATTCCCCTGTTTTCTTACAAACTTTATTAACTTCATCTACCCCGATTAATATATCTTTAGGAATAATTAAATCCCCTGACTCTTTGAGGAGTTTTTGTTGGGCATATTCACTTTCAAAATTTTGAAATGGGTTGCCTACATCATCAAACATACAGAAAATGTCAGCTAATAGTTCCTTAGGTATTGCTCCCAGGTTTTCTTTTAAAACATTCTTTAAATAAACTAAAATTTCCTCGATAAGGTCTTTGACGCTCAAAATTACAGTTTGAACAGTACTAGTGGTTATTGAGGGTGATGATTTCAGTTTACAGACAAACTGAATTGCTATGTTTTTTATCAACTCAAGTGATGTTTCCTGCAGAAAGGATGACTGCTTAAATTCATCATTAAGAGGTTCATTAAAACTGTTTGGTGGCATATGAGAATCAGGCTGTGTATTTAATTGACTAATATTTAGCTCTAACGGAATAGTTGAACTTTCAAACTCTTTGTGGTTTCTGTTTAGGTGACGTTTAAGTGTATGAAAGTAACTGTACGATTGCTTACAGTTATCTTCTGCACAATAAAAGGAGCCTGCACCATCATTCATGCCATGAAAATTTCTATAGTGGTAAATTAAATCACGTGGGCCTCCTCTAATTTCTTTGGTACATTTAAAACAAGTGAATCCCATAGCGCTTTATTAATCTTAGAAAAGGTTTTGAACAGACTCACAAGTTTGATGATTCCTCCAAAAGCTTTCTGTGCAAGCTCAAAAATTTCATTCTTGGACCAACAGCAGGAATTAGTTCCTTTATGAAGTCTGGTGTTAGCATCAAAAAGGTTTCTTCGTCAATTGCATTATCTAAATATTAAAAACATTTAAAAAATCACCTTCCTCAAGATAACGAAAATTGGGCCTCGGGGCCTTGGATCACATTCACTTTCTTTCGGCAAAGCGTGCCAGCACGGATGTGTATTGTAGCAGGAGTAGAGACTAGGCCTCTAGGGCCTAGACATAAGCGTACTAACATAGATATAGTAAAACTATAAAGGGTCTAGATCCACTTCGCTGGCTTAGGCTTAACGAAAAAACGCGGAAGGGGCAACGAGCAGACAGCCGCTATTTTCTGGGGGTAGCCGTATAAAACGCCATCTATCGGGGACAAATTAGCGGCCAAAATTGGAACTATCATAAGGATGAGTGGCACTCTATGTTAACTCCCTATAGGGCATAATAAGTCAAACCCTCGGAGATGCCATTACTCCATTTTATACGAGCTAAGAGCGGAAAAACGTATTTTATAAATTTTACACCTGTAAAATCTTTTAAAAAACACTTGGAACTTGTATTTCTACTTACTTTCGAGGAAATACCACCGTTTTCTGAAGGTAAGAGTCTTTTTTTTATACATTTATTAGTAATAAAAACATTAAGGCGAGCTAAGCCTTGGTCTTGTAAAACACGGCAGATTAGTGATTAGCCTCTATGTGCAAATCTACATTATGGCCATGACCAAGGCTTAGCTCGACTTAATGTTTTTATTACTAATAAATGTATAAAAAAAGACTCTTAACTTCAGAAAACGGTGGTATTTCCTCGAAAGTAAGTAGAAATACAAGTTCCAAGCGTTTTTTAAAAGATTTTACAGGTGTAAAATTTATAAAATACGTTTTTCCGCTCTTAGCTCGTATAAAATGGAGTAATGGTATCTCCGAGTGTTTGACTTATTATGCCCTATAGGGAGTTAACATAGAGTGCCACTCATCCTTATGATAGTTCCAATTTTGGCCGCTAATTTGTCCCCGATAGATGGCGTTTTATACGGCTACCCCCAGAAAATAGCGGCTATCTGCTCGTTGCCCCTTCCGCGTCGACCTCCCATTGAATTGTGTATCTACCCTTTTAATATATCTATGCGTACTAATGCTCCGCGCACAATTTTCGCGCATACCGAGCCTATGTAAACAATCTCTGACGTCACGTCGTTTTCTTCTTTCCCGGCTTAATTCTTTGAATATTTTCCATATTATATTTAATATAAATAGAAATAATAGTAAAAATAAAAATGTAAATAAGATTTGCAAACGCTTGAGAAACTCCCGTCACTCGGACTCGATACACAAAAGACCGAGGCTTAACCCTCCTGAACGTTCGTAGCTCGCGGCCATCTTTATTGTTTACATGGTCTCGCATAGGTTTGGAGGGAGGGCCAAAATTCATACCCCCTTTTTATGGACAAATAAAGTCTAGCTTTTTTTAGTTGAGGGGAAGCTACGAGTCTCTACTTCTACAATACAGCTCCGTGGTGCCAGCTTTGATCCAGCCCCCATGTTAAAAAAAATTACTAGCGAAAACGTAGCCCACTTGATCACGCGCTCGGGGACGCAGGCTGCTTACGCGTCCCCGAGCACGTGATCGAGTGGGCTATAGATGCTTTTCACAACCTTTACAGAGAAGTTCAGACTGCTTGGAGCGCAAAATAATCTGCAATTTTGTACGCTAACTAGCTCGGCCTGCTCCTCTTGTAGAAGGAATAATCCTCCGCGTGTGAAAACCATCTATAGCTCGCCACGTGGGTCAACATGTGCTTACAATTATCTTAGAAACACAACGAAAGGCGCCTGAAAACTATTGTTCACCCTCATGGCAAGCACATGACTCGCCAATGTTCTGGAAACAAGGAAGCACGCTGAACCGTAAAAACCCCATAAAAATTTAAAAATAATAGTCTTTAAGGTTTAGCACTTACTAGAAAAATTATCCAAATAAGCTTCGAGTGACCACGTTTTTAATTTGTTTTTCACGTAGTCATCCATACTCGAACAAAAAAACCTATTAAATAAAATAATTAAAATCTATGGCAGTTATGCAAAATAAATGTAAGATTAACTTATTATTCTTATCTTATTCTTAAAGATGTTTAGGCATAGGTTTTATTTAGACAAAATTTTAAAATTATGAGGTCCAATTTGGCTAGATTAAAACATAAAAATAGTACTTACTCGTTATTATAATTATGTAGCTCTTTCCAACTCCTTTTAACCGTAATTGTAGCTTAGAAGAGAAAATTGTACTCCAAGGTGGTAGTGACCACCAGCGTCAAGCGAAAGGGAAAAATGGTGGCAGAGTGGAATCAGAGAATTTTCTTGAAAAGGGGCGAACCCTTTGTTTGCTGCTTAGCGTGTTTTTTCTTTTTGGAAACTTTCCGTTCAGTTCAATACGATACGGGGGAGTCCCGGCCACGGGGTATGTTTTTTTTTACACCTGCGTTATCCCGCTCCTTCAAAGTTCAACGTCATTATATGTCGTTGTATAGAGTCACAAAAAAAGAGATAGAGAGTTGAAGGGGTCGCGACCGTATAAGATCGAAAACAAACATTTTTTGGCGAAAACTACTAAATTAGTCACACCAAAGGTACTGTTTCACCTTGAAATGTCAGCTAGTGCAAGCTTTTATTACTCGATAAATCTAAGGTTTGACCATATTGGCATTTCCAGGTGACTGTGACTAATTCGAAGCAGAGAGAAACACAGAGGTGTTATAAGGAGCACCGCTAGAGGCACTGATGCGAGTTTCGTAACCTGCCTTGTGTAGTGAACGCGGGCTCTGCCTGGCGTTGCATTTTGAAGCATTGGAAATGACCTAAGATGGCGGCCTTCCTTATACGTGTTGTTTTCTCTGCATGTAATTCCTCTCAGATGTGCTGTACACCGATAATATACCAGCTGGATCATTTAATAATGATTCATACTTTTATTAAGTTATAAACCTTATATAATTGCGATCTTTGGGGTAGATAATTGAAGATAAATTAGGCATACGCTTTTGAAGAGAGGTTATTTACTCTCAGATCCTTTAAACATTGATTTATTACTAGGTTGTTACTAGTGTAATAAAACTTAACACACAAAAGGTAGGCCTTTTACAGATTACGTATAATGCCTTTTGTTAAGTGAAATGTGCAGGGTATAAGCCGATTACCATGGTCTCTCAGAAAGAATCTGTTCAATTGAAATTATGACTTTTCAAATTTTGACCTAAATTAGGTTGATGTAAATAACTCTTATCTTGGTTAAAAAACAACCACAT